>OY282515.1:40119482-40596982 GCA_958296145.1 Hydrotaea cyrtoneurina | reverse complement strand
TATTTTAAGGGTGAGTTTTTCGTTTGCAGGGATGGTTTTCTACCTATACCAAATAGATGTCGATGAGATTACATAGCGAACTTCATAGTTTCGAATTATTTACCAAACTGTCGGTTATGTTTACCAAATATGTTTGTGAATAACCACTACACAATTCTGATGTACGATCCTGTTAGTATGAAAATGATTTTAATTTAATTTTATGGAACAGTATTTTTTATAATGCGAAGACGACTCGACCGATTATTTTAAAAAAAATAATAGTAATAAATTAAAAAAACAATTCGAAAACAGTAATCAGATTTTTGTAGAAGATATGCAAAAAACACTGACTTTGGTCGGTAACCACAGCATCTTTTCCAAGCTCATTTTCCATAGCACAGTGCTACAACAAAAATTTAGGTATAGTACCGGTAAAGTCATACCATTTTTTTACTCACACCCTACGGTGATAATTGCTTGTCAATTAGTGTAAAAATATCCAAAGGCTTGGATCCAATATTTCGAGGTATAGCTCTTTTTATCTCCAAACTAATTTTCACATTTTGTTGTATACGCCACCTTTTGGGAAATATTTTTTTATATGGCTCATACGTGAATATGAGCTAAAAACCCGCAATCATTTTTTTCTCTCCGAAATTTTTTCTCTCCGAAATTATCTTTACGTGTATCCACTTTTCAAAAGAATTATCCATGCAACTGCAAATAGAATTGTGTTGTAAAAGGAAAATGACTTATTAAGGTAGATTTCTGTATACATCCACCTAAATTTCCGAAACGAAATATATGCTAGAGTATTTCAAGTTTTTGTATTATAAGTATTATTATGTTTGTCAGAAAAAAGTTTTAGTTTATTTTTATTTAGTTTTTTTTACAATAAAATTAATTTAAACAAACCAATTCTTGATAATTTTATATTTTACTTCCCATCTACTTAAATAAAACAATTATAGACATTATCCGAAAATAGTTTCGAGATATACGACGGAACAAAATGCATATGGGCATTACCGCCGATCCGTACGTTCGCGACCACATGTTTATTGCTATTATTATGAAAACTAACACTCGATGAAAGCCATCTTTTGTACTAAATATAGAGCTACCAAAATGTTATCGAATCACAAAAAAAAAATCGAGAAAAAAGATGTGTTCTATATTTTTTGTACATCAAAAGCGTACGAACGTACGTTCGCGACCCACGGAAATGACCATATTTAATATTATGATCATATCTTTTTTTTTTTGAATCTGTCAAATATTTTTGTTCACATACGTGAAGATAACTTAATTTTTTTAAATCTATACATTTATTACTGTATATCCACAAGAATGGTTCACACGGTAACATAACTCGTTAAGTTTTTAATAAACGTGGAGAGTTAAGAGTTGGGGACCTTCGGAGTTAACAGATCGATAGATCTTTAAAATTTATTTCAGGAAATGGCCATATCTGTTTTTTTTTTTTGATTTTGTCACGTACGTGAAGATAACTTCGGAACGACGAATTGTATTTGCGTTCGTATTTGTCCAGCAAACCTAATTTTTTGTAATTTTCTTCGCAATTATTTAACTTTGGCGCTGTTTTTCGAAAGGGGTACAAAAAGTTAAATTAAAAAAAAGTGTCAAATAAAATAAAATTAAAATTTGACTACATAATAACGTGTTCTCTTTCATTGGTATACTCAAATTAGTCGATCCTTTCCATATCAGCAAGATTTTTTCAAAAGGATAAAAATACATTTATCTTTTCAACCGGATAGATGTTAATAGCAAGGCAATATAATCTTTTAAATGAAATTCTTTGTAGGAGTAATGGGCAAGAAGTAAATGAAAATTAAAAATGTATTTCCCTATTTTAATGAGACGACTTTTAGGTCAACTCTGCTCAAACATAGTTTATATCGTAACTGGCTGTGGAAGGCGGCCTTAGTCGCTCAGTCTCAAAGCATCTACTGTAATAAGACAATGCAATGTCATATCGGACAAAATCTATTAGATGTCGGATGACCGACTGCAATTTTGTCTTCTCTAGACTTAGAAATTATACGTAGTCTCCTATGGTGAGTACGTGGCTCTAAATTACCATTGATATACCGATCGACTAAGAACCACTTTCTGAGACGCAATGCCTACGATAGAAATTGTATATCATTAGATGTCAAGGTTGCTGCACATCCATCTGCAACGTGACTCTGGATACAACACAACCAACACAAATGTCTACAGTGAAAATGATATCAGATTACACAAATCATTCATTGGCGATTGCCCAACAACGAATCGTTTATGATTATGATTGCTAAGAAGAATGCGTGGACAGAAGTACATTGACGTCGCCCGTCCCTTTACACCACTCACACCACTCTGCAAAATAGCAAGTAAGGCATTTACCAATAAGTATGTATGAGTATGTAGGGGTGATTTCGGGAATAGTCGAATCACCCAACTTCAGTATAAATAGCCGGAAGATTTGCAAAAGAAATCAGTCTTAATAAAAGACTTCATCGCTAAAAGACCTCTGGTCTTAAAGGCGAACAAAGAAGTCAAAATTAGCAACCAGTCTTTTATTGTATATCACCAAACATTTCACTAAGGCGCACCCAAAGCGTTCAACGATGATATTACAGTGGCTACCGACCGATTGTTCTTTTTATCAAATTTGAGTGTTATGATATTTGGTTAACCTTAAACTTCGCACATAAAAAGGGCTACGAAAGGAATTAGGAAAATTTAAATTATTTCGAATTTGTATAAATTACAATCGGTTGGTACTCAAACTGAGCTAAATCGGTCTAATGTTGAAAACTGTAATCCTTAAGAGAGTAAAAAATACAATATTTCAATGGTTTTTGGAAGGAATTATCTATTTAAGAGACTTAAAAGTAGGTATGTGTATTCACCCTAACAATTAGCTTTGCCTGATGAATTTTATCTAGACGGTGGGTATTTACAATATCAATAGCGGACCGTCTAAACAAAATTGAACTTCTCTCAAAGCAGATAGCTATGTACGATATAATTTGTGTAATCACTGGCCGGGTCCGGTCCCAGCGGCTAATGTTTTTTCTGGAGAAGTTTTACATGATTTAGAATGATCGGCATTTATTAGGCGGAAACGGCAGTATTTTTTTTTTTTTTTTTTTTTATGGTCTTACCGAGATGTTTACCTGCGTTTGATATGTGATAGTTGCTCTCGCTAAGTATCACATCACCACCGTAATCAAAAATGGATATTCGCTCGGGAATTTAAATGTATGTACGATTTGCAGACAATATTCGGTCTTACCTCGAGGGGCTCGAAAACTTGTTATTTATTAACTGATCGACCTTGGGGATTTACAATGTTCTCTTAGCCGGAATTTGACACTTTGTGTCCTCTGAATCAGAAAGTTAGTTAAGGATACGTAAAACATTCGTCAATACCTTAATTCTATGCCATTCATTAAATACATTTATGGTCATACTTTTACGGATTAAGATAACGCATTCAATATGTTTTGAAAAATACCATACACTACCAACAAAAACCAAATGGTTCCCCATGGACTATCAAAAACTTTTCATATGAACAAAAAGCTAATATTTAGCTATTCCTGCCTTCAACTTCAAATCGACAACACAAATAACGGAAATCCACAGAAAAAATACCGAGGAGATAGGAAATCTCCGAAGAACAAGAAACGGAAGTTAGTTTTGAAGCATAACAACGGATGACAGCTAACAACAACAAAAAAAACACACACACACAATCATAACTACACAAATCACATAAAGTCGCCTGATGTCTCTGTCATTTTAAAAAATGTCAGTATATCGTTTGTGTTGTCTTTTATTCTTAACCACGTAGAGATAACATTTCTAAGCTTTTGGTAGTACTATTGTTATTATTGATTTTGTTATTGTTGAAGTTTGTTTCTCTGTAAAGGATGAGACGAAAATTCCTATGAACATGCCAATCCCAAGTCATAAACCTATCAGACAATTAAAACCAATCGTTCAGCGCCCTTTACACGTTGGATCAGTGGAACGTTGGTGTGACAAAAAACAGCATGTGATTTATTTTCATCACCTGTACCTGTGTGATACAACAAATTTGACATGACCATACCGGAAACGGGGCTTATGGCTGGTATGCTTTCGGACATAACTTCCACTTTTGGAATGGGGATTAGGAAAAAAATGGTAAAAGAAATTAATAATCAATTAATGCATCATATTTCTATAGCGAAAATTTAAAATTATCAGAAATAAAAAAATATATTAAAAAATTTGCTATTAAAAAGATAAATTTTTATCAATATGATTTATACCAAAAAAAAAATATTTGTTAAGAACAAACTCAGAGTTTAAAAACAAGTATTTTGATCGGTGTTTTCCCGTGTACAAATTAAAATGTAATATTTTCCAGCAAGACAGTAAAACTTAAGTTAGAAAGATTTGATTTCGTCCCAGGCGTCAACCACATTGCGATTTCGTTTGCATACTAGAGTATTGCGAGAGAAGCTAGTTCAGCTTGAGGGTGAGTCGAGCCATTGTCCTTATAGGAGAGCAAATAAATCAATTCCAACATTTGAGCAATTTATATTTTTTTCTCGTAACATTTGAGACGTAACCTATATAGACAATGTACTATTCCAGTGAAAGAAAATGGCGCCACAAGTTCAAAAATGCAATTATCAGGCATGTCACAGAAACCCAAATCGTAAAATTTTGAAACCAAAACGTTTTTAGCTTCTCCAGAAAAGGGAAAACGAAAAAAATTTTCGATTGGAAACCCATGACAAAATCTGAAGTGAAATTGATATTTTAAGTAACTTAAACTCCAAATTGAAATGAAATTCTGTTCAAAATTAATTATGAATATTGCTTTTATTAAAAAATATACTAAATGCGTTAAGTATGATAATTTTAACATCTTTTTTAACGTATAAAGTATCAGGCATGTCAAAGACATATAAAATTGTCACATATACAATTGGCAGCCTTAACCAAAAACAACCCTTTAACCAAAAACAAACCTTAAAACCAAAAAATATCTAAAGGAAACTCCGCAAATAAATGTAAGTATTTGTTTTAATATTAAAATTAATAGCTAATTTTTACATATTTAAAGGGGCAAGCACAAGAACATCGCTCAGGCAAAATTTTTTATAAATTTTATGGAATGCCACCAAGATATTGCGAGAGGTTACGTGAAAGGAGACAAGGTGGTCGGACAAATGATCCGATGCATCCCTTAGACGTCGGCGATCTAATTTAATTTGAGAATGTGCCTTTCTCTCTTCTTCCATCACAGCAACAATCGAAAAACCAGGCATATTTTTTGATGTCAAAGTGTGGAGACGTATCGAAATTTTTGACGGCGGTGGGTAAACCAGCTGTTTCTAATTTCAATGCTACCATATTTTTAATAGAAATATTCGATTTCCATTTTTTTCGATTTCATCAAACCCAGGAATTTTTTAAGAAGCAAAATTAAAATGTTACGATTTGGAAACACGAATTCAAATCGTTTTCGTAAAATTTCTGTGACATGCCTGTATTTATCAAATAAATATAGTGGAATGCCAGGTAGTGCCAGTTTAATTGATTGGTGAGAAATATGTACTTTCTGAAAATGCCTTAAACCGTAGCGAATCCCTTTACGGTACTCCCCATATAGAGCTTAAATTAAATAACTAAATGTACCAGTCAGTCATATTTTCATTCCAACTTTGGACGTATGTAAAAACGTAATATTGCACTATGGTCAAAAAGTCGTTTTTTTGGCATAAAGTCTAAATATGAATTTATCTGTCCCAAATTTGGATTGTGCTTCTATTATGACTATCTAAGTGAATCTTGAAAATTTCGACCACTATATCATATAGTCGCCATATACACCAACTCGTTGTTTTTGTTTCTATCGATTTGAAATTTGGTTTCTAAATATATTTTAAAGATCCTATGGGGGTAAAACTCTTCTAGCATTTTGAGAAATTATTAACAAACACGAGTTTTTCTACAGAGCATTTTTGTCAAAATGGAACAAAAAGGAGAAAGAATGAAAAGTTTCTCGTTAATCTGCAAACTTTTGTTACTAACTTTCCATTTGCACCTCTTTGCAATTTCAATCTAAAATTATTCTCTAACGAAACATTACACAATCGGTCAACAACACCCAATAATGGCCAGTGGTATGAATTCATAATTTTTTTAAAAACCTCCACCAATAGATTCCATAATAATACTTTTAAATTTTCATCCACTTCTCAACGCACCAGCATTCAAAGTAAATTGATATTTACCGCGAATTTTGAAAAATTGACAAATACATTTCGAGTATGGGCACTCTTTAATGCGTATCCTTTACAACTGTAGCAAATAACATCAAAAGCCCATTCGTTTTTATGTCAACGAGTGAAGTCAAGGTTTCCGATGAAGGTTGTCATGGAAGTTCGTAATCAGCATAAAAAGCCGGTGACATAAATTAAACATGTGCAATTGTTAATTTATATGTATATGTTTGACCTGTGTATGTGGCCGGTCCTTGTTCGTATACCGGTAAGAATATCGAAACATGTTTTCAACGTAAGACAATAATCTCTAATAGACTGTTTTTATGAAACGAAAGGGTCTTTCGTTGTTCTAAAGTAACGAACAGAAATTCCGTATCGTGAATTTGGCTTTTTGTAACACAAAAGTCTCTGTGAAAATTCTAATTGGAATTTTTTTCTAATGTATTTTTGTGTGTATTGGCTAATTGGATTCGTAGGTGTTTCATTTCGACGTTTCTGTTCGTTGTAGACCTATACGTTTCATAAAAACCGGTTGTAAGTTATGTAAAACGTCTCTAGAAAAAGCATTAACGGTTCGGAGTTGGCTTTAAGCAGTTGGTCCCGGACAGTGACTATACAGAAGAACCCGGCCAGTGAGTATAAAAAAAATTGATTTGTGAAAAGATCCCAGTCTGTTCCCTCGTAAAATGTATCTGGAGTATATATAATTTGTTTTGCTCACTATGACAATAACTTTAGAATAGAAATGCTTTTTCAAAAAGAGTTTTTTTGCAATGTATGTACAGATTGTATACGGATCCCTTTCGGATGAGACCACGCTTCTTCATCGTTACCATTTTCCAGTGCTTCATATTACAAAGATTGGTATAACACACGCTACAGTTCTTATCGTTTAAATGGGAACTACTGTTTTGTAGCACAAAATCTCCAAAAATAAAGGGAAGCAGTCAAGCCTTAACAAATATGCAGAGACTCTATAAAAATGTAAAAAAAGAGAGGAATCCCCCAAATAAAGAATTTCCCAAAATAAATGAAAAATGCCCATAAAAGCCCAAAATGAAAATTTCCCCAAAAATTTTGAAAAATTACTCCTAACAATTTATGAAGAATTACCCACTGCAAAATCTCCTAAATATTAAGAAAGAATCCTCAAAAAAACGATAATTCCCCAAAAATAAAAAATTTGGAAATTTTTCATTGTCCACAAAAAATGAAATGTTATCGAAAAATTATAAATACAAATTATGAGAAACTCTTCAAGTTTTTGCGGAATTTTTAATAATGAAAAATTTTTTTTTAAATTTTTTTTTGGGGAATTCTTAATTTTTTTGTGGGGGGCGGCGTTCATTTTTCATACAGCCTATGCAGAGATGCCTTTGTTGTTTGTCGTGCCATCTGCAAAAATGCACACAGTAGTTTCTTGTCAACACACATGTACACACATCAAACAACTTTAAACTTTACTAACTAATAAATTATTATCTTCTGAAAAATAAGTAAATATACCCTGACAAAATCTATTGAATATGAGTTAGATCAAATCGACATACCTTCACAATGTCTGACTTGGCATCGTCTATAGCATCGCATGAACTCCGTGCATTTGTTTTCTTTGGCGCCCTCCTTAATTTGCTGTTCGTCTTTACAGAATTATCATTCTGGTCATCATTTAGAAATTCATTCAATGTTTGTATGGCGGCAGTTGCCTCATTGTGTTGATGTTCTTCAGTTTGATGATAGCGGAGCAATTGAGCCAAGTATTGTGGCACATCAGCGTAATAATTATTATTGTCAGCACTGTCATTATTACGGTTATGATTATTGGCAAGGTTGTTGTTGTTGATACAATCACTGGCGAAATGTTGCACCTTTGTCTGATTGCTGTGGCAAGAATTTGTCGACGTAACAATGCTTATATATTTGTCCTCATCCAGCACAGACTCTATGACGTCTCCATAGTCGCTGTCATCATTGCGAGCAGCAGCAGCAACATCGTCATCATCATTATTTTCAACTGTATCATTGCCCTTGTCAGGGCAATTGTTAACGACGATCTTTGGCTGGTGCTGATGCACTAGTGCATGTTTTGTAGCTGTCCGATGGTCCAGTGAATGTAAACAAGTGTTTTCTTGGTTGGTAGTTTCTTGTTGTGGCTGCCGCCAGTGCTGTTCCTTGCGTCGTCTTGGTTTACTACGTTCAGTGTAGCCTGGCAGTGACTTCGTCTCCTCTGCCTTTTGGCTGGTGGTAGTTTGGATGACAACAATGTCGCCACCACCGTTTGGTGCACGAGCATTGTTGACAGCAAAGTACTCGCATAATTGATTCCTATGCTCGTCCTTAAGTGCAATGTACTCTGAACTTTCGGTGAATTTATTTATAATATGGTTGGCTCTTGCCAAATCTTTCTCAGATAATGCTATCGTTAGAGATGTAGGATTTTTCGATATGCACTTGCCCATAGGTTATGACTATTTGTCTCTGGATAGGAATGTGAGTGTGTGTGTGTGTGTGAGCCGCAAAACGACAACGATGTTAGTTGAAAGCCAAACCAAATGGATGGATAATGTTCAAGGTGTCACCTTTGAATATATGAGTTCAGGTGAATTTGTGGCTGATGTGCATATATACCAAAGTACGTACGTACTTATATGCCCGACGAATGTGTGATGGTGTGTTGCATGTGTGGATGGATGCATGCACCTCAAGATGTTTTCCCCAATTCACTCAATACAAGACTTGTACTCAAATGTTTGTTTAGGAACTGAGCATTGAACATGATACGCTGGTTCGTACGTTCACTCGTTCTGGGTTATTGCGGTTGATGTTCAAATGTTTGCTTTTTGGCTAATAAACTATGGCTCATAAGATACTATCGCACCGCCGCTCACCGATGGTATATCGGTGTTACTGTTGTTATTCTTTTTCGGTTAACGCAACGTGAAGTTTGTGCTGGGTGTTCGGAGAAATAATGAAAATGTTATTTCGATCCGAGAGGCTGCTGCATTCAAGGCTTCCCGGACCGATGTGAGTGACTTCGGTATCGACTTTGGTGCCTTGAATTCAATTGTTCGTTGCCTGTGGTTGTGGCTTCTGCTGGCTGTTTTTGGTAAATTGATAAGTGCTGCTGTACTGTACGCTATCGATATTGCACTTTGTTTCGATAATGTCTTATTGTTATTTGCCAAATACTTGGGATTGTTTAATATTGTATTTTGTACACATACACTTTGATAAAAATAAATGTTTTCCAAGACAAACTCCCCGATATTTAGGTGTACACAACTCACAGTTATTGGAATGCTCTGAAAGGAAGAGGGAAAAGGAAACAAATAAAAATCTAAAAAATATAGGTTCTTAATAGTTTTTTTTTCTTCTATTTAATATATTTATGTAAGCCACTCGCACATTACTTTCCCATCTGCATAAAGTTCATATATTATTTTAAGGGAAGACGTATTAAATTAATGTTAACATTTTGTAAGGACAAATGTCATTAAGGCGTATATCGAACAAGAAGAAAACCCATCCAGCAGTCATTGCGATTTTACAAAAATGCCGCCATAATATCTAGAAAATCTACTTCACCGTCTTCCAAATGTAATATTCCATATTCTATTAATTAATATTTTTGTTTGTTTTAAAAAAAATAGAATTGTTGTGTGATGCATCCAAAAAAAATTTCATAAATCATAACATTGATTCGATAACTATTTTTGGTAAAGTAAAACAAAATCAGATTATAAGATTATTGCTGTTAATAATATTTGTCATAGCTATTTCGTAAAAACATATGAGTCTTCTACAGTAACTAAAAAAAACCAACAATGTTATTATTCATACTATTTCTGTACTATTTGTTTATTGGACTTGTATGAAAAACGTTCCTGATAAATGTTATAAAGGACCATAAATCGTGCAGTTATTTTTAAAAAAATACATTGATGAAGCAATTTCATTTCTGGCTGTAGTTATTTATTTTCCTTCGGAGGAACAACAACAATAATTCGATTGAAAATGTCCACATGTATGATATAAACAGTTGAGTGAAATATTGAATTATAGTCATGAGTTTTCCACACAAAAAAGAGAAACAAGTGAAAAATCTTTGATACATATTTTCACATATTACTTATAATATTTATGGGTAGTATATCAACAAATAAGTAACGGAGAATTTCACACATCAACGAAACGAAAACAATTATGCGTAGTTTATCAAAAATATTTCAGTCTTCAAACAATCGACAAATTCACATAAAAACGAGACGGAGGCATTTAAATGATTTAAATGTTAAAAATGATGTACAAATGATTACAGGACAATAACCTTTTTATACCCAAATCGCAAAGTGGCTGCCCTATGTCCTCGATAGCCTCACGAATTCTATCTGTGAGGTCTTGAATCGACGCTGGCCTTTAAATAACAAGATCTCGGTGGCCAATTGTGATCACCTCTTCGAGAGATGACACGGTCCGGAAACTTTTCCCGTAAACGAGCAATGGTTTCGTTGTTGGTGTGGCACGTAGCGCCGACTTGTTGAAAGTAAACGTTGTCCAGATCAATATCATCCATCTCCGCCCTAATAAAATCATTAATCATCTCTTGATAGCTCAAACTCTTTTTTGAAAACGTACGGTCCAAAGACCCGGCTGGACAATGAACCGCACCAAACAGTCACCAAAAGTAAGCTTTACTTGTTACAAACTCCAAAAACGCGAAGTACTTGTGTGCAAACATTTAAGATCGTTCTCCGATCTTCGATCCCCTTCTAAACCAGTCACGAAGCGAACAATTTATATATACGAAAAGGCATATTGGGCCGAGCTCAACAATTTAATTGGAAATTATGTTTTCTAGACAATAATGTCGATGCTGCTGCTGAAATGGTCGGGAAAATAATTCTTCTTGGAATCAACACGTTTATTCCCTCGAAGTCTACTTCAATTGAACCTTCAAAGAATTGTTGGTTGAATCAGTCATGCAAAGAAGCTGTCAGATCTAAAGAGGAAGCCTTCAGAAATTGGCGTTTAAATAAAAATGCCAACACTGAGCTACTACGCAAACAGGCATGATCATCGTGTGCCAGGGTACTTAGGCGCGAAAAACTTCTTCACGAACAGCGTCTTCGTGCTGAAGTTCTTTCTTCTCCCAGGGGAAGTAAGAGCTTTTGGGCATTAGTTAAAGGAGTAAGGGACAATTTTTCGTCTTATATTCCAACTCTTAACGATGACCAGATATTTACTGACCCGGTTGACAAAGCTAACCTTCTGGCTGATATATTTGCAAAGAATTCATCCTTGCTATACAGCAGACTTTCACTCCCCGTATTCGAAAACGTATCTAGTTCGATGCCCCACATATTCATTCGAACATGTGGGGTCAAAAGGGTTCTTGCAGATCTCAATGTAAATAAAACTCCGGGCCCGGATGGCATTTCAGCACTTGTCCAATGTAAGTGCTCTTCGACGCTAGCTCGTCCATTGCGCAATATTTTCAACATGTATCGTGCTGGTATTTACCCTTCACGTTGGAAAGTTGCCAATGTTCAGACGATCCCCAAGAAAGTTGAGGCCACAAATCCTGCGAATTACCGCCCAATTGCAATATGTTCTGCGCTCTCGAAGGTTATGGAGAACATGCTTAACCACCATCATGTTAAATATTTAGAGTCTAATAGCCTTCTTAATGATCGTCAGTATGGCTTCCGTAGAAATCGATCTACTGGATACCTGATTGCGTTCCTTACGGAGCGATGGAGTCGATCTATTCACGCCCTTGGTGAAAGTAAGGTCGTTGCTCTGGATATTTCCAAGGCGTTCGATAGGGTCTGGCACGAAGCACTCATATAAAAACTTATTGCATTTGGTGTCGGCAATATCTGCTCTCGATTCATATCGAGTTTCCTCAGGGATCGTTCTATACGAGTTGTTATAGATGGGGTCTCATCCAACGAGCATAGGCTGACCGCTGGAGTGCCACAAGGCTCTGTTCTCTCTATTTCTTATTTTCCCCTGTTGGGTCAGACTGTGAACCCGATCTACACCTTTGCGGAAGACAGCAACCTCTTTCATTCATACTCATTTGATCATCGGCCAGGTTCTATGGAGGTGGAGGACAAAAGGCAAACGATGAACGACTCACTCAACCGCGATCTGGCGACGATTTGTGAGTGGGGCCAAATGAACAGAGTAGATTTTAATGCACAAAAGACCCAGTGCTGTTTGTTGTCACACAAACGTTCCACTGATGCAGCACCGTCGTCAATATCTATGGGTGGTGTGGATATCGACGTATCAGATACTCTTGATGATCTGCGCATGACGATACAGGGTGATGCTCGCTGGGCTAGCCATATATCCGAAGTGTCGAAAGAAGCATTCAAGTGTTTAGGCTTTTTGAAGCGGTGCAAGAAATACTTCACCTCATCATTTAAACATTTACACCACATACATCCGGACTAAAATAGAATATAACTCCAATATATGGGCAGGAGCTCCAAAGACATATTTGCAGCTTTTGGACCATGTACAGAGGAGAGCTGGGGACCGTGATTGGGGATAGCAGGGTATCCAACTCTATTGTCTTCCTTCAGCACAGTCGGTATGTGGGTTGTATATCGCTGTTCTACAGATATTTCAACGGTATCTGTTCTGCAGATATCCGTTGTCTGATTCCTGGATTTTGAACATTTAGTCGGAATACGCGGTTATCCAGGGTCTCTCATCCGTTCATTGTGAAATGGCTGGTTGGCCGGACGACGCACTATAGAGAAAATTCGTTTTTAGCCGAACCGTTCGTATGGGGAATAATCTGCCAGCAAATGTGTTTCCTGCCAATTGTGACATTCAGAAATTGTGACATGTCCACAAACACTACTCCCTCTTTCCTCCTTCCGATACCCTAATTTCCTTCCGCTAACACAATGCATTGCATTTATAGGGAGCATCCCTGAGGGTTGGCCTTAAAAAAAATGACAGCCCCCAAGCTCTGTCGTTCAATGGAATTTTCCTGTGTCCTGGCACACAGATTAGGTGTACATCGAATATTTTTTGGAAATTTCGTTATGGAATGTTGTGTGAAACCAATTGTAATATCTCTAAAAATATGAAAAACTACATTTGACAGAAAAAAATTGTCCCCCAGACAATGACAATCACTTTGTTGCTTTGTATAATTTTTATAATTGATTGATTCAAATGTCGCCTTCGCATTAAATGTCAACTCAAACTTATTTTACCACATTGTGTACCTCAATAAAACAAGTTCCAAAATCACGTTTTAATATCACAATATACTTAGTAATCTGCGAAAAGCACATACATACATACATATGTATGTGTGTGTACTCGCACGTGCATTACGCTCAGTGGAGTGGTCTCCATAAGTTGATACATCATTCTCGAATGATTTATGTATTTATTTTTCTCAGGACAGAAATGGTTTTGCAATAGCCCACTTCAGCTGGTGGACAAATACCTGGAATTATTGCTGAGCATCATGTAACAAATCTCATTGAAAATGCACATAATGTTGTCAATCTGAAAGCCAATGCAATACGCACAACATCAAATCAAATGATTAATGGAATATTTATGTTGTGGGAAAACAGCGGATTATGGCAGAAATCAAAAAGTTTTTCATCTGTGACTTGTGAGTGGGTTTTGCTAGTCGACCAAAATCCAACGTTTCCTGTGGCGACATGACCAAGGTAGATGGGAATTCATCATAACTCTACATGAACTTTGAACTCGAGTCATTTACTTAGAGCCCTTTGCGACATGAACTATTTATAATGCACGATATCTGTGTCATCTTTGTACTCTTATGCTGTTTTCTGGACAGTTTCTTTTTTGTGTAAGGCAGAATGTTATAACATGTTATTATGTGTACTGTAGAGCGTACCGCCAATCAGGTAGAAACAAGTTCGCAGTACATCTTCGAATATGAAGTATTTTTGCAAGGAATTTTCGATTTTGTTTGTTTATTTTTCCGAACGCAACTGACGCGCTTTTACATTTCTGTGTGATACATCGATTGTTTTGTTTTTAAAGTCATTCACCTCAAATACCTTACTTACTGGAACTTATTCATCATATCTCAACTTATAAAAATCGAAACTGTCTTGCAAAAATACTTAATTTTTTAGGTACGCCCTAGTGTACAGAGTAGGTAACACATCAATGAATGTGTAGGTATGTACCTATATGAGACATTGTATATGAAACGTACTCCTAAGCTATAAGGATAGACCTAGACGACCTTATTGTAAGCTCCATAACGCATACATACAAGACACAATGGCTTCGGTGGAATATCAATAAGATATGTATAGTTTGTTTAATAAATACAATTAATTCATATTCTTCGTATGAATATTGAATTAATGGTCTTGCTGCCACCGCAAAGCAAATTCAGGCCGTAGAAAAATAAAAAAAAAAACTAGAAATGTCGATGACTTAACGAGTAAGGATTAATTACTAAGCCATGAACAACTTTTCCAGAAAAAGTGTTATGAAAAGGGAGCCGTCTTTAATCAGTAGGTACCAAACAAATTATACATATATCATAGTACGGAGAGTACTCAATTTTTAATCTCTTCACAAGAGAAAAATACCTTATGAGAAAAAAATTTTTCTCCTCAAAGATAAATATAAATTTTTCTCAAGATAAATATTTTTTTCTCGTGAAAGTAATTTAAAATATGAAGAGAACAATTATTTTTTTCACTCACGAGATTTATCTACCGAGCACTCGCGCGAGAGTTATATCTACTCATTTGAAATTAATTCTCATTCATGAGTTTAATCATTAGAAAAAAAAATCGTCATCAACTGCATTTTTAGGAAATCCCTTTACAACGGCGAAATGGGACGAAAATATGTATAACAAATAATTAAACTTTCAGCGGATAACATTTTTTTTCTTTTTTATTGTTTTCAAACTAAAAAATTAAATCAAAAATAACAATAAAGCAATTCTATTGCAATTCTATTCGAAGCACTTCTTACGACCCATTTTTTTTCAACTGCTTCAAACAAAACAATAGAAGAAACTGACCTGCGTGAATTTCCAAACACAAGTATTTTTATATTTCTTGTCTCACGCGTGCTCTCTTTAATATTTATCTTTATTTAATTTTCGCACTCATATATATTGATATATTTGATTCGAGAGAAATTCCCAGTGAATCTATGAAGAATTCCCACAAACGGAGGAAAAATTATCCAAAAAGGCCAACATGAAACTGTTCCAAAAAAATCCCTTAAACATAGGGTTGCCATTTCCATTTTGAGAGAGGACGTCAACTCCCAAAAAGATCATAAACATTTTTTAATAAATTAATTTTAAAATGTCAGCTGCGCCATAAAGTAAATTAAAATTTAGTTTTAGAAAAGAAAGACTTTTTCAAATTTGTTTTTGTTCGATCTTTAAAATTAGTAGTACATAAATAAACAAAAAGACAACAATTAATAAATTCCATGCATACATTGTCGGGAATGCACATTTCTATAAGTTCTTGATACTAATTGTCAAGAGTTTCATGAATATTTTTCAACGCCTGCAATTTCAATCATTATATCGTTACTTCAAAAAAAAACAATAGTGTATACACTATTATTATATTGAGGAGATGATATTATTGTCGCATTTCTTCAAATATTTATAAAACTCATTACAGTTCATATCAACATTGTATTTGACTTCAATAATATCAGAAACAGTTTCAGGATTTAATTTATTTCTTTGTGGCGTCACTGCGCCTTGATTAAAGATATACACCCTATATGTATGTTGGCAACAATTAATTTCAACCAGTTTTTTTTATTTCAAAGCAAACATTATTTTTAATAAATCAGTCGGGTAATTCCGAAACAATTTCGGCCCAGTATAAATGCGAATGGATTGTGCTAGTTCTGGCGGGTTCGATCCATCGAAATTCGAAATTATTCGTGGTTCGTGTTTTATAGTCCTTTAAAGTTGGTAAAGTCGGAAGTATTTTTTTTTTTGTGAAGAGATAGTTTGTTTCAAGATGGAATAAGTTTGGAACGCGATTTTCGATTGAAATATTGTTGGTGTCGTTGAAAGGTCATAACTTTCTCTTTACGAATGAGTATGTAAAATAGCATGTCATTGTGATTCAAGAACATGTCATTTTCCTGTGATATCTTAAAAAACGTATCTTTACTTTTTCTAATTTTTTTTTGTACAGTTCAATATATTCTTTTCAAGATATATACAATTTGGAATGGGCTGAAAGCGGGTTCAGAAGTTGCAACATTAATAACCAGTCGTATTGCATGAATTAAAGTTTTTTAAATAATTTTTTCAGGCCAATGAATTCATTAAATTAATTTTCATAATAAAAAACAATATCAAATTTTGAATAAACTGACTTGTTTATCGGAGGGTAAATTTTAAGACTCACAACAGGTGATTAGCTTCAAAAGACAACAAGTCGATTAAATTGGAGCCGGCAATCAGCTTCACAAGGATGCATACAATTCAAAAATGTGGTTGCAATAAACAAACTTATGGAGAAAAGTAAAAAAGTATGACAACCCCGGACAATTGATGATTAATAATGGGTAATTGTCCAAACGCCCAAAAATGAGAACGGTGTCTGGGGAAAATAGTACGAATAGCAACCCTTATTAACCAAGACTGTGCGACAGTAAACAAATCTAGGAAGTCATAATACTTTTCTTGTCAATCTTCTCGAATCGTTCTGGGAATTTTCTTCGTTGATAAACTGATCATTAGAAGTATTTACTAACTCCATATCTGGGGGTATTTTAACATCGCTGAACCCACAAGAAGCAAAATACAAAAAGCACAATATATTTTGATTACGGCACACTAGAAAGGTGGACAGAGAACGACAGATCCTCACATCTCTTACTTGTGCCCCAAAAAGCATTACCGAAAAAGATGTAATATCCGACCTGAAAGGTTTTTAAAAATGGTTATTTTTCCCTAGCTATTCTAACGCATAACTAATACAAACATTACATTTAAACTTATTTCATTTGGAATGAAATGATCCATATATTACACTACAGGCAAAAGAGTGATTGGAAATATGACAAATGATACTGTGGATTTGAACAACGTGCACTGTATCAAAGTAAAAACACTTAAGCAACCACCAAACTGTGAGTGCGGATATCCGGTAGTTAAGTTATTTTTTTTTTTTCAATAAAAAAAACAACGCCATCAAAATAAGAAAGATATGTATTTATATTACAAAACCACCGCAAATTTGATATGGTATATTTTCTGTTTACAATACAGCGAAGAAAAGTTGTAAAGGGTGTTTTTTATTGGGGTATAGAACTTTAAGTTGGCATCACTTTTTTAACTGGCGGCCATTTTGTCAGCTGTAAAGTGATTAATATTTAGTTTGGTTTGCCATTTCATCATGAACAGGTTGACAAAAGAACAACGCTTACAAATCGTGCAAATTTATTTCGAAAGTAATGGTTCAGTTCGCGAAGTTCACCGCAAGCTCCGTCCGAATGAATCGATTCGCCACCGTGCACGGCAATTGGAGCTTTGTCCATCAACTTTATGGAAGATTTTGCGCAAAGATCTTGGCTTGCGACCTTACAAGATCCAGCTTGTGCAAGAATTAAAGCCGCGAGACCATGCAATGCGTCGTGATTTTGGTGTATGGGCCGAAAATGAGATTCATCTCGATGCTGATTTTCATCACAATTGGAAAATTGGACCTGTAGAATTGGCTTTATTCGAGCCAGCCGCGGCGGCCACATGCCCGAAATCATATTTAAACATTAATGGCATAAAATTATCCTTCCAATAAAGCCAAATTGATGGACATTAAAACGATTTTCTTGTGTTTTAATTCAATTCGAACTTCTATACCTCAATAAAAAACACCCTTTATAAATATTTGACATTATTAGTCTAAAATTAAATAAAACGTGCGTTCAATTGCAGATGTGGGACTCCGACATCGTATAGTGGTAGTGTTGGTCAAGACTGCAGAGAAAAAACATTAATTAACGATTCTGTAGTGGGATAATAGAGTATTGTAGTAGGTCTAGTATCTTCTGACTTATAACGAAACATATCTTCCGTGTAGTAAATCGTAAAATATTCTCATAATCTGCTTACCAATACGATCTTTTCTATTTCTTTTGAGTTTTCGTGTTACGAAAATACCAACCTAAAATCATAGACATATTCCCCTAGGATTTTAAAATGATTTTTAACTTCAGTCGTTCATATTCATATGCTATCCTTTGGTTATACTCCCATTGTTCTATCGTTGGCCTTTTATGAGTTTGATGGAACCCTCTATCTTGATGAGGGCATATTCGTCACACAAGAGGTCAGTTTGCTTACTTGTCCACTTTGAATTTGTATTAGGATTTTCCAGAAAAACATTTCGGATTCGTCGATTGTTTTAAATCTGCAATCAAGTTTTATGCCCCGGAGAACACGGACCGATAAACACACTGGTCAGTGACAGTATTTCGTTATTGTGCCGGAATACTTGTCCGGCAAATAGGACACCTTTTTTTTGCGAAGAGTACAGTATTTTCTAGTCAGTCTGGTTTTGTGAATGATTTCCAAATGTGTCGGTAATTTGTATGTACGACACACGCAGCCCTTATTCAATCAATGAAATTAATGTTGACATGAACACTGATTGGAATCAGTCGTATTATATTCAGATATTCAGCAATTCAATTCAAGATTTAATAAAAAATCGTTTATACGACTGCATTAAACATAATCAAGCATATTTCCTATTCTATGCTCGTGGTCGATGATTGTGGGCGTTATTTAATTGTTTACTTGATGTCCCAAATCCCCTGTTGAGTTACGCCAATTCTACAATGTCCCCATATACGCATCCGATGAATCTTCACATTTTTCGTTTCCCAAGTTGTCGAAAAACAATACATCTTAATATGTATATGAGCAATTTCCGCACTATTACCACTGTTCCATCTACTTTATGTGTCCTCGTATGAGCACAAAAAAAGAGTTGCATTGCAAAATTATATGTGATTCTGTCCCAGGAGAGAACTAATGGACGATATACAAAAGAAACTAAACGTTTACAACTAAGCACCCGGAAATACTATGAAATGTCAAAAAAGATTTTAACAAGTTTTCGTAGAAGAGCAAATCAAAACTTTTGTTTCCCCTTTGGTACCCTACAGTACAGGTGGTATAAACATGTTGTCGTTTTGCTGGCAATAATTTATTTATACTTGATTTTTAATTAATTCACTATATTACATTTAATCGTATTAATCGTGAAAATGGCACAGAGAAATCATCAAGTAAAAAATGTTTCCACACAGAGATGATCTTCGCCTCCACATGCTGATGCCCGACCGAAGATGGGGAGTTGCGGATCAAGTGTCGTGGTAGATGGCGAAAGGAGAGATATTGGCCAGAGATGAGTGGAGAACTGTCGTCAGATATTGTTCACCCGGTTGTCGTAATTGCTTCAACATCAACATAGAAATCCTGTCGGATCCCAATGACTTTGACAACTTCTTTCGAATAATATAAGCAACCTTTCCAAATGCAAATTGTTGAGTCCATGTATTCGATGTAAGAGTTTTTTTTCGCATCCGTTGCCTTTTTTCCACTAAATGTGACTGGAAACTGGTCATTCGGGTAAAGTATTTTTGAGATTTTTTTCAGATTTTTTCCAAAAGGCTTTGGGAAAAATTTTCTACAGGGTCCTCCAAATAACTTTTTTTTTTGAAAATTATATAAAAAAAAACTACTGTATATTTTCTCAAATTTCTTTTTTTATTTGAAAGTACAATCTCTCCCATTAATAATGGAAAATAATTTTATTCAAATGGCTGCCTCGGCTGGCCATGCAGTTGCCTAACGACATCAGCTCTGCGGCTGATAATGCGATCTTCAAAAACAGGGCGCAAAACATCGAGTATAGCTTCGGCTGTGTGGCACGTAGCGCCGTCCTGTTGAAACCAAATGTTGCCAATATCCTCCTCTTCAATTTCTGTAAACAAAAATTCGTTCAACATGGCCCGATAACGAAAACGAAATAAGCACTAGTTGAAAAAAAACGTTAGATGGCGGGCCCTTTAAAATGTTTAAAAGTAATTAAACTTTTTTTGGGTATTTTATGTAAAATTTCCCAAAAAAAAAACTCCATATGTGACAGCGAAACGAGCAAAATAATAACAAAACCTATGATTTATATACATCAAATTAAAGCCCGAAAATTTTTCTTTTGAAATGATGACTCAACGACTTTGAAAATGATTTTCATTGACCAACTTGTGCTTTAAATACGGAAAAACCCGAATTTTTCAAAAAACCGGTTTGTAACTTTAAATCATTTCCAAAAAATCTAAAAAAATTCTCACCTCTAAAACTTTTCAAAAAACCTGAAAAAACAAATTCAAAAATACTTTAACCCACTTTCCAAAAAAAAGGATGAGCCCCTGATTTCGAAAAAAAACAATTTTTTTTTGAGTGGTCATCGCTTTTCTTGGGATTCAAATAATCTACCAATTTCTTCCGCTTGTATTCCTCGACAAATCTTTTGATTTCCAGATACAATTCCTTGATCCTGGGGTCGCCAGGAGTGTCATCAACCTCATTTGTCAGTATCGCTGTCTCTGCTGTAAAATTTGGTCTTATTTCGAGTAATCTATCAATGAGTTGTTTGAATCTCAGAGATAATGAAGTCGGAAGGCGATGAAGACAATTATGGGGATCTCATCATATGACACAACTCTGAAACTCTGGCGAGCTGTTACAATCACCCATAATCCTAGTGCGAGAGTGCTAATTCATTGTGCAAAACGTAGAGCTATCGAGCCGTTCCACCAAAGAAATCGCCCCGCAATAGCGCACAGATGTATATTTATTTATTTATTTATTTTATTTATTTATTTATTTATTAATTACAATACAAAGTCAATTTATATTCTAATTTTGGGTCCAAGGGTAAACCGGGTGACAAAGACCATTTGGCTTGATTTTTTTTTTTGCAGCGACAGACCAAAGCCTCTTGTGGGAATCGAACCCACAACCCCCACGCTGATAGGCAAGCACGCTACCAACTCGCCTACCGGGGCGCTTCGCACAGATGTCAGGATGATGACGTCTGCCACAGCTGACAACCGGCCGAATGTATACGTTGTACAGGGTTTTCCAACAAGAGGTATGACGGCAACTACTATACACTCCAGACGAGGGTCAAGCTAATACATAATGTTGTAAATTTCATTATACTCCCTAAGATGGCCCAGGCTTGAGCAATTCCGGAAATACCCCATCTACACCTCACAGATGTTGAAAAGTAGTATACACGGTTCTGACAAACCCCGTAGATCACAGGTCCAGGTTTCGATCGATCCCGGTGCGAAACATTTGAATTCGGAGCAAAAAATGTCGGGTAGTGTTGCTAACTCGATGAAAAAATTGACAAAGTAAAATATTGCTGTGATTTTTTACATTTATTTAATTATTATTTTATTAAAAAACTGTGTCGTGATGTCCTGTTAGGGCTGGTTTCCGTAAAACGAATTTGATCGATGAATCGTTAAAATTTAAGGCGCCATAAATCGGATATTTCTCAGTAAGGGAGCTATTTCTTTTGGGCGTACGTTCCTTATGTCATTCTCTAAAAAAATTCAAAAATTCAGAATCAGAATAAAGTCTTAACCCCATATTATAACGCTTCCAATTTTGACAATTTGTATGAAAACAGGCAGTTAATATTAATGAATATGACGAATGAAGTGTGAAACGAATTGTAAGTAAAACTGATACAAAATACCTAAATACATCCATGCATCTGAAAACAATTTTTGTCGACAGGATTTTCAAATAAATAACGCCTGTAGAAGTTGGAATAAAGCTAACGAAACGTTGGGAACTTATGAAATAAATTTGCTTTATGTAATTCATAGAGAGGAACCTGACCGGTCCTCAGTCAAATAAGACAAAAATTAATAAAAAAAAATATTGACATTATCCCTTTCAGCTTTGAATCTGGCCATTAGGTTTGTGTTGTTTTGGCGTTGAAAACTTTATATCTTGCAAAATTATTAAGAAAATATACCCGTACAAAATCGGTTTCGACATTTAAAATATATTCATAGCATTCGCCGATAGCAATTAAAGACTTGATAAATACTACGGGGAATCTGCACAGGGCCTCTTGAGTTTTGAATGAGATCTGGCCACTAAAAGGCTTTAGTACAAAACCGATATTTGCAGAAGTACTTTAATTACTCCACTTGCCATACGATTTTTCCATTTTGAAGAAAATAACAAAAACTTTTAAATGTCGTGTAGCCGAAGGATCCAAACTTTGGGAGGTTGTACTCCTCTTAACTACAGCTTACGATATGTTGCATGGCACTGCTGCACGCACTCCATGGAGGGTGCACTGGACTCCACCATACCGAACAGGATGCCCATTTTTATTTGTATCTTTTAACTGCTGGTTTAGAAAACCATATAACAAGCAAGTCAAGGCAAAAAAAAAAAAAGACTAAAGCGAAAACTTGAGTAATGATTTCTCTTAACAATCATACACAACCAAAACAAAAAAAAAACACAAACTTTTTCATAATTTCTTCACAAGACATATACAACGTATACAATTTTCATAATTTGAGTGACACTTTAAGTTTATTTAAAAAGTTTGCTTTTTGCCCTTCGCCACCGCACCGCACCGCATCACCTACTGGCAACATCCTAACAATTCCAGAAACAATGTGAGTGATAAAAACAAAGCCATAAGCACGATACCACAATTTTGCGGATTTGACAGAAAGAAGCAAAGAAAAAGCCATGCACCAACAAATTTGGCTTTATGACTTCTTTAATATCTGCAAATGAAATGAAATTTGGTGCCACACGCAACACATACGAGAGTCCGTTGTTGTACATAAATGCGCCTTACGCAAAAAAAACATGTTTGTTAAGGAAACGTTTCTAAAATACAACGGCGCCCCCTGGTATTACAGTCGGCACACCAACTAAAAGCGCCAAATCTATGATTTCTCTCTGTAGCATTTGGACTTTTAAATTTTCACTTTCTGAAGATGGTATTGGTCAGGGATCATAAAGTCGTACCATCCTATTGAAACCATGATCGTGATTCTGTAAATCAGACCCCGAGCAAAAACTTCCACACGGAGTTCTTTTTTTAAAAAGGAGACTCAGTTTAAATATCGCCAAACTGTACAAAGTTTACTTAAAGCCACGTCGAGAGCGGTACTAACCAAATCACAATTCGTAGTCTGAGACGATCCAAAGATGACCGACGCTTATAGAGCCCAAATGAGATAACACACATTTTTGTGTTGTAAATCTGTTGATATTGAGGCGGTCTAATGTAGATATACATACATATGTATGTGTGTTTAAATAAGTCAAAGTGAAGTAGTCATGTGAGCCTTACAATAATCACGTTAGCGAATTGTTTCTCTGGCATATTGTGAATTCTTTAAAAACCAATTCTCTAATGGTTCATTACATAATAATATGCATATAAATATATAAATGTAAATATTAATCAACGAAAAGGTGGCCATACTCAGATTAAAGCTGGAATTTGTCATCCGAGACAAAACAATTCACAGATTGAATATACGAAAATATTTACTCCTAAAAAGAAAATGACCTCTCGATCTGACGTCGTCAATTGTGCGCCCAGAGTATCCGGTTCCGTTTGACATCCCAGCGTCCTACATTGATTCCTTAGAAGTATCTGCCATGATTTTCCCCGAACAATCGAAGTGATTAAGAAATCGCATTGGAGGTCACCCTAAATGAAATACAAAAAAAAAAAAAATACACCAAAGCATGTGTGTCAGTGTTTGTCGGTATGTTCATGTAAACCCAGTGAGAAATTGTGAAAACTTCCAAAGAAGGAGTAACGATAGACGAAAATGGCACACAGTACACTTAATTCCTAAGCACACTGATTTCCAAAGCTTGTCCTGTTTTGGGTATATGATTTTCCAAATTGTCAATTGTTGATAAACTGAGACTTGAGTCGGTATTACTACAAAGTACTCCAACTGCAAAAGCACTAAAATAATTGTTGTGGGCAGATTTCCAATGTAGTAGTAAAAACCAAAAAGTACCTCAAATCACAAATGGAAAGGGATGCCAAAAATTACAAGTTGAACAACAACGCACAATTTTAGATTTTTGTTGGGTTGAAGTGCATTTTTTATTTATTATGATGTTGAATCCTAAAATATTGAATTCCATCGAAAAATCATTTTGACTGATGAGGCCCATCTCGCATCTGGGGCTCGGAAAACCCATGAGTTGTAGTTGAGAAGCCTCCCATCCTCAACGTGTGACTGTTTGGTGCGGTTTATGGTCCGACGGTGTCTGGATTTTCGCTATCCAAAGTTGATTAATGATTTTTAATCGTAGGAGTTGGTTGATATTGATCTGGACAACGTTTACTTTCAACAAGACGGCGCTATATGTCACGCAAGCAACGAAACCGTGTTATCTCTCGAAGAGGTGATCACAATTGGCCGCCGAGTTCTTGTGATTTAACAGCTTGCGACTTTTTCCTTTGGGGCCACGTGAAAGATAAGGTCTACGCCAACAGCCCAGCACCGATTCAAGAACTCAAAGATAGAATTCGTGAGGCTATCGAGGACATGGGCAGCCACTTTCCGATTTGGTTATGGAAAATTTCATAATAAGAGTGGTCGTGGTGGCTATTTGGCTGATGTTTCTTTAAAAACCAAAATAACACCTCTTGTTGGAAAATCCTGTATTTGGGATATGGGGTGTATTTTCCGGGGACCCTATTTCCTGGCGCCAAATCTATCGCCAAGATAATTGGTCCTCTTAACCATTTTGGGCCCATTTGTGGTTCAATATCTCACTTAATTTTACACAATTTTTTGCAGCGGTCTTGTCCAACTCTAAATCGCCGGGAACTTTAGAGAGAAATCTGTAATTTATGTAAAAATACTCTTAATGATTTTGATGGACTAGGTTTTGCTTTTTTCCTCGTCACGTATTTGTAACCATTTTGATTTTAATTTGAATTTATTTTTGTACCATTTTGTATACCAT
The DNA here is from genome assembly GCA_958296145.1 of Hydrotaea cyrtoneurina. Taxonomy (NCBI): domain Eukaryota; kingdom Metazoa; phylum Arthropoda; class Insecta; order Diptera; family Muscidae; genus Hydrotaea; species Hydrotaea cyrtoneurina. Next base: position 40,571,611 of record OY282515.1, on the reverse strand, counting down.
TCAAAGGCAGTCAAATACTTTTATTAAAAAAAAAATGGCGAAAAAAAACTAATAAAACTTCTTTTTATGTTTTAAAAATCGAAGAAAAGTGGTGTTTTTGTATAGGTGAATACGGTAAGTAACTTTTATCCAATGAAATTTTACAATTTAAAAACTTACGTCATTAAATAGAAAGACAGATAAAACTAAAATTTAACAAAAACCTCTAAGCGCCCCGGTAGGCGAGTTGGTAGCGTGCTTGCCTATCAGTGAGGGGGTTGTGGGTTCGATTCCCACCAGAGGCTTTGGTCTGTCGCTGCAAAAATCTAAACATATGGTCTGTGTCACCCGGTTGGACCCAAAAATTAGAATATAAATTTACTTTGTATTGTAATTAATAATAAATAAATAAAAAAAACAAAAACCTCAACTGTGATTTATTGTAAGTGAGAATTATATTATTTTATTCTGTGACCATTTTTTATAATCCCATTCATAGCCAGCGATGCGAACTCAGGTCTTCTTTTTATAAAATATAAAAAGTTTTTAAAAAATGTCTTGGTCATGCTAATATGTTAATATAAACCTTAGTTTTTATTTTAATTATTTTATTTTCCCAATAAGAATTCGATTTTCTTTTGACGCTTTTTTAAATTTTTTGTTTGTTTTTTTCTTAGCTTTCTTATTTTTTCTAAATTGTAAACATTTCTTGAAATTTTAATGCTCTTTTCTACTTTTTTTCTTTTATTTTTCCAATAAAAATTAGTTTTTCTTTTGACGCTTTTTTAATTTTTTTTTTGTTTTTTTCTTAGCTTTCTTATTTTTTCTAAATTGTAAACATTTCTCGAAATTTTAATGCTCTTTCCTAATTTTTGGGTGTTTTTTTAATAGATTTTTGTGTCTTTTCTTTTATTTGTTTATTGTTTTTTTTTGTCTTCTCTGATCATCACATTCATAATTCAAAAGTAAGCAAACTCAGTTTTTTATTATTTAAAAGGATTTCAAATGCGAAATTAAAATTTCCTTCGAAAATTTCTTAGGCCGATTTAACTTTCATAAAACTCATTGGCAGTCACGGCGATGAAGTGCTCCTTTATGCTGAAGAATGTTCAATTTCATCAAAACTCAACTGTAATTCTCAACTTGAAAAACTATTGATAACTAGTAAGTTGTAATGCGCCTATGGCGCCAGTTAATTTGCTTGAGAAAGTATTTGTTACTTAATTTTAAAAATTTTGTAAAAAAAAATTTCGAAAAAAAATAAAATTGGAAAAAAAAAATTTGTGGAAAAAAAATTTTTGCTGAAAAAAAAATTTTTGTTGAAAAAAAAATGTTTGCTGAAAAAAAAAATTTTTGTTGAAAAAAAAAAAATTTGTTGAAAAAAAAAATTTTGTGAAAAAAAAAAAATTTGTTGAAAAAAAAAATTGTAAAAAAAAAATTTTTGGAAAAAAAATTTTGGTAAAAAAAAATTTGGGGAAAACACAATTTCTGTACAAAAAAAAATATTATTTTTTTTATTATTATTATTTATAGAATTATTATAGAAAGCCTATTTAAATTCCTACGTACTGCGTGACAGAGTCAGTGAATCAGGGAATCAGTGTATCAGTGAATCAGTGTCGAGGGTAAATATATATTAAGATTATTTATAAAAATTATCAACATTTTTATGGTTAAATTTTCACTCTCTTAATCTTCAAGACGTCGGTATTTACGGGATGGAAAACGACTGTTGAAAACTGTTGTTTTGAATGCGCTTACCAGGATTCGAACACGAACCTGAACGTATATCGAACTCTGTGCCAGCTCTCTGCTATAGAGTCGATCAAGAGTGGCCTGATGTTAAGGCCGTTTGCCAGTAATTGATTTCTAGAATTTGGACGCTTTACAAGTGCTTTCACCACTGTGAATGGTGCTGGGCCTACTGTTTGCCATTCGCATTTTTCTGTCTGGGCATGTACTACATACTTTAAAAGTGGTAGCGTTGTTGTTGCGGCGCATTTTCTTCTCCGTTTGTTAACTATGGTCTTGTATCCATTACGTTAAATAAAAGAATAGTCATAAAACCTAATTGAAAAGTCATCAACATTTATGTTTGTATATATTTTCCAACAGCACTCACTTAAGCTGACAAACATAATACCCAAAGGATTTGCTCTGCCCATATGCCCACATACAGGCTTACGGTATATATGTGTGTGTGGGTGTGTGCACATGCAAGGATACGCCGAATCGTCCTCTACAGTGGCTGTACTCACATGTACGGACCTACAGATACACTCGGGCGAATATGCGTCGTTTTTAAACTTACATGCTTCAATGAAGAAAGTCAAATTCAAGTGTGTGTGTGTGTGTGTGCCCTCGGCACCAAACAAGTAAACAAAACCAGCCATCGCCATCATCTTCATCATCGATGCACGGGCATACCACATCTACGCACACACACACACACACATTCCTCCTGCCTATTCGACGGACCGTTGGGGTAGTGAGTGCCAAAGTCCTTTTATGCCTTTTCGTTACTCTTACAAGTTACAGTTGTCGATGTCGAAGGTTTCGCTGTTGCTTTTAACGTTGCCACTGATGCTGTGCAAACACCAGCAGCGACATGAACAAAAACAAAAATCTAAAACTTAAGGAATGTGAAATTATTGACACCAACATCACATAATAACACATATACAAATGTGAATAGCAGCTCATAAATATCTTTCTTTCTTTTTGTTGTTGTTGTGGCCTTCTCACACCTACGCACATACGCACTCATCCACATACTCGACCCGTACAGTTTTATTATGGGCTGACTCCATTAACCACAAAAGACAAAAACAAAGTGGAGCTTCACATATGTGTAAAAAAAGGGATATTACAAAAACAACAATGACAATAAGCAAAAAATGTACACACATAAAATCCTTTTAGCATCCCTACCGCCGCATACTAACCGATGTCAAAGAAGTGAAATACACAACTTAACTCTTTTTCTTGGCTGTAGTGGTATTCGCACACATCCAAACATATGTCGGACAAAGTGTGCAATATAAATATTTACTTTAGAGTGTCCAACAAGTGCCAACAGAGAACCGTCGAAACCGGGTACATATTTCGATTCATAGGTTTGTATGACGCTAAGTTTTTTTTTTGTTTCCTTACAATAAGTTTCAATTTAACCACCATCTTGTTAAGCATTTAGAGTCTAACGGCCTTCTTAATGATCGCCAGTATGGCTTCCGTAGAAATCGATCTACTGGAGACCTGATGGCGTTCCTCTCGGAGCGATGGAGTCGATCCATACACCGCATTGGTGAAAGCAAGGTCGTGGCGTTGGATATATCCAAGGCGTTCGCTAGGGTCGGCACGGAGCAATCATATCAAAACTTATTGCATTTGGTGTCGGTAATTATTAATCAAAAATTTAAAAAAAAATTTATTTTTAAAAAAAAATTATTATTAATCACCTAAATTTAAGGAATTGATTCTTATGTACACCCATACCATTCCATGGAGGAACAGAGCTCCCTGAAATCATTGAGCTTCATAAGATATGATTTTTAATACATCTGATAAGGACTTTCAGCTAAACGCCGTCTTCGAATGCTTCTTCTGGAGAAGTACAAGGTTTACAGATAGTAATCTGTCTTACCCGTAAAGTTTGTCTTTCACCTTCTTCGGCGAAGTGGTGCGGGTTATAATATAGCCTAACCAGCCGGACTTAAATCGATCCCAATTGTTTTCGCAATTTCCACAAAATTTTTTTTTTTCAACAAAATTTTTTTTTTTCAAGAAAATTTTTTTTTTTCAACAAAATTTTTTTTTTCCACAAAAAATTTTTTTTTCCAACAAAATTTTTTTTCCATATTTCAACAGGCGCCATAGGCGCATTGCAACGTACTGCTAACTAATATTGGGAAAAAAATAATAACAAAAATATAAAAAATAAAACAAATTTATTATTAATCAGCTAAATTTAAAGAATTGATTCTTATGTACACCCATACCATTCCATGGAGAAACAGAGCTCCCTGAAATCATTGAGCTTCATAAGATATGATTTTTAATACATCTGATAAGGACTTTCAGCTAAACGCCGTCGTCGAACGACTAATGCTTGTTCTGCAGAAGTACAAGGTCTACAGAGAGTAATCTGTCTTACTCGTAAAGTTTGTCTCTCACCTTCTCCGGCGGAGTGGTGCGGGTTATAATATAGCCTTTCAGTATTCGGTTAAAAAGGTCGCAAATTGAAATTTTTCAACATTCGCTAAACATATTGTTTTAATATTTGCCGCAATTGTTTGGGAGATTTTTCAGAATTTTTGGAGAAATTTTCATGTTGGACTTTTTAGGGCTTTTTTATCTAGTTTTTGGGAATGTTCTCTTTGGGGCATTCATCAGTTTTCATCCGGGTCATTTTTCAAAGAGCCACTTATCAATACCTTCGAGCTTTAGTAGTACCGACCTGCCGTTGCAAATTGTCTTGATTTCCTACTTTCAGAAATTACAGATAAGAATTCGTATTATAGACGAATAGCAACGATTTCATTGGTACAAAAATATGTTAAATTGTTCCTGCACATTGTACTCAACCAGTTGTTTTGTGTTCATTTGTTAAAAAAAAGTGCAACCATATGAATAGATTTTTTGTTCGTTTGTCAAAGCGTTGCATCCAATGAGTGGGAAAATGTCGCACATTCTCCAATTAAAAAATGTATTTACTGTGAAATTTGCAAGACGTTCCAAATATTCAGAGAAACGTGGATTGTAGTTTGTATTCACACAGCTCAAATTTGATTGACCTAATTGTGCCCATCTTCTGGCATTTAGCCTGAAAACATTCTGAAAACATCAGCCAGTTAGAAATGCCTACCATTTTTTTTAATTCCTCCAGTGAACAGCGACAAATCAAATTGGCTAATGATCCTAACTCGAACACTAAATGGATCTAGAAATAAAATTTTCTATTTGTAGTCTTACTTTAGCTTTAGGCTATAGGCTTTAGGCTTACCTCCCGATCAGTGAGTGTACAAATTATAAATTTAAGGTTAACAGCTCTCTGATTGATGATTCCCCGCTTGTTTGTAAGTGGAATTTTGAGTGAAAGTCGTAACTAAATTATGCTGGAAGTTATTTCAGATCATCTTAATATATATTTACCCTCGACACTGATTCACTGACTCTGTCACGCAGTACGTAGGAATTTAAATAGGCATTCTATAATTTTCTATAAATAATAATAATAAAAAAAATAATATTTTTTTTTGTACAGAAATTGTGTTTTTCCAAATTTTTTTTTTTACCAATTTTTTTTTTTACAAAAATTTTTTTTTTACAAAATTTTTTTTTCAACCAAAATTTTTTTTTCCAAATTTTTTTTTTCAACAAAATTTTTTTTTTCCACAAAAATATTTTTTTCAACAAAATTTTTTTTTTTCAACAAAATTTTTTTTTTTCAACAAAATTTTTTTTTTTCAACAAAATTTTTTTTTTTCCACAAAAATTTTTTTTTTTCAACAAAATTTTTTTTCCATATTTCAACGGGCGCCATAGGCGCATTACAACTTACTAGTTAGTAAATATGTTTCGGACGATGGTCCGGCTTTGTGTAGGGTCTGATTTATAAAGTATATCCCAGACAAAACTCACAATATAAGGCGGATCCACAATTATAAGTTTCTCTGCTCTCTACCACATTATGAAGCATAATGTTTTAGCTTTGTACAGTAGGGTGGAGTGAAAACATGTTTTTTTTTTAATTTGAAAAAGTTAACCTCGGAAAGAGATGTAGTCTGGGGTCCTAATGAGGGGAAAAATAAAGAAAAAAAATTTTAAAAAATTTATAGCGGTCGCGCCACTCCCTCGAAATTTGGAAATTATCGCTATTTTGGCGTTGATTTTAGAAAAATCCTAAAAATTAACGACTTATCTTATTCGAAATTTAAAAATTTGAGCTTGTTCAGTGCCCAAACAAAAGTATTTGAGGCAAATATGAGGATAATCGACTAATATTTGTAGCTTTGGTGGCGATTTCATTGTTCAGTCAATTTTCTGAAGAAGGGACGATTTGACTTATTTTACTTTTTGAAATTTTTGAACAATGAGAAAATTTTTTTTAAATTTTTTCATGCCCTTATTTCATTGTTTACGCTATTGCAAACATTTATTGACATAAAGCTTTTTAGGATTTTTCTAAAATCAACGCCAAAATAGCGATAATTTTCAAATTTTTTTCTTTATTTTTCCCCTCATTAGGACCCCAGACTACATCTCCTTCTGAGGTTAACTTTTTTTTTTTGAATTTCACTCCACCCTATTGTACAGGGTTTAGAACTAAAAATATAGAAATCAGTTTTTTATAGATATATAGTCCGTTTTTTCATATCTTCTTGAGTGAGATTTTACATTTTGTTTGGTTAGAACAAAAACCGGTTTTGTTTTCTCACTACTCTAACACATACACTTGCTCTTGCAAACACTGGTATACACAGATTTCAAAACTTGTATGCTTCGGTTAGATTCAGATGGAAGTCTGTTACACGAATTTTTCACTTTCGATGTATAACATTTATCGAACTATTAAACTAGCCATTAATTCAATATAACCGATAACATTTAAACATCCGTTGAAGTTAATTTCTGCTGTATGTCCCTGTTTGATATTTGACTGATCTAAATATAACTTATAAGTTGGGTTTATTAAATGAATTTGATTAAATTACAGTTATCTTCAATATTGCACTTAAGTAATAAGTAATATACTTTGAATAACCAGACAGAAAAATCTAAACGATTAAATTCTACTAAAGCGAAGAATGGGCCAGGGCTTTAAAAATATTTTTTTTTATTTTGATTCAATTTCAATACAAAGGAAATTTATATTCTAATCTTGGGTGCAAGGGTAAACCGGGAGACACACACCATATGGCTAGATTTTTGCAGCGACAGACCAAAGCCTCTGGTGGGAATCGAACCCACAATAACCCACGCTGATAGGCAGGCACGCTACCAACTCGCCAACCGCTTACTTTAAAAATATAAATTAATAATTTTGTAGATAAATGCCGTTTACCACTTGAGGTTGGCGGTTTTGGCGCTCTTTGAACGACCACAACAATTTTCCAAAGTTGCAGCCTAGTGTACATTGCAAATCCATTAGAGACTTTTCGTCTGACCGTCGTTACTCGTATTGCTGTACTCATGATTCGTAAGTACAATATAGATCAAATCTACCCCTTTTTTTTCTTGTCCACTCAAGCCTCTCCAATGTGTAGTCTGATTCCTTTGACCATTTGTATGTGTATGTGTATGCGTGCGTTTGTTGTATTGTTTGACAGTTTAAACATTTCTTTCAGTTTTGCCCATGTTTAGATTGTCAATTATTGTTTAGGAACTGCGTTGTACTCTCATGTACTGAGTTGAACACAAGAAAAAACAAAGAATAAAAATTGTTTTTATGATTTGAACATTTTCAAGGAATTTTCCCCTTATTTCCCCATATCGTATAACCTATGGGGTATTTGCATTAGTTAGGACAGCAGCTATGATTTCCCAGGTTGTCAACGCATACGCTTGGAAAGTTATAAAACAAATTATGTATGTGTGGGTTTTCCGTGTACATATGTATGTGTAGGCAAACAAATGGATTGTGGAATGTGGGGTAGACATTAACTAATGACAGTGGTCCCAAATATAACCTAACTCACGAAGTAGCTGCATGTAATGTACTTTAAATTAATCGCAATGCTTTTAAAAACTCTAAATATTTATTTAGATTAGTCCGGCTCTAGAAAGGCATTAGCCGTCCGGAGCCAGCTTTAAACAGTAGATCCCGTTCAGTGAGTTTACTCACTTATAGCGTGCACAGCTCACTGATTCCAGAGAAGTTCCCCATCTGTTCCTTCATGGAATGTTAAGGAAAATAAGTAAGTACGTTAGGCTTTCCAGTTGGAACTCGATATACAGTCAAAATTTATCAATGTATGAGGAAATACCGGAAGGCAGAATCTCGTTCTATTCGACATATCTCATAAAGGCCCTGTTGTACCAGAAGATTGTCCAGTAGAAACTAACCACCATAACAATTTATGAAAACTATAGTCAGACGTAGTATGTGCAGACAACAGAAATCGGTTGTGATCCTTTTACTGGCGTCAATTCTAAATTCATATACATATTCCGATATGATTGAACTCACTGGTACATGATTATATATAATATGTGGATTCTTTAGCGGCACAGTGGGATGGACTTTTGTTGGAGTCTACATATGTATATCAATGTATGGATAGACCAATTGCCTAAGACAATATGCAAGGCTTCATCGAGATAGCGACATATGCTCGATCTTGACCAACAGTCACTGCCAACTAAGTTTGAATTACTTAGGAAGGGTTATTTCATTTGTATTCTAATAAATGGTGGCCCAGATATAATATTTTTTTAATAATTTAAAACGGCAAATTGTGTTGCCATTATTTATGGAACACTCGATATTCGTCTTAAGAGCCCAAATCATTAACTTCGGTCCTTCATGGAGCCGCACAGTAAAAGACTAACTGCAGTGCAAATAAATCTGTCATTTTCAATTTGTTTATCCGATTGAATTGAAATTTCACACAGACCTAGTTGAAGTGTGTTTCAGCATAAGTCCGGAAGATCAACCAAGTGGGTATAACTAGGAATTAGCTACAGCGATCCAACGTTGGACAACTCCGTTTTCAAAATATTTAAACTTCCGCCAAATTTTATCGACCCCGGTTCAGTTTATTGCCAATAACTCAAGAATTTGAAATCCGATTTTAGTCTTATTTAGAATTATTATAAAAACGCTAAAAGATTTGTCCGTTGCTTTAACAAATTCAGCAATTTACCGAGGTCAACACCAGCATGCATAGCAAAAATGAAATTGTCATCGGTGGCGCTAAGCAAAGAAACAGTCGGCGGCAGCCAAAATTCGACTAAATCCGGTGGCGACTAAACCAATATACAGTGTACTTTCTCCTTGCGGACACCTCTCTCATAAGCGGACAAAATTCTCAGTCCCTTATGTGTAAGCCATTGTAAGTACAGTGTAATGAAGTAATTTTTTATTAAAAAATTGAGAGGGTGAGATTTAGAAAAAAAATATTTTCTTTTTTTAACTGTTTACAAAGTCTTAGGTTGGAAATAAAATTTCTTTATTTTTTCAAAACTGGTCAATTTCATCGAGTTAAGTTTAAAATATGTAAAATCTTTTGTTTAAAAATTAAATTAGGCTGAGAAAACACTAAAATAATAACACTAACAATAAAATTTTTCGAATATCGATTATTTTATTATTATTAACGTTTTTATTATACAATTTTGTTTCGCGCCCTGCGACGTAACAAAATAAATGAACGCTAACAAACCTGTTGAACATAACAAATAAAAGAAACTAACTGCCTGTTTCCATATAACGATTTTGTTCGATCGTTACAAATTGTCAAAATAGAAGGCGCAATGAAATGAATTATTGCCAGTAATGAGAGCTTATTCTTTAGGACTTGTGTTCCATTTGTCGATATCTAACATATATTTGAAAACCAGAATTGAATAATGCCTGAAACCCATTTTATAACCCTTCAATATTGAGGATTTGTAAGGAACAAACTAATTCGTTGTATGGAAACAGGCAGTAAACTTTTTAAGATTTGTGTTTCTTGGAATAATAAAATATTTTCATTAATTGCTAGTTTAAACTATTTCAAATCTATACCTGTTCAAAAATAATTATTTACTGTCAAAACACGTAATAATCAATAATTCATTAGCAACGCAAGGTACCTCAGAATTTTAGCTATTTCCCGATTAATTTCTGACTTATTCGCAAGTGTCACGTTTTACATTTCCAGTTTATTTACAATTTTTCAATTTTGTTTATATTGAAATATATATATATATTATATATATTAACAATACCGTTGTATAAAACTTTGGATTCTGATAAAGAAAACAGTGGAAGTGGGTTTTTTGTTGATGAAGTAATTTCAGAAACCGGCGAGGTACGATATACGTTATATATATATATAGAAAAAATCGAGTATTTACATTTTTTGGCTTATAATGTTTTTGTTATTCAGGAAAATTGTTTGTTGCAAATCGAACAAAAATCGCGTGAGAATAATTCCACATTTAGCTGAAGATCACGAAATTAAGATAAGTATGATCGGCATAAGAAGAAAAGAAAGCGTCATGAGTATTTTTGTCCAAAAACTATTAAAAATGTTGCAAAAAACTAAAGGCAAAAAATCACACTGCGTAAAATCCTTACTGCCATATATTCTTCCAATTGATCAGTCCTTCTACAAGGCTTTGGAGAGGTCTTCCTCTGAAACTGAAATTATTTGATGGAGTAACTTTTTAATATTTATTTTATTCAAGTTTTTAAAAAAAAAAATAATAAATTTTTATCTGCAACAACACGACCAATATAACAAAAATTTTGATACTCAAAATGAAAAAAAAAATTAAATAAATTGTATGGACTATTTATAGTTATACAGCACCGCTTTGTATGTGATAGTAGTCTTAAGTAGTAAGTATATATTTCATGATTTCATCAAATCCCTGTTTTTGCCGTAATCAAAGGGAAATTGTGATTTCCAAAAACCTTGAGATGCAACCATTCAAAAAAGAAAACTCTGATTTGTACAAGCATTAATTAAAGTACACCTCGGATTTTGTAACAACATACTATTAACAACACGTTATAACAAAAATGATCATCAACCAAAAACCAAAATTCATCAAAAAATGTTTGTTTGTCCAAAACACTTGTTGCCAACCACTGTACATGTCTCATGAGGAACGACCAATGTTGATCGTCGTCTTATATTCCATTTTTCAATACATTTAATTAATAACGTCAAACCTCCGGGGTAAAGATACGTCGCCATCGACATAAGCCACTGACCCCAGACGCATATGAAGAAGAATCAACAAAAAAGAAAACAGTGGCAAAACTCAGAAATATCGCAGACGTTTAATAAACGATCAATCACTTCTCAAGAGTTTTTTTGCATTTACAAATGATTGAATTAAAATTGAACATAACGAAATTATGTGAATTTAATTTTCACAGGTTCTTTAACATTTTTAAAATGCTGGTGGTCCGGAGCTTTTTAAAAAAAAACTTAAGAACTGCATGTGTATTTGTTCAGCAAACACTTTTTTTCTCAATTTTTTTTTTGGCATATTTGTACAAGTTTTCTATAACTAAAACGAACTATATTTGAATTTAATAATGAAAATCCGTTGGCAATTGACAGATTTGTTAACGTTTTCATTAAAACAGCTTTGGGTCATTCTACTCAAAAATGCTTACTTTCCTCTCTAACAATTAGTGCAATACGTTGTTATAAGTAATATTCATGTTAAATTTTGAATTGAAGTTAGTTTTAAGCATGCTCAAGTCTACACGCTGAAAAATAAGACTTTTTTAAATGTTTACGCATAAGTAAATCGCGTGTTTGGAGTTTGTATCAAATAAACATTGTTTATTTGGCTGCAAATATATAAATAAATAGCGTGTTTGTGGAAAAGACAAAAAAACTTATTAAATTCAACATAGAACAACATTTGAGTATTTTCGTTTGTCCCTACTCCCTTTAGAATATTAACAATAACCGAGAGAAAAAGATGAGATTCACAAATTGAAAAAAAAAACAAAAAGTGGCACAAAAATGTATACATATATATTTCAGCGTGTAATAAGGTTAAGTACAGATCTTAAGGACTGAAATGTAAAAGAAAGGATATGCCAATCATCAGTAATTTTTGTGAAAGAGAACATGTTAACATCCTATATCCCAGAGTATAATGATTAATCACTTAAATTCTTAAGCCATGCAATGGTGAAATCATTTCTGAATCCTTATCGTTGTTTAAGAATCGGATAAATAAATACAATTTTGTTGGACCACGGAGACATACTTTGCCCTTCCATTGCAATGATATACTGACGCACATGTAAATTGTGGACCGTTCTTTGGCAAACGTAAACACTTTCCGATGACTCTAAATGTCGCAGTAAATGTTTCTGGTAAGGATGTGTGGCTCTTGCTTTCCATAACAAAATATCCCAAAGGATTTGGCCGCATAATACATTTAGCTCATCACAAAATCTCAGTTAATTTTTGAACTATTTGCTGAGATTCCATAAAGTACAACACTCAACCACCTAAGAGAATCCTACGTGTAATGTTAAGGATAAATCTGCAACACGAACACGTACCTACATACAATATGCATACGAAATATGTGTATGTATGCAAATATATAACATTACTTACAATACATACACATAAAGCATTAATCCTTGTTATTTATGTGCATAATTTCAAGATTTGCATGCATTTTGTATGCAACATTCAGAGTGACATTTGTGGGCGAGTAGGTGGGCTTCAGCCCTTGCGACGGTTGCGGGTAAGTGAGTGACTGACTGATGTACACGAAGGATATCAAATATGTGTGCGTTGCACAGTGTAATATTCTGACAAAATATATTTGGTAGACTAAACTATAAGAATGTTGGCAAATTATGTGTATGCGGGACCACTGACCTCAACTATACATTTCATTCAAATCGTTACATTTTGAGTATTTTGAATTTTCCTAAAATTTAACAAATTGCATGTTCCAATTTGAATAAATTTTGTCTCTACGTTCTTTAAGAGAATAAAAATAATCGAGAGAATAAGATATAGGGAGATACACAAATTGAAAAAAAAATTGATATTTATAATCTACAAACAAATTAAGGAAAATATATATATGCATAATTTGTTTGATGAAATTTGTTAAAATGGCCATTTTTATCATAGTATATGAACCAAATTAATTAGTATATTTAACATTGTATTGTATTTGTGGAAGCTCGTGGTGTGGTAGCTAGTGTGTGCGACTATCACTCATTTTTTACAAACGTTTTTTATTATTTGATGTGTTCCTGTTATAGTAACAGTAAAGTAGGAAACCTCGGGTCTCAGAAAAATTTAAACTTCCACCAAATTTTTAATCGTGGTCCACTATCTTATGTGAATAAGATAGTTAAGAATAATACAATTTTAATTAAAAATCCTAGACAAATAATATTGAAATAAAAATTCTATACAAAAAAAACGAACTTTGCTTTTGGGAGGATAAACGTTTCTCCAAAGATTTACAGAATGTAAACGACCAGCACTGTGAAGTTTTCTTAAACCTGGCATGCGGAATTTTCATCGTTTCGACTACCATTACCCAAGATTTTCGTATGGCGTACAAAATATGATGCAGGTTTAAAAAAGTATTAAACGAGTAAAATTGTATAAACCTGCTGCTGGTGAGACCATCACACATTTTTCGGCGGTTGTTTCCACCTCGTAGTTGCTGGCGACTTTACGAGTAAGAGAGTAATCTCTAAGTCATGTACAACTTCTCCGGAAACCAAATAAGTTGATTGCTGAACAGCTGAGCAATCTCGTGGAGAGAACTGCGGCAGTCTCGTGAGAGACTTTTGTGTGGACACAATATCAGAACATGGACCGCAGTGTAGTGGAAACACAAAATATTTTAGAAATAGTTTGGCTAATTCTGAAATTTCACACAACGAAGACTATAGAGAAAATAGATACCAGAGATTGGCGCTCTCCTTGGTTACAAAAACTAATCGAGCCATAAAATTGTTGTTTTATTTTCCAAATTTTAATTCATTTGGATATCCACATTTATAAAGGTCTAATATTCCAGCCGCTAAGGTCCGATCGTAAAATATAAGCAAATATTCACAAGCCGATATTAGAACGGTTATATGAACCCAAAATGTACACAAATTTAAAAAATACATGAACATCTTTGGTGTCCTCAAGAAATACCCATGAGACAATGGCAAATACAATTTATTGGGTAGTAACAAAGGTAGTTTTTTCATACTTAATAAAATAAAAGTGTGAAAATGTTCAATCTTAATCTAACTTAAATACAATATACTGAATAAAAAACTGATAAACTTGAAGTAGCTAGATCTTTTGTATGGAAGCAGTCGGTAGTACGACAGCCAAAAAACGCCTTATAACTACAAAATATTGCCTCTCTCTTTATCTCTAAACAAATGTTTTTTGGTCACCTCCTGCCAACATGTCCCATTGTGCATCGCCTGTTTGCTGTACATGGCTGAATATTTTGACTGCTGAGATTTAATTGAATACCAAAAAAAAACAAAAAAAAATACAACCAGGTAAATAGTTTTATGCAAAACACGGCGTACATCCAAACAAGTTAGGATCGAATCAATATAATTCAATTTGCAAAGTATTTACTTTTAAATCCGTGTATAATATTAATACATACATAACAAATTTTGGCTACGCTCAACCACTTTAGCGGGCTACATTTTGAAACATGTATCCTTATTTACAAATGGATAATAAAAAAGTAGCAAACGCAAAACGATAGGAAAAAAGTGCACTAGAACAACACAAAATACGTAACATTTACAGAAGAACGGAAAAGATTGTAATATTCCGGTTTTTTTTGCTTTGGTTTTCCTAACGGAAGTTCCAATTACATAACAAAGGGACAAATGACTTCCTCTGACTCTAATTGAGGAGATAGAAGCTCCTGCAATATGAACGAATTCAACAATTGCTGAGGTCTTCATTTTACAGTAACTGGGGTCCGTGTTGGAGGTTTGCTTGGAGTGCCTTCGTGCTCCATTACTGTGCGACCAGCATCACAGCCATGACGGCCATGACGATCCAGTGGAATGATGACGATGACAACGATGACACACAGTTTTTTTTTATCTTGTTTCTTTTTTTTTTTTTTTTTGTTGACGACATTCTGTTGAGAATTTTTAACTAAAGAATTCCACGAAAAATTTTAAATGCACTAAATAAACAAAATTGATACGAACGGAAATATGTATTTATTTGTACTAGGAAAATTTAGACAGAGTATTTACATGTTATTTTGGAATTGTGTACAAAACGGGTCCTTACTTTAAGGTTTTCATGATAACACCAACATTTAGGATAGTTCGACAACATGTTGTTAGCTATTAAAAGAACGCCATTGCCATTTTAAATTTTGATATTTCAGACACTATTTTACGAAAAAAAATAACAATTTTGGGTAAAAATATATGAAGTCAACCAATGAGTTTCCCTCACCAATTCCGAATTGGCTGAAAGTTGGTACGAAGGGAGTGTTCAATATAACAATAGCATCTGTCAACTTTCAGTCTCCTAGCTTTTCTACTTTCAATTTTATGACGACTTTAATTTGAAAAAAATGATTAGAAATGTACTGAGATGCTTTAACACAATTTTTAATATCTCTGAAAGTATTATACGTACATAAATGATCAAAGGCTTATTTTGAAGCTAA
This sequence comes from Hydrotaea cyrtoneurina, assembly GCA_958296145.1. Classification (NCBI taxonomy): domain Eukaryota; kingdom Metazoa; phylum Arthropoda; class Insecta; order Diptera; family Muscidae; genus Hydrotaea; species Hydrotaea cyrtoneurina. Next base: position 40,556,251 of record OY282515.1, on the reverse strand, counting down.
AATTATGCACCGTCAAATAGAAATATTAAATAGATAATTTTCGGACAAGGATATCGTGGATAAAAAAGGACTAAAATTGCCGAAGGATATATCTCAAAAAGCGATATTTTTAAAAATTTCAAAAAAATATATGTTATTCCCTATTCTGTTTTGCACACGTCTTTCAACTTTTAGCCGTGGATCTTTATAATGGAATGAGTTATTAAGAAAATAGTTCGCAAAGGTTTACGTATTCATAAATTTTTGTATTTTTTAAACAATTTCAATTAGTATTTTAAAATAATATTTCATATCATACCAGTGAATTACAGTTATATTCATTCAGCTACTAGTAAATAATAAAAAATATCAAAAACCTAGATTATATTTACTTATTTGTAAAGACTTTCAATTACAAAATCGGTATCTGCCGAGTAACGCTTTACTTTAATGTTAGTTTTTCCCACAGGTACAAAAGAATGCAGTTTTTGCGTCCCAGGAATAGTACCCAATTGTTTAAAGCGTATTTGGAGGAATCGTACTTCTTCATCGTAATCTTTTACTGTTAAATACTCGAAGTTACAGTTCAAAAGATTACCCAGGCACCAGTCATATAAATGTCTTGGAGTAGTTATTTGACCTTGTAATGGACGCTGTAAACTGGCTCGTCGTGCTTCTCTCTTTACAGTACCTCCAAGACCGTCGCTGGGGCCTTTTCCATGACTTGTTTCAAAAAAATGCCATTCAGCATTACATCCAAAATCTTCCATATGATAACATAAATTGATAAAGTTCTTTTTATTTTTAAACTGGGCTGCACTGCCGTCTGATATGGTAAAGATTCGTTTAATTTGGAAATAGCAACATCTTCCGTGCCTGATGCAATTTCATCGAAAGTATCTAAATTTCCGCTTATGTCCGAACCTTCGTCTAAACTAGATTTGTTTAAATTGGAAAGCTTTTTTCTACATGCCGCACAAATTTTATTTGAGGTCGTGATGTTTTTATCCGTAATATACCGTAGCATCCATTCTTGAACTCGTATTAAACTTTTATCGCGCGTAGTGTGTCCGGATTTATTAAAAGGATTACAGCAAAATCTTGAATTGAATGGCATGTTTTCACGGTCACAGAGTTTGTTGAAACAGTTTTTAAAATACCGCACCCGAAGAATTCACAATTAAATGAAAAATGCAGCATTACCAAACTGACAATATTCTCATAGACTACTTTCTTAATATATTTTATATTGCATATATTAAAAAATACATTCAAAATTAAAGATTTTATGAAATATCATAACTTTTTCTTGGGAATTTAATTATAACTCATTCCATGATGACGATCCACGACCAAGAGTTTGCAGACGTGTAGAAAACAGAAAAAGGATTAATATACATTTTTTTTTAATTTTTAAAAATATCGCTTTTCGAGATATATCCTTTTGAAATTTTAGTCCTTTTTTATTTACATTATCCTTGATCGATTTTTTTTTAAAAAAAAATGTTTTTAATGGCTCATATTTTTATCTGTAAAATGAGCCTTTGATTATTTACAAACATTAAATACTTTTCGAGATATTTACAAATATGTTAAATTACCTCAGTGCATTTTTGTTGATTTTTTTCAAATTGAAATGGTCAGAAATCTGAAAGTACGAGGGCTATATGTCTGAAAGTTGGCAAGTATTATTGTTTTGTTCCATAGATCATGTATGAACAATATTATCAAATTCGCAGATGATGTGGTCAGAAATGTTAAATTTTCGGTTGATTTCATATGTTTTTACCCTTTTACGTCAAACTCCCTTTATTCCTATATGTGTGAAACAGGGTTTTTGATTTTGATTTTATTTCATGTGATAACCAAATTATCGAACAACTGTTAAATATTGATTTTTTCCCCCCACAGCATAGCTGCTAATTGTGTTTTTTTTCCTTCTATCCATTTAATATCGAAAAAAAAGCGTTGATAAACAATTGTTTACACATATTTTCTTTACTAAATACATAATCTGTTGTCTGTCAGAGTAAAACCTTAGTTTGCATTAGAGTCTAATTGCTGGTGGCCTTAAACACATGTCATTCAAATAATAGAAACAAAACACACGCAACTTGTTTTACACAATTTTTACCATCCCTATTCATAAAATTATTTACACACGAATGCCTATAAATAATTGCACGATACTTATTCAGTCATTCAACCTGATTAAGAGGGACACTTGTATATCGTTGATAAAATATATAGAGAAACGGTCCTAACTCGTAAAGAAAATATTTCAAAAAATAGAAGAAATGTAAAAAATCTTTATGTAATCATGTACATACTTAATCTTTAGTAATTTATTTATATTAATCGAAATTCTTTTAATCAACAATATGTTTTACTTCAAACAGATACAACAACTGTTAATACACATTAGGGTGGAGTGAAAACATGCTTTTTTTTAATTTGAAAAAGTTAACCTCGGAAAGAGATGTAGTCTGGGGTCCTAATGAGGGGAAAAATGAAGAAAAAAAATTTTAAAAAATTTTTAGGGGTCGCGCCACTCCCTCGAAATTTGGAAATTATCGCTATTTTGGCGTTGATTTTAGAAAAATCCTAAAAATTAACGACTTAACTTATTCGAAATTTAAAAGTTTGAGCTTGTTCAGTGCCCAAACAAAAGTATTTGAGGCAAATATGAGGATAATCGACTAATATTTATAGCTTTGGTGGCGATTTCATTGTTCAGTAAATTTTCTGAAGAAGGGACGATTTGACTTATTTTACTTTTTGAAATTTTTGAACAATGAGAAAATTTTTTTTAAATTTTTTCATGCCCTTATTTCATTGTTTACGCTATTGCAAACATTTATTGACATAAAACTTTTTAGGATTTTTCTAAAATCAACGCCAAAATAGCGATAATTTCCAAATTTCGAGGGAGTGGCGCGACCCCTAAAATTTTTTTAAATTTTTTTTCTTTATTTTTCCCCTCATTAGGACCCTAGACTACATCTCTTTCCGAGGTTAACTTTTTTTTTTGAATTTCACTCCACCCTAATACACACACATTAATTTATGTATTCACATATCTATGAAATGCAATGAAAGCGTTCAAGTCGGTGTAAACCGAAGTACCACCTGCCTTACCGACTACATCTCAAAGGGTAAACTGATACAGTCATTTAATATACCCTACATCACACTATAGAACAGTGACATTATGACGGTGTTTTGTAATATCCAAAATAAATTCACTGTTTTGGGGACTAATACGAAGTTTTTCTCTTAAAATTGTATTTACATACTTTCCCATAAAATAAATAAAATGTATTGGAAACAAATAAATCTGTTATTATTTTTTGAAAATTTAAATATTTTCGATTATATTTTTTATCTTTAAGATACAAACGCACCTCTGTGTAATATAGAGTACAGGATTTAAGCTGAACTTGGACTCGACTCCGGAGTCAGAGTCGAGATATTTAAAAATGCTGGAATCGAGCAATTTTGGCTTGTCTCCACAGCCCTTTATTAAACATTAGAAAAGCTATCCCGGTTAAAAATCAAAGCAAATACTTTCTCTCACTAACAAAATTACTACAAAATTCTCTCCTCTCATCATAAACAATGTTTTCAAATGAATGTTAGAATTTTGCAATGTTACCCTAGGTTGACGATTTTTAACATCCAATATATTAAAATCTTGCTATTTTAATTATTCGCTTTTAAGCGCGGCAATAAAATTCCTTGTAATTGTAAATAAAAGACAAAGAAAATATGATCACTAAAAGAAAAACTAAAAATTGTGAATGAACACAAAAATGGAAATCTTCACTTTGCTATTCTTCACTTCACTATTCTTAAAAATCTAGAGAAAATTGTCGAATATATGGAAAATGGAAATTTTGGCAATACGAACCGAATTGCAATAAAATACGGGAGTTTTCCAAAAATTCATTGTTTCTTATAGAACTCTTCAATATCGCTTATTATCCTTTAAAATGAACTATCTGCAGATGATATAAAATCGGAAATCCATTGTATTTCCAATGTTGTTTATGTGAAATTCTCAAATGTATTTAGCTGTTAATTGTTCATATTACATTTTGAATAATGCACTTTTTAATATTACAAATCTCAACGTTTTCCAGATTTTGAAACTTAATTAAACAAATTTAATTTGATTTTTCGACTTTTTTCTGATTTTTATTATGATCAGAAATCCATTGTATTTCCAAAGTTTTTTATGTTAATTTTTAAATATTTTTTGCTGTTAATTTTAAAAAATTCATATTCCAAATTTTAACGTTAAATATTAAAAACAATTTTTTACAGTGTGTTTTCTGATTTTCTGATTCGACGGATGCATCAAATTGTTTGACAACTACACCCACCTAAAGGAAGTCTCCTAAAATGTTGAAATGTGCAATAATAACAGGTGAACTGGGGTGGCCAATTGTGAGTTTTCTATGTCTAAATCTTAAGAAATGGCTCGGCAATAAGAGGACAGAACTAGAAAAATTCCTATAACTTTTTGCCAAAAATAAAATTATTGTTATCAAACTAACCTCAAACTAGGAATTTAAAGAAGTTCGCTTACATTCTGAAAATTATTTCACACAAATGTCCTGGTACAGTTATTAGCGGTCACTGTGAGCTTTAATTTAAGGGTAGTGTCATAGTGGAAAGTATTCCTAATTTTCCTCATGGAGAGCAATTTTGAAAATTATTTCAGACAAATGTCCTTCTAGCGTTTTTAGCGGTCTCTGTTAGCTAGTGTTGTGTCATGATGGAAAGTATTCACTCTAGACCAATTTTAGCCATTTTCACATTTTCAGGCGAAGAATTCGACATTCAGAAAATTATTTCAGACAATTGTCCATCTAGCGTTCTGTTAGCTAGTGTAGTGTTATGGTGGAAAGTATTCCCCATTTTCCACCATGGGCGCAACAAGTTCGAGTCTAGATCAATTTTGTTCATTTTATATAAAGGGTGTTTTTTATTGGGGTATAGAACTTTAAGTTGGCATCACTTTTTTAACTGGCGGCCATTTTGTCAGCTGTCAAGTGATTAATATTTAGTTTGGTTTGCCATTTCATCATGAACAGGTTGACAAAAGAACAACGCTTGCAAATCGTGCAAATTTATTTCGAAAGTAATGGTTCAGTTCGCGAAGTTCACCGCAAGCTCCGTCCATTTTATGCCATTACATCCACAAAAACTGACTGTTTGGTGTGCTCTATGGGCTGGTGGAGTCATTGGGCCATACTTCTTCCGAAATAATGCTGGAGAGTCAGTTACCGTTAATGGAGACCGGTATAGAGCCATGATAACCGACTATTTTGTTCCCGAATTGGATGGCATGAATGTGGATGAGTTGTGGTTCCAACAAGTGGTTGAAAATTGGACCTGTAGAATTGGCTTTATTCGAGCCAGCCGCGGCGGCCACATGCCCGAAATCATATTTAAACATTAATGGCATAAAATTATCCTTCCAATAAAGCCAAATTGATGGACATTAAAACGATTTTCTTGTGTTTTATTTCAATTCGAAGTTCTATGCCTCAATAAAAAACACCCTTTAGCTTCAATTAAAATTGTCCCTCGGTTGTTTGGTTAGAAAATTTAAATGCCACATTCAAGTTGTTTCCCATGAACCAAAAAGTTATATTCCGGATATAGCTCTATTAACCCATAGAGAACCGGAGATTTTCAGCCAAAAAAGTAATTTAACTTCACACACAGATCTCTTGTTAAATCCCATCTGCTGATCTTATGAATTCGAAAGCAAATATTATATATATTCGAGTATGTTTAAGGGAGCTACAAAGTCGACATAAATGGCACCACCACTTGCGAAAATTCCATGATGTATGTAGTCTAAGTATTGCATGGACCAACACTTTTCGATGTTCTGCCATACACGACGATATGACGTTCCATGATTTCCTCGAAGCACTTCAGAGCAACCCCACTTTGTTTCCTGTTTAATACTTCTAACGAATATCGCTCATATCGCTATAAGTATGTTAACCATTATTGTTCATTATGTTGCGAGAAAAAAAAAGGAGAGTGAAACAAGCAAGTAACCGTTTAATAAGGAGTCAAAATGTGTAAAATGATGTTTTACTTGAGCAACATCCTAAGCGCACTCGTACGAGTTAATTGAATACGAAAATGAGTAGAGTTCCTCGGCTACGTATCGTACCTACAAAGACACAAGTACTTGCAACACTTTTTCCCCCCCCCTATGTGTGCGTCGATGTTGCACAACCATGTAGCTTATGTTACCAGTGAAGAGGAACGAACATGCATACATACAGGCACACATGCACATTGGTGTAAAGTAATTAAATTCTCCTTTAATTTGGCACACACTCACACACATACGTCTTTGCTAAATACATATGCTTTGCCTAAGAATCTTTTGTAAACAATCTATATGCCACATTATTCATACTAATTACACATGTTCGAGGAGTACAGGAAGGAGCCACGGTTTCCATTCCAGCCCATCCAGCGACGAAAAATTATGGATGTACGTATGTGTGTGCATCAGTGTGCGATATTTATGGCGGCACAAACACAGATGTACGATGTAGGACGTCGTCGTTAGTGAATGCATGTAACGTTCAATGTTCGCTGGCTTCTTCAAGGAGAATATCAAGTGGATGGTTTCAACAAATGTTGCATAATTATGACTTTAATTAATTTTTTGTTTTTTGTTCAGCCATGTGTCTATGCCGATCTGATCGTGTGTGTTTTCTGTAATAAGGAAATGTTTCCATTCACATTCTAATGGGAGTTTTTTGCAGGACGATTACGTTTATATTGGATATTTTTCACTTGGCATACAGCTCATATTTTATTGGTATTTTATGCGATGAAACAGCTAAAGAGAATTTAATGCGGCACAAAATGTAATGCCGAGAAAATGCTTTCAAATTTGTAGATTAGAAAAAATCCAATATATTTCACTGAATTGAAAATATGTCATTCCAAATATTCCGGTTTTCTGCAAAACTTCCTTAAAGAAATATTGGGAAAAATATATAATAAAATACCTGAAAAGTTCCTTAAACATTTTGTAAATGTACGAAACGGAGTCATAGACAAGTTGTCTGAAATGTACTTCAATGTTTCAATCAGACGTTTTCATTAATTTGATGAAAATGCTTCTCCATTGGACAACAAAAAAACACTGATCATTTTGCTTGCGTTCGAGTAGAAAACACTCTTAACATAACGCAATAACAAAAACCAAACAACTTTAAGCCAACTTTGTGTTGGCTGTAGAACAAGCATTGACAAAAAGGCGGCCATGGTCGGTTATCTCAGATGTACACTCCCTGCAAACATTTGGACGTTTAGTGGACAGCGAATGTAACACGCGAATAAACTGTGATTCTTCCTGGCGATCGTTGGAAGATTAATCGCGATTGAAAAATAATTCACGATGCATCTACGTTAATTGAAAAATTTATCGCTTGTGTAGAAGAATACGCGATGCATTCGCTTGAATCAGTGTTCTTCGCCGATCCTTGCAAGGACAATGTGGCCTTGTGCAGGGTTTATTTACTTCTGATTTCATCAGAATGTTGAAGTACACTGATGTGGTAAAAAGAGTTTTTCTTTTATCGGAGTATCGAATGTGTGAAGCTGGTATGTAACGATGTGGAGTTGCGCCGTAATTGTCAAAAACTATATTATTTTACCTTTTGTAAATTTCAATCGTCAGACATTCTTGTATAGACCAGAGCAGATATAAATACTTTGTCAGTTCATATGTTATTAATTGGGGTGCATTGGATGTGCGTTTTTATACCATCACCCACGTTCCATGTATCACAACGTGGTCGATATGATTTTTATTTTTCCATCAGACGGAAACCATGTTGCCTGCTCGATTTCGCTACTTTGAACTAATTTCAACAACACCGAGCTCAATTCCAAAGGGTGCTTATTCTACCGAATTATTTGCCAATATTAGAAATATTGGATTTCTGTCTAGTGGCCGCATTCAAATGATTACAAAATATGCAACAATAATTTGAGATGCATAACTATCCAGCAGAGTTATGCATATCAATATGTATTCGACGAATGAATGATACTACTTGATCACTTTGTCAATGACAAATGCACAATCTAAGAATTCAAAATGAAAAACATGTTTGAAATCTACACGTATGTGCTTACAGACATTTTTCTCATTTGCAGTTGCTGTTGTTAACGGAGGATAGAATGAAATGTGAATGCAGAAACATATTTATTATGTGTACAAATTTATCACATAGGATTTATCACCAAGGAAAAACAGTTGGTTATATTTAAATTCTGTGTGAAGGTGGTGTTCACGGCTTTCCATTAGGCTGTCTCAGCTAAATCGGACATGAATTCAACGTTATTTCTATGTCAAAGTAGAGAGAGAGAGAGAGATGTTTCCAAAGTTTTAGGATGTCAAGACTGTTATAATTCAGAGAAGAGTACTAGGGCCTCCTTCTGCCTTACCAACAGAAACGATATTAAATATTTCTGTTGTTATCGCTGTTCGTTTACGATTATGTCATTCAAAAAAAACCTAATATATTGTGAGAGGCATAGGTCATACACAACCCACGTCTTCGGGTAGCTCTTCTAAAAAATATAATATGATAGATAATAATATTTGCCAACTCTCAAAATGGGCAGCACCAATTATTCGTTTCTTGTTCATAATTAAAATCATCTTTGTCGAACATTTTTTATCTGAGCGTAGCGGAAACAAAACACAATATGAAGTCAACGAAGTGTGCAATCTTAATAACAATTTACCATGTATACAGAAATAGTTTTCTACGGTATATAAAAAAAACGTATAATTTTACATTAACACTTAATTTAAAAACATGACATTAGAAATATGATTTCTGACGAGTGTATTTATAACACTCTCCCCTAATTATATGCCACAGAATGTGGGAAAAGATCCCAATCAAAATTGCAATATATAGCTGAATAAAATATTTTTTTTTTTAATTTCAAATATAATAAGCTGAAAATCTGTAATAAGCTCTGGTGCCATATAATAAATTAGTTTTTGCCTTGATGATTTCTTAAACGTCAAACATTTGCAGTTCAGACAAGGTACCAGCTCATGATGGAGGAAGCACTGTCATCACCATTTCCCTCCTCGCACACGTGGACTACATTGACTAATAAATTTGTGGTTTTCACAAGCAACCGCTTAAGTCGTAAAATCAAAATTTTCAGGAGAGTCCAAATAATAATTGTCAGCCTTTTTGCAGCAGTTGAACAAATTTTGAAATTTTTTCAAAACAAAATGTTAATGATGTATTAAAGACTCATAAGTTTATATAGGCAAAAACTATGACCAAAATAACACCGTATCTTAACTTAAGATGTTTTTTGGGAAAATAAATATTGTCATTTAGAATACACTGATGACTTATGGTTTTTTTTTTACCAGCAAAAAATAGGAAACAATTCGTTGTAAGCGGTTATGAAAAGAAAGAAATCGAATCATAATTTAATTCTTTTTGTAGCAAGTAACAACTTATGTGCATATGTGCTTTTATTTGTGCAAAGAATTAAAATGTGACAGGAATTATGTCTACTTGTGTCGTTAATGATGAAAACAATTTTTAGAAACACTGTATTTAGTTGTTTTTTGCTAAAAAAAAAAAAAAATAATAACGGTACATTATTTTCAATTCAATTAAAAATTTAGCAATTTGGTCACAACACCTCAAAATCGGCAAAGATGGTCTTAAGTGGTTGCTTGTGGAAACCACAGATATACTTCGGTCTAAGCAAATAATTCATGAGCAGTGCAAGCGGTGCTTTGGTGCAGGAGATAGTTCGCATACGGCTAACAATAGGTTATGACACTCTAATAACACCGTGTTACACACATTCTGTCCTATGAAGCAAATTTACTTTTTCGGAAAGGGGATGAAAAATAAAAATACACGTGTATCGGCGATTTTCATGTACACGTCAGAATTTTTTTTTGTTTAAGTTTGAAGTATGAAGCTCGTAGTGGCCTGTGTGAAAGCCTTTGGACCGATTTTTAACCCTTTTTCAGTGATCCAATCGAGCTGATTTTTTGCAGGCAGACTCGTGGAAATGTCTGTACCACGTCAAATTTTTTAAAAATAGATTTTTATCAATTGTCAGATTTTCCTAAATTTTTTTTTTATTTTAAATGGTTATCGTTTTTTTTTAAGGTTTCAGTTCAAAAAACATTTATTTTCCGTAACGCTTAAGTAGTTTAAAAATTTGGAGTCTCTTCAAGTTATGCTAAGAAAAGTGAAAAAAATATTTTTTTTTTAAAAATAATTAAAATTGGGGAAAAACTGAGAATTGATAAAAATTGTTTTTAAAAAATTTGACGTGGTACAGACATTTCCACGAGCTTTTTGTTCCCCTCTTTCCGAATATGTGCATTTGGTTCATAGGACAGAAAAAAATCTATTTTTTGTAACACGGTGTAATGACTCTGAGGGACACTAGATCCTCAGTAAAAATAGGAAGCGGTCTCTTCGTACCTCTCACCACTGCAAGAGGTCTTTGACAAGATGCCAGTTTATTGCACAAATTCTTCAATAAGTAATTTTCCTAAAATCAAAGGCATTTTGGAAACACATTCTAGTTGAATTCGGCACGACCGAATTTAATAATCTATTGAGTCTTTATTTGAGTAAATGTAATACAGTCGAATTCGGATAAGCGCACGCCTTTTAATTGAAAAAATCGTTGTATAGAAAATAAATATTAGTAACGATTGTTCTCAATGATTTATAATACACTGTCCTCCGATTAAACAAAAAAAAAAACGCTTTATTGAAAAATCGTTTATGTGAAACATGTTTTTAATGTAAAGATACGAACTTATATGAAACGAACAACGCTTAAAAGAACTATTATGAAAACAAATGTGTCAACTGCATTTAAGACAACTCAACCAAGTGAAAATAATTGACTACTTTCATCCAAGCTCGTTAATATTGAATTTAAATTTCACATACATGTATTTTAATAGTTGTGCCACAAGTTGCTATCTTCGTTTCATAGAAGAATTTCAATAGTACATGAAAGAAGGTTCAGCTATCCGAAGTCCTTTTTATTGAAAAATCCCGCATAAGTGAAAAGAAAATCTGTATTTTTTTAATTTCCGCTTAACTGTACTAAATGAATTTGACTGTACATTGTTCCGATGGCACTATAACTCTTTAAAAAAAAATTTTTTTCAGATCAAATCAACAACCTATTTGTAAGTAAATTAGCTATTGATCTTCTGTCGAATCACAAACGATTTAGAATCCTCTGTTCTACACATTACTTCGTAGGCATTCGATGATATTCGTATTCAATTTGCAAACCCTAATTGTTGACATCCGAAAATACTCTAATGCCGGCAAATATATTGTTTTAAATTGAAAAATCTACCCTGTTAAACTCTCGCTTTCATTGTACTTTGTTGTAATGACAGAAATAATTACTCGAACACAATTTGCGGTTAGAAAATCAATATTAAAACATTGTGTGCAAAATCACATTCATTTCAATTGAAACTTAGTAAAAACACAAAACTAAAAAGAAATAAAAACTAATTTGTTATAAATACAAACGATCTGTATTTACTCGAAAGGACAGAGTTTCAATAATTTGATAAGTTCTATTTATAGTTTATTACATAAATGACTACAAATCACAGTTCAGAAAAAAACACACACTGAATAAAAAACTCGTACATGTATGTACAAAAACGAATAATCTAATCTGTACGTATTTCCCTTTACGTTTTATGAAAGAACAGACTGTCAAGTTCTCTGAAAATAGTGTAATTTGCATAATATTTTATATACTCATTGATTGAGTCCGATTGTTTCAACGCTCACTTCGATGACTTTGACCGTCCGGAAAGTTGCCTGAAATGACGAAGTAGAAACGGATGCTCAAAAATGTTTCCTGATCTTATCATCACATGGCAAATGCAGGTTCGTATACTAGCAAAGATCATACAAAAAACGTTTTCAGGTATTTTAGTTACGAGGCCTTTTAGCACATCTTAAGTGCCGCTGACATTGCGAGCAAGACAGTCTTCACTAAGTGATGTAAATCTTCTTTAGAGACAGCATTAGCCGTTTGGAGACGTCTGTAGAAAAAGCTGTAGTTGCCGGTCAGTGAGTATACGAATTGTAATTTTCACTAATGTGAGAGAAGTTCATAGCCAACAATTCGTCACCATCCGAATCTTAGCTATGAGGTAAACACAAAAAATATTGTGAAAAAGTTATATAATGATTTCTTTATAATCATTTTTCAATTTTAACTGCTTCACTGTCTCAAGAATGACTTGCTCGATATTCCCCTTAAGGTCCAGAACCGTTAAAGGTACCCCAAAAAAAAAAACTAACGGCGTCAAACCGCCACTAGCGCTTACCATTAACCGAAATGACATTTCCGGCAACATTATCAAAGGTAATGTTTTAATGACGACATCGCTCTAAGTTCCGTAACAACCCGTCACCATCCGATCCCCAAATGGGTCAGTTTTCTTTTTAATCATTTCGTTGACTATCGAAAATGCACTTCTTTGGGAAACAAGATTTTTTCAAAAATGTCTACCCGTCCAAGACTCAAACTGGCCTTTTAAGCGAATAGTACAGGGTGTTAAGATCGATGGCGATGGTCTATGTTCCTCCTTCGACTGCGGAGGCATCATTCTCCTCCACAGGACCATAAGAGTTGTCCGCTGGCATCTATCAAAAATGTGACATCATCTATTTGTATATACATCACTGAACTTAGCTAGAATAGGTTCTGGAGTTTCATTGTAGCATAGAGATATTTGTTATACCCACAACTAAATATAATAAACATTTTATTAACAGCTCTCCATATTTTGGACTTTCCTGCAGATTTTCATTATAAATTTATTTCAAAAACTCTTAATGAATTTCCAGTTTTTTTTTTATTAATAAATTATACAACATATATCTACGTATGTTGTCACTCACCTACGAAGTTGGACTTTTACCGACTTTATCTAATCAGTCGCAGCAGTTTAAACATATTTGCATAATTGGCAAGATAAACGAAACGTATGATGAATTATTTTTTTCCACTGGAATTCATTTAATGAAATTGTAATTAATGAATTGCTCTCAGGCTGCAATAAGATTTATTCACTGAGGTACTTAGACGCACTTGGAGGAGAACGTTTTTTTTGCTTTGACTTTGTTTTCAATTTTTGTTGTTGTATTGGAATTGTTCTCCCTTCATTTATTTTTTACACTCTTGGCGTATGTGTTTTTCTTTCAATTTCAGGAACACTGTGTGTGTTGAATTTCTTGATGGATTTCATTTCAAATATTTTTACAAAACATTCTTTAAATAAACGCATACAATTTATAAAAAAAAACACACAAATAACGACGCTCTAAAAACGTCAACTGATTCACATACGTATGATCACACGGATGACTAACACAGTCCGGAGGCTATTACTTGTCAGTGAACGAATATACGGTTAGCGCACAAGCGTATGTAGCTCCGAGTACTATCCGAGTTTAACTATTTGTCGGTATTGTTTGGCGTAATGATCGCAGCGTATCTTTTAGTGTTGTGATCGTGGTTTGGTGCCGCTGCACAGTGTGAGATTTTCCTCAAAGCGATAGGTTGATGTTGATATGCATTTTGACATTTCGTGTGCAACATCTTGAAATTCTGGCCAGCAAATGTATACAACGATTCGATGTAGATATGCTATAATGTCCGTCTTGCTGGCTGTGAAAATCATTCGAGATTTGTCGAAATCAAAGGAATCAAAATGAAGGTCTAGTATTGGAAAAAAAACTGTCATGGGCGGCTAATTTATACACAAGAGTATCCAAAGGTTCTGCGGCACTGTATTGCTGCATTAAAAAAAACAGTGGGCTGGGGATTGAATCTGTATTGAAGGGGGTTTAGTTAGTTAGTTAAGTTCGATCGATAGTTTAGCTCCATCGAATCTTCCGAGCAGCAACATTGTTCATTACGAAAGACTTATCCCATGTTCAATTATAAAGAAATTAACAAAGAGTCTGGCATTCCCTTGACAAAACTCTCGTGGAATCCGCCCTACTTGAACAAGCTAACCGTAGGTGAACCGTACGAAATCCGAAATACCATTTGAAAAATGTAACAAATACAGGTACAGTGTACTCTCTCCTTGTGGACATGAGAAAATTCTCAGTTCCTTAGGTGTCCGATTATGAGAGAGTACACTGTAAGCTTGAACTTTAACAATATATAATATAATAGAAAAAAGAGCACAACTATCAAAAAATGCATCATTTAAAAAAAAAAGTACAAAAGAACGTTAAAAATTAAATAAAAAGCACAAAAAAGCATACACTTTAGAAAAAAATACACTTATTCTTATTTGGGAAATAAAACAATTAAAACAAAACCTAATGTTTATTTTAATAAATAGGGTCACAAATTAAATTTACTCTAAATTCTCAGTGTAATAGAACTTGTTGCAAAAAACCTGTCATATGAGCTTCAATATATTTAAATTTAAGCGCTCCGGTAGGCGAGTTGGTAGCGTGCTTGCCTATCAGCGTGGGGGTTGTGGGTTCGATTCCCACCAGAGGCTTTGGTCTGTCGCTGCAAAATCGAAAACATATGGTCTGTGTCACCCGGTTTACCCCTGGACCCAAAAATTAGAATATAAATTTACTTTGTATTGTAATTAATAATAAATAAATAAATAAAAATATTTAAATTTTAGTTTTCTGCGTCTTTCTGTTGAAAGATGTCCATACAAAGAAACTCGTCTTTTAATATCAAAAGATTTTAAAACGACAAGTTGCCGTTTTCACCTTTATAACAAAGCCACTATTCTTTGATATTTATAATAGCTTTGTACACCCGCTGCTTTGAACAGAGAAACTTTTATTCGATTTTTCTTTCGCCATTGCTTGTTATATTTTTATTTAAAAATAATAGGGATTGAAACACCTACAATTCTGAAAATTCTGAAGAAGTTATGCTACTTTTAAAAATAATCAGAATTATTTGTTTTTCTTCTGTAGAATATAAATTTACTACCTGTTTCCATAAAACGAATTTGTTTCTTCGTTACAAATTGTCAAAATTAAAGGCCCAATAAAATTGGTTTATGTCAGTAATGAGAGCTAATTCTTTTGGGATTGTGTTCCATATGTCGATATCTAACATACATCTGGAAAACAGAATTGAAGGAAGTATGAACTCAATTCTATGGCGCTTTCAACATTGACAATTTGGAACCAACGAACATATTCGTTTTATGGAAACAGGCAGTTAGTTTCTTCATTTTACACTGTGCGGTATCGCTATCATTGGTGTAGTTGTTTGTTGTTGTCATCAAGGTAAAACAATTGAGAGTTCCCAACTTTTGTTTTCATGAAGCGTAAGAGAGCAAATGTCTAACATTGCGCTGACGTTTTTTTGTTGTCTCTGTTCTCTTATACACATTGTTTGCATTTGTTGAGATTGATATCGTGACGTATGCTCGTTGTGTTGACATTTGCATTTAACGTTCTCAGCTAATGCTTTATTCTGCGGTTAGATAACTTCGGTTTCTCAAATACAAAAAAAAAAACAACAACGGAACAAACAAATTGTTGACGCCAACAAGAGTTCCGAAGATTTGAGGAATTTGCACAAATCCAGTCTTACAGTTGGAATCCAATTTGCAGCTTCTTATCTTACATAAATGATTTATTCCAACTTTATGCCGAAAACGAAATTTTTTACCAAATATAACCGGATAAAGGTTCAGATTAGACCATAGCTGTTAAGTAATGATTACTTCCGATTTCTATAAATACTAAAAAAGAATCAAAAGTAATCAGAACATAATCAACATACTTTAAAATTTTTTTTTTGATTCTTTCTGCCTATTTTGAAGTCTATTGCATTCATATTTATGTGATGACATAAACAAATATGGTGATGCAAATTCAACCAGTACTTGATTTCAGTTATATTTTCCATTACCGTCATATTTATTGCTAAGCTGATGGCATTCTTCTTTGAATTCTTGTATGTATATGCACGCCCCGTAACTAAAGCAAACAATTACTAACGATCATGCGTGAATTGGGCAAATTGAATTTGATTTTTTTTTGATTATTTTATAGTAAGTTGAAGTAATCTGGATTACTTTTAGATTATTTGTAATTGTAATCAATTATATATCATTTTTTAATATAGAATTGTATAATCAATACAATTTATTTTAGAAATAATCTAATTGATTACTAAACCTAGACATTGTAAGGTTGGGCCTGATCCAATCAATTACAAACTCTACCATGGAAGAATTTTGGCCCAAAGAAATTGGTTGTCAGCCGCAGGCGGCGTAGTCCGTTGACTGAAACGTCATACTCGTTTTTGAAAACAAAATCCAAAGCCGGTGCACAGTGGTCCAGAATCCCATTCCAATTTATTTCATAATAAAGAGGAAGGTATACCGTTAATAATGAAAAACAATATCAGCCAAATGAACACCACGACTACAGGACCATATCCTTTTCATGAAATTTTCCATAACCAAATCGAAAAGTGGCTGCCCTATGTCCTCGATAGCCTCACGAATTCTATGTTTGAGGTCTTGAATCGACGCTGGGGTGTTGGCGTAGATCTTATCTTTCACGTGACCCCAAAGGACAAAGTCGCCAGGTGTTAAATCACAAGATCTCGGTGGCCAATTGTGATCACCTCTTAGAGAGATAACACGGTTTCGGTGCTTTTGTGGTTGTCTTGTTAAAAGTAAACGTTGTCTAGAGAAATATCATCCAACTCCGACCATAAAAAATTATTAATCATCTCTCGATAGCGCAATCTATTTACCGTAACTGTTGATCCAACCTCATTTTCGAAAAAAATAAGGTTCAATGACCCCGCCGGACAATAAACCGCACCAAACAGTCACACGTTGAGGGTGGAGAGGCTTTTCAACAATAACTCTTGGGTTTTCCGAGCCCCAGATGCGACAACTTTGCTTGTTGACGTAGCCACCGAGGAAATGGGCCTCATCAGTCAAGATGATGTTTCGATGGAATTCCGCATCATTTTCCTGCATTTCAAGGACCCAATCAGCAAAGACACGACGTTGTTGATGATCGAGGTAATGACTTTTGTGGAATGCCCAATTCGAAAGCAGCAATGTTCTTAGTTGTTATTAAGCTACGTTCACGGGTTTTATTCTTCACATCACGAACTTGTCCCAACAGCTCGAATTTTTCCACCAATTTCTGTATTGACAAGGTGCTTCACGACGACTCAAAAATGCTTCAGTTTGCGAACTGTGACTGTAAGAATTTCAACATTTTTGTAGTGAATTTTAATAATTTCAATGCGTTGTTGAAGCGTGTATCGTTCCATTTTTAGTAATCATATAGTTTCTACAGGGTGAGCCAAAAGTTACCATGGGGTTTAAAAGTTTAATAACTTTTTCGTTTTTTAATTTTTTTTATTTATTTTTTCAGATTATATAAATAACACTTGGAGAATAAATAATGGAGAGATACACAACTGAACAAAGAACCAGAATAATAGAATTTTATTATTTAAATCAGAGATCAATTATTTTAACGCCAACAATTTTTGGAGAGCGAATAATTTCCAGAAATTCGGAAATTATTTGGCCAGCGCGATCGCCAGATTTGACAGCACCCGACTATTTTCTTTGGGGTTATTTGAAGGAGCGAGTGTATGTGAACAAGCCAGAGACAATCCTTTAACTCAAGGCAAACATTGTTGCAGAAATTCAAACGCTACAGCCACAAATGTTGAAAGATGTTATGGAAAATGCTCTAAAACGAGCCCATCAGTGCGAAGCTGAAAACGGTGGTCATTTAAGAGACATTATTTTTCATACTTAGTGTAAAAAATTTCCATTTTTTATATTATATAATCTTAAAATAAAAATAAAAAAAAATCAATAAACGAAAAAGTTATTAAACTTTTAAACCCCATTGTAACTTCTGGCCCACCCTGTACTTGTCAAATGTCAAAGAATAAAAGCTTCGAAAATGAGACCCTAATGATACACCGGGTGATTCAAATTAACACCTCTTGTTGGAAAACCCTTTATATCAGTTGACAAAAAGAAATACTTTTGTTTAAATTTTTATGGACATAAAAAATGGTTTTCATTTTTAAATTGGTAGACAAATAAAAAAATGTATATATACTTTTCATCCATATTATTGACGTAATTCAGGCAAAACAATTCAGCAAAGTTAATCGCAAATCGCAGATTTATTTAAAAAAAAAATATATTTCCCCCGCGAAACAATGCGTGCAAAAAAGTCTTGAGGAAATCCAGCATATCAAAAAAAACTTAAATCTCTCTATTTTTTAATTGAAATTGAACTTCATATCCATATTTTACTTACCTATTTATATTTAACAACTTTAACAATCCTAATAAGAACTTCTGAAAAATTGTATACAGGATTTAAAACTCGAATCCGACATATTAGTGTTATTCGAATATTTAAAAGAAAAAAAGTAATATTGTGTTTTCCTTGCACTTTAGTAGTATGTTTGGAAAACTTATGGACATTTTTTGATAATATGTCGCACCAACATTTTATATATTTTTATTTTTTTGAAACGAAAAAATTAAACCCGGATAATTTAGTGGTATGGGTACACTTAGCCTTTCCTCACGTGTTAATATGCCAAAGCAACACAAATAGTTACAGAATAACCCCCGCATTTATACAACCACAGCCCCGATTGATATCCTTCTTAATTAGGTGTATGTGTTTTTATTTTGTATGCAGAAACCCGGATGAAAATGAATCAGTGCATTGCAAGGTTCAGTTTATCCACCGAGACATTATTTCTATGGAAGAGATGAATGAAAACTTTTCTGGAACAGATATGAATGTCATTCACACCTTGATGAAGATTCAATCTTCAAAATTCATATAAGCACGTGTATGTTATACATACATTGCACAGTGGATACGTTTTCCATTGGATCATGAGGATAATCCCCTTAAATTTAGCAAAGTACAACATTTGAGTGCGAATAAGTGTGTATTTGCTGCTGTTTTCGTAATTGTTTTGTGGTATGGGAAATGTTAAAATGATGTCTATTTTAAATGTTTACCCACAAGTAAAACTCGTGTTAAGACCAGGTAGCAAGTAAAGCTTATCTACACAAAGCTAATTTTGATGTAAAAATAAACCATTTGGTTACCAACAGTAGCGTGTTTGTAAAAAACAGTCAACAAACTTATTAAATTCAACAAAGTACAACATTTGAGTGCGAATAAGTGTTTATTTACAGCATTTTTCGTGTTCGCCTCTACGATCTTTCAGACAATAACAATAATCGAGAAAATATGATGAATCGATCCATAGAGATTCACAAAATGAAAAAATAAAATAAAAAGTAACACAAAAATGTATAGAAGATCGTCCACGTCCATGGCCTCAATCGCCTGCCACAGAAAATTGTTTATCATGTCCCTGCAGCATTTATCGATTACCTGAGTGGCGTTTCCAGTCTGCATTTTGGAAACGCTCCAATATCCGCAGACAACTGTAGCTCTCAGAGTAGGGTTATTTAGTTGCAAGGAAAAGTTTTCGACCTTTTGAATTTTAAAAATTTTAAAAGTCGACTTTTCGAGTTTTTTTGGGGTTACAAGTCGACTTTTTAAATGAAAATAATTAAATTGTATTTAAACTTATACAAATTCAAGTTTAAAACGTAACAAATGATAAAAAAAAACAAGAGATCAATTCAGTTCCATTTTATGGTGTATAAAACAAAAAGTCTACTTCAATTTGAACCTCATATCCTGTTCAATAGATCGAAGAAAAAAGGAAAAGACTTTCACCATCGGAATACATTTGCTAAGAATTACATTAGTTACAGTATACAAGTTTTCAAAATGTCTGTTACTCAATTTTACCTCCTGTCTGCGTATTTGGTGCTTCAGATCGTGAACTTGTATCATCAGGCACTTTGAGAAGAACTCAGGATAACATTTCGTAACACCAATTACACCTGATCCGGATATTTTTTTATCGCTGATTGTCTTTGAAGGTCTTCAATTTCTTTAGTAGGCACCTCACTGCTCCTAAAGAAGCGAACCCAATTGTTTCCCTTCAGAAGGAGTTACAGCAATGGTGTTGCCTGAATATTGTCTGATTTCTCATTAGATGAATTTCATGTAAAAATCGAGATGCATTGAACCCGACCCCCTCAGATATCGGTGAATTTTGTTCATAGCTAAATTTGATCAATACAATAAAAATGACTGTTTTGGGATTTTTTGGGCGTGGCACAGTGGGAAAGTTTTGGAAAAAACGCGAAAATGGTCAAAAAGAGCTCCATTTAAACTACAATAACTCAGAATGGGCTGAACCGATTTGCATGATCTTGGTATCATTAAAAAGATATTTTAAAAGGCATTATGACACGTTTAAAAAAAATGAAAAAAATTCACTGTAAAAAATTGTATAAAAAAAAAAGAATTTTAACTAACGAAAAAACCAAAAAGATCAAGGGTTTTTTTACAGTGTATTATTTTTTTAGAAAGGTTTATCCTTCACCTATACCATACCAAAAAATAAAAATGGGTTCTTTTTTAGTTTTTTTTATATAATTTTTTAAGTAGTGTCACTTCTAGTAATTGCCCTTATATTTTATAACAAAAAAAAATTTTAGGTAACGAAAAACGAAAAAAGATCAATGATTTTTTTAAGTTTATTATTATTTTAGAAAGGTATTTCCTTCACCTATAACATATCCAAAAATTAAAATGGGTTCTTTTTTATTTTTTTTTATATGATTTTTGAAGTAGTGTCACTTCTAGTAATACGTACCGAAAGTTTTCGAAATAATTCGAATAACAGCGAAAATATCAGGTCACATTCTTACACATTTACAAAATAGTTCAACAATTCTAACATTTTTTAAATGTTTACAAATAAAAAACCATCAACAATTGTTTATATTATTTGCCATGTTTTTATTAATTTGTGTTTTATTTAATTTACATTTTTTTTAAGTTAATATTTTGGATATGTGTTAGGTGAAGGAAATACCTTTCTAAACAAATAATAAACTGTAAAAAATCATTGATCTTTTTTCGTTTTTCGTTACCTAAAATTTTTTTTTGTTATAAAATATAAGGGCAATTACTAGAAGTGACGCTACTTAAAAAATTATATAAAAAAAACTAAAAAAGAACCCATTTTTATTTTTTGGTATGGTATAGGTGAAGGATAAACCTTTCTAACCTTGATCTTTTTGGTTTTTTCGTTAGTTAAAATTCTTTTTTTTTATACAATTTTTTACAGTGTATTTTTTTTTTTTTTTTTTTTTTTATCTCGATTTTTAAATGAAATTCATCATTACAACAATTCTCTTCGACTCAGACTCATCATGTTCAGCTGCTGTTTCTGGTATGTTTTATTTCTATTTGGGCAATTTTGTAAATGGTGTGCCCAAAATATGAAATGTAATTACTCGGCCCAAATTCTTCGTTTATTGGTGCCACGGACCGACAAAACTTATTTTCGACCCCAAAAAGTCGATGTTCTCGACTTTTTCATAATCAAAAGTCGACTAGATTAATCTACTTTTCGTGAGTCGACTTATACAGTCCTATTTCAGAGAATGCATTGGCGAGTCGTCGCTCACGTGTGGGGTTTCTGATTCCAGATAAGACAATTTTGGTTGTTAACATAACCGTCATATATGAAATGCGCTTTGTCAGAAGAGACTATTTTTTCGAGCTTCTTTGAATCAAAAACTGAGAAGCGATAACTAAGCGAATGGCGGACCAAGTGGACCTAGTAAGCGAATAATGCGAGGTTTTTCTGCAAAATTCCAATCAAGAATATTGGGGAGAGAATGCACAAAACTAGCGTGGAATCGATTTCAAAGGCTGGCCTAGGCTAGCGCCATATTATGAGATGACCCGACTCGCAATGAATGTACCACGAAAAACGCTTTAATTTGTGTGCTGTCTAATCGAATGTTTAGTTTATTATTCTAACAATCGAATTAAATAAGGTGACACAACAATGAAAAATACTGCCAACTAAAGAAATCTGCAGTCGTCTACCATTTCGCTGATATTAAGAAGGGATGAGATTATATTCAACTCAAAAGAAGTGAGAGAAAATGCTACAAACCTATCCAAAAATCTTTCGTACGCTAGACTATATGAATTTTCTTACTCTTGAACCTTCAGCTGTACGAAACCATTAGAATACATATCGTCTACATATTAGCATTTTGTTACCACTGTGCAGAGCTCTACTCCCTGTAAAACTAAAAAAAAAATAAGATTTGTATTTGAAACTGCTTAGGTGTGTATCATTCATTGACAAAACAATGGCTCTTAAATAAACTAACATTATTATTAGCCTATTTTACACACGTTTCCTATAAGTCTGCTGTTGGTGGAGCATCAAGAACAAGAAACGTATTAAAAATACAAAAGTCAGTGCAAACATAATCAGAAACACTATGCAGAAACTACTAGGAACGACTTATGGTGCGGCCTCAGCCTCGATAATTAGGCAATCTACTGAAGCGGATGTAAGCGAGAGAAATATCCTTTGGATCATCTATGGCGCCCTCTATGTATACTCATATATGTTCCCAACATAATGACCAACTTAATAGACCCTTCATCCTACCATGTGGGTTATACGACGTGCGTATCCATGTGAGAAGGTGTTCATATTAATATTACACATACATATATGCATTCACCGAATGATCCGAGTACACGTTGTATGCTGCGAATACAAAACTGTCTGCTATGGTTGTATACAATTAAAAATTCAATAGGATACAACTTTTTATTTTTGTACATTCAGCCTGTGAAGTGAGATAATTCTCAACAACCGCACAACGATACCCATACAATGTATTCCAACATCTCGCAGAGCAACGCCATAATGAAGGGGGCGATGTCGACAAATACATCGGCTTCCCGTTCTACGAACCACCACTCGCAGCCACACACTTTTCGAGAAATGAGAAAATGTTTTCAGGTTCTGTTTGCATAGGTATTGCAATTTGTGTGCAGAGAATACTTAAGATTAAGGGCATTCACACATACACACACACGGGCCCATATCCTCATCTATGGCTATGTATGTCTGTGTCGACATACTCACATAGGATGTTTATTCTTTTTGCGACGAAGCAATAAAGATCCATGTAAGGCGAATGACTGAATGCAATTTGAAATGCAATACTGCAAAACAAGACAAAGAATAACGCTGGCAACGGGCGGAAGAAGAGATTCGTTTCGTATTGTGGTGAACTGTATTTGATATTTGACAGCGAGAATTAGATCAGAGTGTATAAACGTCTAACAGTTGAACTTTACACATTCGAAATTCTGGAAGTCAAAGTGAATGAAGTATCAAAAGTCTTTTGGTGGAGAATTTCCTATAAGATGAATTTCGGTATATAAATCCAAGGAGGAATCAAATTTCTTATTGCATTTCGATACCTACCCTAACTACATGGAATTTCACATATACAGAATGGAAATTCTTCAGCTGTTTATTAACATAGCAAATGTCCATGTTGATACATCGACCTTAGAGTGGGTATATCTGGGCTAATTCAAAACGAATTTTGTCTTTCAAATCTTGAATTGTTTTTGGTGTATTTGAATAAACTCCATCTATGGGATGGGCCACATAAAGTATTCCAAATGCGCTTAGGTAAGATTTATGTTGTCAAAGCCGTTCGTTTTGTTGGCCTTGCGACATGTGGCTCCGTCTTGGTGAAACAACATGCCGCATGTGTTAGATTGCACACGGTAAGCGTGTTACGTATTGGGATAATTCAAAATTTGCTAGGAAATAAATATATCTTTTCGAATTGGCTTGTCCGATTTTATTCACAGCTAGCTGAAGTGTGTCCAACTCTGGAAGATAGACCCACTGGGTCTAACCCGAGATGACCTAGGGTTATATAGTTGCAACCAAAAGACGACTTTTGACTTTTCCATAACGTTAAACAGTAAATTTTTTTTGGATTTAGAAGTCGATATAAGTCGACTTTTCGACTTTTAATTTGAAAATGAAATCAAAATAATTGTATGTTCTTATGGACAAAATACAATACAATATTAAGTTGTAATTCAAAAAAAATATTTAAAATGTACTGTTCGTATGTGGAATAGTCTTCCTGCAAGTGTTTTTCCTGCTTTGACATTATCAACGTCAACAAACACTACTCCCTCTTTCCCCCCTCCAATAACCTTCCTTCCTATCGCTAACACAATGCATTGCATTTATAGGGGGCATCCCCTGAAAAAAACACCAAAAAGTCGAGTTTCTCGCCTTTTTTATTTTTTATTTATAGTCCAATATGTCGAGTTTCTCGCCTTTTTCGTAATCAAAAGTCGACTTAATTTTTCCCTTTTTTTTTGTAAAATGTCAATTAGTTGGCTTTTCGTGAGTCGACTTATACAACCCTTAGATGAGCTTTAAGGATCCAAAGGACAGTGGGACAATTCGACAATTTTTGGAAATAAATCTGTCATTTTGAATTGGCTAATCGGATTTGTATTGAACTATTTGAAGTCCTAAAGATGGACCCAGTGGTTCCACCCAGAGATGAGATGCAAAGGTCCTACCTCGGTTCGCAAAAAAATAAAAATTCGGCAATTTTTTATTTATAGTCCAATATGCCTACTATATTACGAGAATAAGATGGTGGTTAAGACTAATTAGCAAGTTTTTTACTTCGTGGTTGTCTTTTATAGAACGCTACATATTCCCATTTTAAATGGAAAAACGAGCCCGGTTCAGTATATTGGTTATAATTATGCTCTTTAAAGATCGATTTCAGTACAGACAGCTAGTTTGAAAAGAGAATTACTGAAAAAATAGCTAAACATCAAAACAATATCTTTTATGGGAAAAACATTATAGTAATTGGAACTTGAAAATTTTAAAAAATTCCAATTTTTGCTAAATATTTACCAAAGTACTTTTTTGATATTTTTCTTTTATGAACAAAAAAAATAATAATGCATATCCGTATTATTAGTTTATTTATATTTAATCATATGAAAAATATTTCTAAAAATAAATAATAATGTTATGTTAAAAATAAATAATGTTTTTTAACGCGCTGAAAAAAAATGGTAATTTTAAAAAATTTCAGCAAACAAATTATATATTTTTCCTTTTACAAACATTAACTAGTTTGTAGGTTATAAATATCATATATGTATACATTTTTATATTGATTGATCTTATTATCTCGGTTCGAAGTGGGCAAAATCCTTTGATCACTTTTTTCCGAACAAAATTAATTCTTTGTTGGAAAAACTAAAATTGCAAATATCTCCTTAACAAAGCGTCCTAAAGCGAAATGGGCAAAAACATGTGATCCCTTTTTTTCCCATACAAAATTCAATATGGAAAATTAAATTGCTAAACTGGTTAAATTGTTCATGACAAATGTTTGATGACGACGACAAAATAATGTTATATAAGGTCAAATGTAACTGAAAAATAGTTGAGTTAACATTATATTAGGTTCGTTTTTTGGAGAGCGAGGCAGAAAAATGTGCGATATGAACAACAATTGAACGATCATTCGGCTCTGTTGTGTCGAGGTTTTCAACTGCTTTGTGTTTGACGAAGTTCAGTAGTATCTTACACGTAGTTGCAACGAATGCGATATATATGAGCAATAAAAGCAGAGAAAAAGGAGCAGCGAGATACATGTTTGTTAGCACCTGATCACAAAACAAGAAACCAGATTTATCACGTTGTGATAGACGGATGTCAGGTATTCAGCGTGTTAGACGTACGAACGTTCCGAACTGCGAACATTGATTCGGATCACTGCCAAAGTACGCACCCGGTAAGATATTACGAGTCAATTCTCGTAATTAGTGGGCAGTGCCTTTTACGGGTATTATGCCCCATAAAAATCATTCCAGACAAAGACAAATTTCGTTATAGGGAATATTATTAACAATGTTATAAATTAAAGCAATTACAACAAAAACACTTACCTTTTTCATAACTGGTGGGTTAATTCTGGTGTTGAAGTCTATTGGATCAGATTCGCCTTATATAAAAACATTATTCAGAATATTTGCTAGTTTATTGATCGCGATTACAAATGAACGGAAGAGAATTAATTTTCCGCACAAAAAATTAGGGTAAATGCCAAAATAAAACACGCCTATTAATTGCGGGCAGTTATGTGTCTCTGGTCACCTCAAATGAACTAAACACACACACAGATGTTAAGGAAGAGCCAAACACAAACGAAGTATAGTTGTTGAGCGAGCTAAGGTCCAGAAAATCTAAATAGATTTACAGAATGCAGTTGATATTTGCGAATGAATTACATTTTCCCGAAAAACATTTCATTTTAATGCCAAAATGAATGAGAAGCTTAAGAACAACAACAAATAAACAAAACAAACGGCGAAGAGACAAGCAAAAGGAAAGAAACGCAACACTCGCGGTGGAAAACACATACCCGAAAATTCATTAATCTTCTTCCAGACATTAAAACATGCAAACCGAATATATTTTATGGCTCACATATACCCAAACACTTGCATTTACGTTTTTCACAAAAATATTTAATCATTTTGCACTTTTTCATAGATTAATTAACAAAACTATTGCACACACATTGAAATGCGACCGAAGGAAACCACAAGGAAGATAAAACTGCAGTACAGCTGAAGAGGGTATTACCAACATTGATAATTCTCATTGGAGCATTGCCAGATGTACACAATGGCAGTGAGAGTAGAAGGTTGATGTCCAAGGAACAATATTAAACAACACCTACGATCGGCTCATCTTGGACATCAACCTTCTACTCTTACTGCCATTGTGTACAACTGGCAATGCTCCAATGAGAATTATCAATGTTGGTAATACCCTTTTCAGCTGTACTGCAGTTTTATCTTCCTTGTGGTTTCCTTCGGTCGCATTTCAATGTGTGTGCAATAGTTTTGTTAATTAATCTATTAAAAAGTGCAAAATGATTAAATATTTTTGTGAAAAACGTAAATGCAAGTGTTTCGGTATATGTGAGCCATAAAATATATTCGGTTTGCATGTTTTAATATCTGGAAGAAGATTAATGAATTTTCGCGTATGTTTTTCCACCGCGAGTGTGGCGTTTCTTTCCTTTTGCTTACATCTTCGCCGTTTGTTTTGTTTATTTGTTGTTGTTGTTAAGCTTCTCATTCATTTTGGCATTAAAATGAAATGTTTTTCGGCAAAATGTAATTCATTCGCAAATATCAACTGCATTCTGTAAATCTATTTAGATTTTCTGGACCTTAGCTCGCTCACCAACTATACTTCGTTTGTGTTGTGCTCTTCCTTAACATCTGGATTAGGTGTGTGTGTTTAGTTCATTTGAGGTGACCAGAGACACATAACTGCCAGAAATTAATAGGCGTGCTTTATTTTGGCATTTACCCTAATTTTTGTGTGCGGAAAATTAATTCTCTTCCGTTCATTTGTAATCGCGATCAATAAACCAGCAAATATTGTAAATAATGTTTTTGTATAAGGCGAATCTGATCCAATAGACTTCAACGCCAGAATTAACCCACCAGTTATGAAAAAGGTAAGTGTTTTTATTGTAATTGCTTTAATTTATAACATTGTTAATAATATTCCATATAATGACATATTTCTTTGCCTGGAATGATTTTTATGGGGCAAATACCCATAAAAGGCACTGCCCACTAATTACGAGAATTGACTCGTGATATCTAACCGGGTGCGTACTTTGGCAGTGATCCAAATCAATGTTCGGAACTTTCGTACGTCTAACATGCTGAATACCTGACATCCGTCTATCACAACGTGATAAATCTGGTTTCTTGTTTTGTGATCTGGTTCTAACAAACATGTATCTCGCTGCTCCTTTTTCTGTGCTTTTATTCCTCATATATATCGCATTCGTTGCAACTACGTGTAAGATACTACTGAACTTCGTCTAACACAACGCAGTTTAAAACATCGACACAACAGAGCCGAATGATCGTTCAATTGGTGTTCATATTGCACATTTTTCTGCCTCGCTCTCCAAAAAACGAACCGTATATAATGTTAACCCAATTATTTTTCATGTACATTTGAACTTATATAACATTATTTTGTCGTCGTCATCAAACATTTACCATGAACAATTTAGCCAGTTTAGGAGTTATTAGCAATTTAATCTTCCATATAAACATTGAATTTTGTATGGGAAAAAAAGGGATCACATGATTTTGCCCATTTCGCTCTAGGACACTTAGTTAGGGAGATATTTGCAATTTAATTTTCCATATAAATATTGAATTTTGTATGAGTTTTTTCCAAATAACACATTTTGTATGGAAAAAAAGTGATCACATGATTTTGCCCATTTCGCTTTAGGACGCTTAGTTACGAAGATATTTGCAATTTTAGTTTTCCCTATAAATAATGAATTTTGCATGAAGAAAAATGTGATCCCAGAATTTAGCCCTTTTCTCTCTAGGACGAATAGTTAAGGAGATATTTACAATTTAAGTTTTCCCAACAAATAATGAATTTTGTACAGAAAAAAGTGAACACAGAATTTAGCCGATTTCGCTCTAGGACGCTTAGTTAGAGGCAAAAAAAAATACGAAAACAGCTGCAAATATACACTTTTTTTCACACAACTGATGTAGTTTGTGGAATTTAATAAGTTTATTGTCTGTTTTTTCCCAAATACGCTAGTGCTTGTTCACAAATACGTAATATTTACAGCAATTATGTTATATTTACAACGAAAAAAAAATTGTTTAGAAAGAAATAAACTTTACTTGCTACAAAGTCCAAACACGAGGTTTACTTGTGTGTTAACATTTAAAAAATACGTATTTTTCAGCGTGCAGCAATGGCATTTATGATTACCTAAAGCTCATGTAGAAGCTCCTGTTTCTGGTTCAATAATTTTAGCTGGAATTATATTAAAATTAGGAGGTTATGGTTTATTACGAGTTTTCCCATTTTTACAGTTAATAGGTTTAAAATTTAATTTTATTTTAATTTCTATAAGATTTTTGTAAAAGTATCTAAACGCAGATCAATTTAAGATACAATTTAAGGTTACCTCTATATTATTTTTCCCAGTCCCCTCCGATATTAAATAGTATTTTACGCCAATTTCCACTTTGTTTACACTTTCTCGTCGCACAAAGCAAAATTTTCAAAAGCCGAGTTTTTGGTATCCACGACTTCTTAACATTGCTCCCGTATCAGCTCAGGGTCTATCCAGAATTGTGGAAACTATTACATCTGTCTTGGTAGATATTGAATTTTAGCAAAATATATATAATTTAATATGTCTGTGGGTACTGCGTCCTACTGCCGTGTCCAGTGTCCAATCTTAATCTTTCAGTATGTGATATACCGTTTTTTATGTAGTGTATATTTTTCGCGAAGTTTTTGTTATTGTACCAATACCGTACGCATACCTCTACTACCCCTTTGTCAGATCCTGACCTAATATAGCCTATGACTGTTGTCTGACCGACAATAACATACTCTGAAGATGTCATGATGATCAGACCAGTAATGAAGGCGCACTAGGACGGGTCGATTCAATAAACATTAACTTATAGATTTCGAAACGTGTTAGTTGAATATTTGCATTTCATCCAAGGATGTGTGTCCTTACATGCAACCAAAAAAAAAACAGGTACGCCTTGTACTCGGCTTGCAAACGGCTACGTTCGAAAGTAGGGTTTGAATGTGAATATAATGAATTGAATGAATGTGTTTGAAATAAATTAAACAATATTCTGAAACATGTATAGGTTTTTATGCAAGCCGTCGACGTCTATATAAAACGGGCGCGTAAGAGTACGTATGTAGGTATGTGTGTAGAAGAACGTGGCATTATATTCCAGACATACACCGTGTTTATTTCTCACATGCATATATATAAGTGTGGCCCAGCAGTATATGCAAAAGCACAGACGATATAGAAAAACTTTTAAAAATATATCCGCTTAGAAAATCACAGCCCACCATTGGTCCATTTGAAAATGTGATGCATTTGGTAAATATTTCGCAATGTCTGTTCTAGGGCCACCCTGGCGTACATGCATGTGTATGTGTGTATTTGTTTATTTGTTTGTTGCCTTTCAGCAGCTGAAATTCTATGGCTGAATGTGTTTTGTTGCATGTACTTTCTGCATCTGTGATGACAACTTAGTGGTTTTCCACTGAATCCTGCACGGATTTTGCCACAAACTGCAAAAAAAATATTTAGTTTTACGGTCTTCAAATAATTTTAATTGAAACAAGTTGACCATTCGTTCTGGTCGAATTCTTTATTTTTTTTTACCATGGACTGCGTTCCGAGTTATCATCGACAGTCTTATGCCCTACGTACCACATCACATCTTTATATCTCTAACCGCATGTTCTCCTTTACAAATATGTAAAGCTCGATGTTGTTGAAAGGATGTTACCCGGGTGGCTTTCTTCAACGCCCGTTAAAGAAGTGGGGTAAAATCAAACTCGCATTGTTGAAACGTCGGCCACTTAAGCCACCTCTTGTAAACCTTATAACCGTGCAGACAAGAACCGTGCAGACAGACACTTGACAGCTGACAAAATGGCCGCCAGTTAAAAAAGTGATGCCAACTTAAAGTTCTATACCCCAATAAAAAACACCCTTTATTATGATTATTATTACTGCCCATAACGCAACGCTGCAGGGTGTAGCAATGAGAGTCACGTGGGTCAGAAGGAATAAAATACCACTATTCAGAAAAAGGAAAGTGTGTGGGAAGTTTGAAATTTACAGAAGTTGTGCTGACGAGTTTTCTATCAAATAGTCAAACATCAGACTGAGGGTCCTTGCATTAGTTACATCTCCTCTACAAATGTGTATGGAATTTGTTGAGGAATATGGCTGTGTAGTGAAAATATGAGGAACACTTTTCAATCCTAAGGAAGAATCTGTTGCGGGAGGCAATCCAGTACCATAATATCAATTAAAATTATTGGTCAAAACTGCCGGGCAAAATAATAAGGCTCTTGGCAAATCGGCTGATCTGGTTCACCTGCAGAACTGGGTTGGAAGAAATATTTGTCTAAGACAGTCATAATCTGTTTGCAGACGTGTCCGTACGCTGGCAGCCATGATCAACATAATTTCTGGTTAAATGGCTACGTCGAGCAGTTCACAAATCACCATTACATCCATTAAAATAGAGGCATCATCGGTCCTTTTTTCCTTGAAACGAGGAAGGGGCTGGTGACTGGCGAGCTTTATCGAGCTATGCTGACTGATTTTTTTTTTGGTTTCCGAAAATTAATCAGGTAAACGTCACCGACATTTGGTTCTAATCTGTGATAATCTGTTAATATTTTTTAAAATCTTAATATATATTTACCCTCGACACTGATTCACTGATACACTGATTCACTGACTCTGTCACGCAGTACGTAGGAAATTAAATAGGCATTCTATAACACAGTACAACACAAAAATTCCAAACAAAAAATCATTTATCCCAGCTGAAAGTACTCGATGAAAGGAGAAAAGTAATTTCTGGATTTTGCTAGATTGGTTGCCGTTCGTTTTTTATGAGCCTCTATAGTTTTTTCGTCAAATTCGATTTTGAGCACTTTTTTGCAATTTTCTTCTATTTTTCACATGGCCGTAGTTCGAAAAATGCTGTGAATTTTTTTTTGCAGTCTTCAGCAAAGTTGTAGCTCTTGACTCGGCCAACAAAAATGCTGAATATATTAAGTCGGAAAAATTTCATCTTCATGCTCAAAACCCCAAAAATGTCGAAAAAATTACCACTTTTTTCACCGATTTTTTCTGTTTTTCGACTACAGCTCTTGAACTATTGAAAAAATTATGAACAACTTTCTAGTACATACCAACTTCATACGACCAATCCTTGATACGGAGTTTAAAGTTTAAAAAAGGCACATGTATTATTTTTTTTTGCAATTTAGTATTGAATTTTCTGATTAAAGTGAAAAACATGAAAATATATGAAAGATTATGAAAAAAAGTATAAAAAAAGGCATCAAACGGGTATTAATTTGTATTTGTTTTTTTTTTTGTTAATCAGTATCGTCGATGTCCATTTGGGCTGTCTGTCGCGAAGTTGATGATTTGACAGTTGACGTTCCAGAAGTGGAAGGCCGAGATTTCTTTGCAGCTGGTTCGCTTGATTCGTCGTCTGATTCTGAGTTTAAAATAGCCACGACGATATCGTCTGCGTCATTTCCAGTTTGTGGAGTGAATAATGGTATATCTTCTTCTGTATGTCCTTCTTTATCATCCTCCGTCAACTCGTGCTCGAATTGTGATATCTTTTGAGACCACCAGCATACTTCAGCAATCATTGCGTAGATTTTCTTACCTTTGAAACGTCTTTCCATCGGCATGGTTACCTGGTGGAATCGTTCACCCTGCTCGTCTGATTCTGTGGGCAGTTGTTTCAGGAACACGTCCAGATGATGGTGCATAAAATGGAGTTTTAATGTCATCGATGCATGAATGGAATCAAAGGCAGTGATCATATTCTTCACCAATTGCGTTGCTTTCTCATTGTCCACGCGGTTTTTACCCAAAACATATTGAATAACTGCTTTTATTGCAATCCAAGCCTCAAGTTTTTTGGCAGACAATACTTGCGTGAAAGCTTCACTTTTAATGAGTTTGCGGATGTCTGGTCCATTTAGCACACCTGTATAAAAAATGAGAAAAAGCATAGCGAAGTGAATATACATTAATGCTAAAAAATGAAATACAATACCTGCAGTAATTTTATCATTGCTTAGTTTCGGAAATATTCCTTTCAAACAATCGAAAATCTGATCGTTACCTTTGACGGCCACTTCGATAAACTTTTTCACGATGCCCAATTTTATATGTAGTGGTGGTAGCAAAATATTATCAATATTCTCAATTAACGGTTTGTTGAACAAATTCAAATGCTTTTGATTCTTCGGATCTCTTTTCACCCAATGTGTGGCCTTATAGTGGTCATGTTTATACCGCGAATCCCATGTGCAGTAGAAGCAGAAGAATTTAGGGAAGCCGCCTTTTTCACTGACACCTTGCAAAATATTTACTACTTTTAAGTCGCAGCAAATTTTCCAGTTATGCTGCCTATATTTGATTTTGTCCAATATATCTGCCATGACTTCATAACATTCCTTCATATTCGTTCCGAATGCCAACGGGATGGATGGCATTTTATTTGTAACATGTAATAATACAGCCTTCAAACTTGACGTGGAGCCATCTATAAATAATCTCCAGTCGGCAGCATTATATTCCATACCCATTTTGTTCACTAAGGCTTTTATGTCGTTGCAATATGTGAACGTATTCAAATCATTGACGTTGTATAGTTTTTGGAACTCAGCTTGGCGTTTACGGTAACCGCTGGCGATAACGTTTTTCTGTGTCAGATTTCTGCGCTTCATAAATGTAGTGAAAAATTCGGCATCACGCTGCGAAAAACGAAATTTGGCCACGAGGAAATCGATTTCTTCTTGTGCTAGTGGCTTTGATGCATCATCTGCGATTTCAGGGAAAAAATCCGGATCGAAGTCACCATAGTTGGTGTTTCCCCTTTCTGATGTCATCATTGATAGCATACTCGGACTCGGTGGTTTTGGTACTTCGGCATCATCGGGCATCGGTATTGGTAATTCAGTGGAGTCAGTGGCATTATATACTTTTGCTCTGCGTTTTTTTCTATTAATTTCTTTGGTAAAATTTACGCAAGCGTAGCACTTGTCTGGGTCATGTACCCCGGACGTATTTCTTACCCACAGCATTGGCTTGACATACCGTAAACATACATTTATTTGATGCAACCACCCCAAGAGATTGCCATAACATAATGAACACACCGTATTTGGCGTATGTTCGTCGCCACTTGTATCCTCTTCACCGAAATAAAGTTTATATGCGAGTTTAAAATTATTAGAAAATAAATTTTTTCGTTCTTGTTTTCCATGTTTTGGCTCTAGTTTACCACAAACGTAACAGAAACTATCTAATTTCGAGCATCTTTCCATTTTCAATCACTCACTTCAATCACTTATATAAAAAAAGTAGAATGACAAAAAATTACCATTGCATCTGTTGATTTTAAGTGTAAAACCACAACCAACTTCGCGCGTCACAGCTGATTGTCACCACTACTGTAACCACTACTGTACTGTACTGCATTTATTTTGTTGTTTCGTATATAAAAAACGAAAATACTAAATTGCAAAAAAAAAATAATACATGTGCCTTTTTTAAACTTTTGCTCAATAAAAATAATAAAATAAAAAAAAAAATGAAAATTAATCACATTTGTATGGCCAAATCCGTATCAAGGATTGGTCGTATGAAGTTGGTATGTACTAGAAAGTTGTTCATAATTTTTTCAATAGTTCAAGAGCTGTAGTCGAAAAACAGAAAAAATCGGTGAAAAAAGTGGTAATTTTTTCGACATTTTTGGGGTTTTGGGCATGAAGATGAAATTTTTCCGACTTAATATATTCAGCATTTTTGTTGGCCGAGTCAAGAGCTACAACTTTGCTGAAGACTGCAAAAAAAAATTCACAGCATTTTTCGAACTACGGCCATGTGAAAAATAGAAGAAAATTGCAAAAAAGTGCTCAAAATCGAATTTGACGAAAAAACTATAGAGGCTCATAAAAAACGAACGGCAACCAATCTAGCAAAATCCAGAAATTACTTTTCTCCTTTCATCGAGTACTTTCAGCTGGGATAAATGATTTTTTGTTTGGAATCAAAAAGTTGAATATTGCGTCACAGTGTAATTTTCCATAAATAATAATAATAAAAAAAATAATATTTTTTTTTTTGTACAGAATTTTGTTTTTACCAAATTTTTTTTTTATAATTTTTTTTTTTACAAAAATTTTTTTTTACAAATTTTTTTTTTCAACAAAAATTTTTTTTTTCAAACAAAATTTTTTTTTTCCACAAAATTTTTTTTTTTTTCCAAAAAAATTTTTTTTTCCAACAAAATTTTTTTTTCAACAAAAATTTTTTTTTTTCAACACAATTTTTTTTCCATATTTCAACGGGCGCCATAGGCTCATTACAACTTACTAGTTTGAAATATTTTCGGTTATATGAAATATTCTTTTTTATTTTTAAGTGCGTGTTTCCATAAAACGAATTTGTTCGTTCGTTACAAATCGTCAGTATTGGAAGCGTTATAAAATGGGTTCCAAACATTATTCAATTGAAATTTTCAGATATATTTTAGATGTCGACATATGGGACACAGTCCCAAGCGAATAAGCTCTCATTACTAATGGAAACCCATTTTATTGCGCCTTCAATTTTGACAATTTGTAACCTGGTTTTTACGAATGCATTGTTTTTACTCATCCAAATTTGTAGGTTTTGTTTTGGAAACTTCCAGTTTGCAATAACTCCACAAGAAAAAATCAGGGGCAGTAAGGTCAGAAGACTAACCCCCTAAGGCCATGAAATGTGGAAGTTGTTGATTTGGGGAATCTTTCGGGGTAATTGTGTCATAACAGGACTAGCAATGGAACAAGTTCTATCCATTGGTCTCGTTAACATTACAAGTTCTATCCATTGGTATCCTTAACATTACGACCGTGGCAGCATTCATCACCCACCCTCAATATGGTTTTTTAGGGGCTTTAGATGTTTGGCAATTCTGATTTCATAAAAGTTAGCCACACTTGCCAGTCTATGGAGCCTGTGTCTGTCTCCACCATTGGTGTTATGATTGAAAATACATTCATGGCCGGAGTGTGAAATATTACGTTTAGCAACACAGCAACAAATAAAAATCATGTTGCGTTTAGTTGGGGTGATGGGACTGTTGCATGTTTGTTTAAATTTCCTTTTTATTCAACATCTGAGAATGACGAATGATTTCTGGTTGGGGCCATGGGAGTAATGGTGAAGAGATATGAAATATTCTTCACTCATACTGACTACGATGATGAAGACGAACAGCATTATAAATTATAAGTGATGTATGTAATAAGATGTGCTTTTAGCATGTTTGTTTTTCGTTCTCTAATAAATTACTATTTACCAAGCAAGGGCTTTCACGTAAAAGAAAAGAAATAATATCTTTTCATTTAAGGTACTACGTACATGGGATGGGAAAAGTTGTTATGAAACTATTTTTATTAGTTTATAATGAAGAATGTACATTTCATATTGTAAAGGCATATTTGGTTAATATGAAGCGAATGCAGTAGGAGTCCCTTTATTAGATGAGGGGAAATTCGTACGTTTATTTGAATATATTGTATGCTAATACCCAGCTTAAGACCGCAGTAGTCAGAGCTTGCATTATGTTTGTAATTTAGTTGTAAATATAACTGATAATAAATAAATAATAAACATCTCTAATACTTTGTCTCTTCTTATATAAAAGTTTCAAATCATGGAGATTGGATTTCACTCGGAAATATTGCTAATACACTTCATATAGTCCTAATGGAAATTGGTTGTTACGATTTCTAAAACAAAAATTTGGCACGACTGCTGGGATAACTCCCATCATATTGAGCTTAAAGCTTAAAATCCATATTGTTATGTGAGCAGATAAATGCTATGCGTCACATTTTCAGCTGCTTAACTTATTTTCAAATGTTAATTAGAAAAATATTATTAATTCACCTTTCGGGTCTAAAAAATACATTTGGCACAATTTCGGGCTGACAAAATTTTCCCACCAAACCTGAGAATCATTCACCATTGCATTCATGCATACTTTAACATCTTTTAACTGTAAATATTTCTGTAAAGTAATTTTTTTTGTCCAAAATCGGTAAAGAATTAAAATGTATGAAGGGCACTTCGACAATTTCGAGAAAATCAAGATAAATTCTTTCGGCTAAAGTAAATTTTTTGTCCAAAATCGGAAATCACTTTAAAATTGAGGCCAATAACTCTTAAAATGTATGAAAGACACTTCGACAATTTCGAGAAAATCAAGTTAAATTCTTTCGGCTAAAGTAAATTTTTTGTCCAAAATCGGAAATCACTTTCAAATTGAGGCCATTACCTTTTAAAATGTATGAAAGACACTTCGACAATTTCGGGAAAATCAAGTTAAATTCTTTCGGTTCACAAAATCTGAAAAATATAGACATTTTTCCATGAAGGAACACACGAGGAACATCTATCGAATCACCGAATCCGAACCAATTTTTAATCGAACCATATCACTTATTTGTCAGTGAACCGAACCACTCTTAGAACAAATTTCGAACCAAAATAACAACCGCAAAAAAGTAGTTGGTTTGGTTTTGATATTTATTGGGCTAATTATTGGCGATGGGAGAACAAGTATTCTCATAAGACATGAAGTCATTGAAGGGTGTTCGCAAATCTATCTCCAAGCGACATTAATTTGTATCCCAAGTCAAAAGACCTTTTGAACTTTCGGCACTGTACTTACCACCACGATACACAATATCAGAAGATAGATTTCCAGGTTTCTTCAATGGTCTCGTGCAAAAATATCTTGCAGCAGGCGACTACAATGCGAAACACACGCACTGGCAAACCCTTAAGGAAATCAGTTATATAAATGTCTGATGCACAAAAAAACCTAATAGACTTTGGTATAACACCGTGTTACAAAAAATAGATTTTTTTCTGTCCTATGAACCAAATGCACATATTCGGAAAGAGGGGAAAAAATAAAAATACACGTGTATCGGCGATTTTCATGTAGACGTTTCCGTTTAGGAAAATCTGAGAATTGATAAAAATATATTTTTTAAAAAATTTGACGTGATACAGTCTGCCTGCAAA
Source organism: Hydrotaea cyrtoneurina (assembly GCA_958296145.1). Taxonomy (NCBI): domain Eukaryota; kingdom Metazoa; phylum Arthropoda; class Insecta; order Diptera; family Muscidae; genus Hydrotaea; species Hydrotaea cyrtoneurina. The sequence goes on along the minus strand of OY282515.1, from coordinate 40,518,402 downwards.
AAATCAGCTCGATTGGATCACTGAAAAAGGGTTAAAAATCGGTCCAAAGGCTTTGACACAGGCCACTACGAGCAAACTTAAAAAAAAAAATTCTGACGTGTACATGAAAATCGCCGATACACGTGTATTTTTATTTTTTATCCCCTTTCCGAAAAAGTAAATTTGGTTCATAGGACAGAATGTGTGTAACACAGTGTAATTAAAGGATTTCCTATTCATATCAATTTGTTTTTGTTACTACTCGCCACGAGTTATCATCAGACCACTCTCCTGTCCCATTTTTCTCCACGAGGTAAATTAACCTATAGATGAACCCCCAAGACTAACAACACCAAATACTAAGTGGTTGAAATGCATGAAGTACATAAGCACTCATATTGATCCAGGTATTACCATGAATAACGAGACGGACATTGACAACTGCGTCTTTAGTTTCACGCTCTTCCTAATCATATAATATCGCCGAAAAAAGTGGATACATACACAAATAGGGATATGGAAAACCTAGTAAATGAAAAAAGACGAATGGCAGCAAAATAGATCCCCTTGGGCCAGACTTAGACTGACTGAAGCAACCAAAAAGTTGCAAAGGGCACTTAAATACGAGGACGGGACTAGACAACCAGCCAACTTTGTTGCGAGTCACACTACAACATCCGATAGAATGTTTCCCTTATGGAAAACAATACGAAACACGAGTATGCCAACAGAGGCAAACTTTCCTATACGTAACGAAAAGGGCGAGTGGGCAACCTCTGAAGAGAATAAAACTAATGTATACGCAAACCATCGTGATCACGTATTTCGTTCAAATCCCGCTGGAAATAACTTTCAACCACCAGACGATAAAGAATCTGCCGAAATTCCATTGTTTACAAATGCAAGCGCAGTCATGCATGTTATAAGAGAAACCGTAAGACCGGCCAAAGCTCCCGCATTTGACCTTGTTATGCCAAAAATGATCCTTAAACTTTCAAATATTTATTTAACTCGATACTGAGATTAAATTACTTTCCCAAAACATGGAAAATTTGATCCAAATGAATCTAAAACCCGGAAAGCATAAATCAGTTCCTTCCTCAGGGTTACCTGAACCCAAAATACGGTACTATTATCTGCCTGCACGTCCTGTGGGTTTACATGAAATAATGTCAATCGCATTTGGCAAACAAATAAAGAGGAAACGATAGTCAAACGTTTACAAAGGCCGCTAAGAAGTATAAATGTGTCGGTCGGTATAAACAAGGACTAAAAATACAGTTATATTTCGCTCATATTGCATCACAATCAAGCGAATTGCAGTTCACCCAAACTCTATGGAAATGTGTGGTCCATGAGTTTGTGACTCTGTTCGTAATGGTGGAGCGAGAAAATCTCAGTGGGCCCATTCCCACAAACGCACATGCACTGGTCTTGCACTTTAACGGCAATATGAACATTAGCCAGGTTTATGTTACTTTTCCACCAAAATGAGAGAAATCCGGGTATACTTCACCATTTAGGCATGAGTCGTATGGCCATCGCCCCCTTTTTCAACCTTACAAAATCCAAAATTTCTGTCTGGGTCTTTATCAAATGGTTGTTGAGAAGAACCCGGAATACGAGTACTTGACATCCAACATATGTCATGAAATGTAACCTCAAAGAGAGTATATTGAAATAGACCCTAGAATGGGGAGTATCATTAAAACATAAACTATGTTCACCCTTTACGAGATGTGGGTATACATGGCGACAGTCTACACTTTAGTGAATTGTTCCATTATTACATGTTTAATAACACACTCTAATGTCCATGCCATTGTATATACGGATATGTGCAGCCAACAACCTAAGAGAAAGCTTTACTACATACATTCTGCAATAACATTTGATGTACGGAAGTTTTACAACACTGAGTGTTGAAGCCTAGCTGCAGCATGCTTGGCGGGCTTGTGATGCTTACACACATTTGTGGCGAAATCGTTGCAAGACTTCGTGGCGGGGGGCAAGGCTGTTCGGTTGTTTTGTTGGCATTAAAAATTGGTAGTAAATTTTACGAGTTGTTAGTTGTTACAGTTTAAATAAATATTGTGCAACTTTGCCAACATGTGTACCGACCTACATATTTACACATGGATACATGTATGGGTGTGTGTGTGTGAATCCTTACTTCTTTTACTTTATGACTCCAAAGTAACTGCGATAGCTTTGAAACATTCATAATGTTTAGTTAGGCCTTTTCCCTTGCACACACATTAACTTTTGCCCAGGTACGAAATCTGCGAGGCATTATCTACTTTATAGATTTTTTTTTTATTAAATTAAAGTCATCGGACTTGTTTAGCGGAAGCTGCCGTTGGTAACGGTTTCCTGTTCTTATCCGAATGAGAACGATGAGTTTGTTGTATGACAGTCTGGTATACGAGTATTACTTATTGATTACACAGGGTCACAAAATTTCGATTATTTTCTGCGGTTCAACTTTTTGGAGTCAATTTAGTTGTATGTGATAGTTATATTCTTATCCTATAATTCACTTTTTTTGAATTGACTCTGGTTCTCGAGATAAACTGCTGTTTTAAAAATGAAGGAGGTTTCACCATATATTTTAGCATAACTCAGGAACAGTTTTTCCGATTTGGTTCAGAAAAAAATTTAAAAATCCGCAACTAAATTACATTCAAGTTACCCCTACAATGTTTTTTGATAAAGTCAATAATTTCGAAAATATTCAAAAACTTCTTCCAAAAAAAAAATTTTTTCATGGAAAATTTAAAACTTTTTTCTATTTGTTAAATGCAGATAAAATCAAAAAAGTCACAAATGCCAATTTTTGATCTTTAATTATAAACATAGATATGTTACAAATAAAAGTAGCCATATTTCAATAAAATCGATTAACAAGATTTGGATTAATTCACAATTTAGTGATGGTATCTCATTGTGATAATTTTTTTAAATGAACATTAATAACAGAAATATTCCATAATTATAAGAAACACGAGTTAAGAAAACCGTTTTGTATGGGATTTTCTTTGGTACTTTTTGTTGGGACAGTCCCGTTGTAGGTTCCAACAGTAGTCTGCCATCATATGGCTATCCCACCGTCCTTGGTATCTTTCCTCCATGATCTTGATGTCCTGGTGGAATCGTTCCCCTTGTTCTTCACTATAATCGCCGAGGTTGTCAGGAAATTTATCCAAATGACTGTGCAGATAATGCACTTTTGTGTTATATACATTTCTTTGCAAAAATAGATATGTTCCCAAAAAGGCTTCGAGTGATTGCAATGATTTCAGCTACAATTATTCGTCTAATATGTGTCATAGCTCCACGCGTGTGAACGACAACTGCTGTTTAGAAGTCATGCAGTAAACCAAAAAAGGATTAAAATGCGTATAAAATGCTTATTGGTTTCTTTTTTGTTTCGTAGAATACTGTGTTGGATCGAATCTGGCATATGTGTCTAGAAAAATTTAGTATCACTGGCAGCTCCCACTGACTGACGGACGGGCGCTAAAAGCCCTTCCACCTGCCGCTGGGCTATGAAACGTGTAATTCATGTGTTACTTTACTTCCCTGTGCAATACAGTGGCACATATGTTTTATGTTTCTTTGCTTAGAGCGAATGCCATTGGTGTCCGTCTGGCTGACTACCTTAATACCGATGCGAGTAGGCGCCATCTCTATCTGGTCTAGTTGCATTTGTTGGTGTTGTTGTCTATGCGAATGTAGCTGACATTTTGATAAATTTCCTTGGTGGCAATGTTGTTACAATGCAGTGCATTGCCGTTTTAGCATTTCCAGTTGCTTCCGTTTTCTTTGGCCCATCTACTGTTACTTTTTCTACATCTTAATATAATGCACGTGTTCCTGTTGCTGTCGATGCCTTTGTTGTTTGTGTGCTGGTGGTAAAGTTAATTTCCACTGGGAGTGCTCGTGTGTGTGTGTGTGTGTTCGTATTTGAATGTGGTAATTGCCCAGCAAGAAAAAGTTTCCAACTTTGCCTGATATCAGACAATTCTGCATAATATCTGCCGACACATCTAACAGACTTTGTTCAGAATTTGCGACGAAATGTCTGGGATTGATATAAATTTGCTTGAGCAGAAATGTGGGCAAGAAATCCTAACGATTTCTTATCAAATGTTCTGAGAAATTTTAAACTTTTGTATGTGCAGACATTATGGTACGAACTCTGGGTGTCTGGCAAGCAAAAGTTTCCGACTTTATCTGATATCAGACAATTCTGCACAATATCTGATGTCTTCCGACTCATCTAATAGATTTGGCTCAGAATTCGCGACGAAATGTCTATAAATATGTAGATTGTGCAGAAATATCAGCAAGATTTCTCAACGATTATTTTTTTATTTCATTCTGGAAGTTTGTGAGATTTCTCAACATAAAGTTTAAGGGATATTTTCATTATGCTTGTGCAGAAACGTCTGTGCGAATTCTTTAAGATTTTGTAGAGAAAAATCTATCAAACATCTTTCTGGGAATCTTTCTGTGTATTTTCACGTTATACTTTTGGTTTTGAAGATTTATCACAAGCAGTAAAAGCAGGTTCAAAACCTGCTAACATATTTTCGACGAAGAAAATTGAAGTAACATTACGAGTAACATAGTAAAGTATTTGCAAATATAAAAATAAAATAGTAGATCCCAAAAAAATTAAAGAATATATTTTTACAGAATTCCGTATGACATTTCGGCAAAGAGTATTAGATATTTTTTTGTCTTAAAAACAAAGAAAATAAACTTCAGATTTGGTTCAGACTTTTAATCGATTTTCGGCAATATTCTCAGAATTTCCTCAGAATTCGTTCAGATATCTGACAAATTATTCAGCAAAAATCAAATCTTTCACAATTCTGTCAACCCTTTCGAAACGTACAGACTATCTTTAAATAAATCTTAATGATGTCGGCAACTTTTGATTGCTGGGTGATGCGTAGCACCAGCACCAATACAAACGAAATAAATCTCAAAATGGAAACTATGTCATTGAAAGAAAATTCCAGAAAATTGTTTATTTCATATTAAAACATAATTTCGGACCGTATCAATACATAAATGTGGTGTGAAAACTCCAAAAGATAGATAGATATTTCATAACAGTAATTTGTCTAGTTAAAAATTTCATTCATTTTACAATTTCCAAAAAAAAACAAGATTTACTACTTTTTTTTGGTAAATATTTAATGACAACTTTAAGAAGCATTTCACAAAAAAGAGGGTGCCCTCTATTGACCCCTTTGGCAAAGCACTCATTTAACATAGCAGAGCTTGTCTGTATACATATGTAAATATCAGTTTGATAATCCACTTCCGTAATAGAAATTAGTTGGTTGAGACCTTTTTAATGCCATTTGAGATATTTCCATTTGGTTACAAACATATGTTTGTGTTACATTGATTCGATTTTCATACATTAACAAGAGATTAACTTGAATTTATGCGGTGACGACAGACATGCGTTAGCTACAAACGAAAAAGGGTCCAGGCATTCATGTTTCCTTGACAATAGCAATACCACTGTTCGGTTTGTGGTAAACGATGTTGAACATAAAAGGTTATTTCTCTAACATTAAGAAACATATTTTTTCTTCACAATCATAGATTAAAATGTAAAGTTCACAGGCATTAAAAATTGAACGTATTTTCCGGATTTATAATCATGTCAACATAGAAAATACAAAATCGATAAGTACATGACTCATATGATGAAACTTGGTTTGGGGGTTCACAATGCTGAATATAAAAGCAAATTATTTATTTTTACCTCTGACATTGAGCATCTTCGCAGAGACTACTTTAACAGTTGTAAATAAATAGACATCATACTTCTAAAACAAATAAGAGAGTTTCAGTCTTACTAACGCTTAGTATAAACACAAAATTTCCATATGCCACAGTATCGGAATTCCAAAAGTGGGCATGGTCATGTCGGCCACGGTTGATGTCGCCACGACGAGAAATTACGCGGCCAGGAAATCTTCTTGCAATATTCGCTCGAGTTGTGTGACCTGTGGCACCGTCTTGTCGAAACCACATATTCTCGAAGTCGTATTCTTCAATAGCAGGCAAAAAAGTCGGTTATAATACGACCATAACGCGCCGAATTGACGGTGACAGTCGTTTTCTCGTCGTTTACGAAGAAGTAAGGTCCAATCACAACTTCGGACCAAAGAGCGCACCAAACAGTGGCTTTTGGTGGATGAAATGGCCTCTCGTCAATTACTTGAGGATTCTCAGAATTCCAAATACGACAATTTTGTTTATTAACATACCCACCGAGTCAGAAATGTGCTTCATTACCATAAACCACAATCTCCTCTTAAAGCACGATATGTGGCTGTGCCAGAATCAATATTTTTGTAGTAGGTTTTAATAATTTTTAAGCATTGTGTGATAGTTAAGCGATCCATTTTCGTGAATGTCAGACTTCCAACTGAAATGAAAAAAAATTGGTTAAACAAAAATTGGTTTGACAGATGTCGAATTCCAGCCCAATACTTTTGAAACCACGAAACGGATAACCCTTTATAATTGCAAGTGAAGGTCGAATATTTGGACTTTCCCATAAATTTAAACAGTTGATTTTTCGACTTTTTTGGATTTACAAGTCGATTACAGTCGATTTTTCGACTTTCTATTTTAAAATAAAAACGAAATATTTGAAATAAGATATCTGAACGAATTCTGAGGAAATTCTGAGAATGGACAAAATACAATACAAAATTAAGTTTAAAACTTAACAAAAAAAAGTTAAAATGAGACCTTTTCTGGTATACGAAACAATGAGATTTTCCTAATTTGACTCTTAATGCCAAAATATTAAACATTTACATTTACAAAGATATAGAAAATTCAATTGTATCGTAAGCGCCACACGACTTTTTGCTTGACCACACAAAAAAACCCTCTCCTGTAAGATTTTGTTTTTGGCGCCCACATCTTTCTCGCGGCTAGGACTCGCAATACTTTTCAACTGATCGAAGAAACCAGAATGTTTCCAATAGCGGAACTCACTATCTTGTGGAAAAGAAAAAGGAAATGTAAAACTTGCACCCGATTGTGAGCGCACTTGATTGTTTTTTTTTCCAACACTGTTGATAATCAGCTGATGTTTAAAAAAAGTCAAAGCAATTTAATAAACAATAAATTAAGTATTTGAGACTTTTGCAAAGAAAATACGAAAAATTGCTTCAATATGCCAAAGAAAAACGAAAAACCTTCACTTTGTTTACGTTTTATTTTTTTGATGTGTTGACCAGAGTATAGAGCCGACATGAAGCGCCGCGCCTAAATTGTTTTTAAAATTTAGGTGGCCGCCGCGCAACCGGCTTTCGCGGCAATAAATAAATAAACAAAATCTCTTATTATCGAATAAATGTGGATGGATGAATAACTTTAAAATTAAGACATTTACCGACAACAATGTAAAAAACATTCAAGCACAATATTTAACCATTGTTGGTGATGTTTAATTCGAGCTAATAAAGGCGGCCACGGCGCCGACAGTATAATTTCGTCTCAAAACTCTGGTGGTGACAGCTGACTGATTTCCCCAAGCGCCGGTGGAAACTTTCCTCTGATTTTTGGTAATGTAAATTTCCCCATCTTGGGGAAAAGCAACCGTGTGTATTTTGTTTTTGTAATTGCAAAATTTCCCCCAATATTTTCCTTTTCCACTTTCCTCGGGCTATTTCCCTGAGATCGTGAGTTGCCCTAATGTTTAATTTCATAAAAGTACAGTTTTTTTATGACCAGTAAAATTATGTAATGAAATTCAGTCCAGACATGAATAAATACTTTTTAAAAAAGAATTGCAGATACTGAATTTTAAATTCGATATTGAGTTGAGTTCTACGTTGAAGGTTGTTATCTACTAATTATTAAGTAGGTACCATATTAATAGTCACAGTAATTAATTCCCTTTGGAAATTGAAAACATTCAAAGATGACTAAATTTCAGCCTATTTGAGTCAATGGCAATGGTGGCGGCGTAAAATTGCAAAAGCAAACGGTTAGTTTGGGAGAGGGGCATTGTGAAAGAATTGGTGCTGACCGAAATTGTATCAAGCAGTGGGATTGTCTAGAGAGCAACGATGTATTGGACGTATTGAAATTAATGTGTATTAGCATATTTATGTTAAAGCATTTGTATCATATATTTTTCAATATTTTAATTTAAACTAAAAAAAAGTCGAAAACAAAAAACGATTTTTTTCGGCTTTTTCGTAATCAAAAGTCTACTTCATTTTTCACTATGTTTTTTTTTAGGAAAAAGTCGATTAATCGTCTTATACAACCCTAGGACCGTATGTGTCGTCCAGTAGCATGAACGGTTTGCAGAAACTTGCGGACAGTAGACACGGTGGGAGCCTCATTTAGGCAAAAACATATTTTCAGTAAAGGCACTGTCTGGGTCACATTGACTTAGAAACAAGTTTGCAGTTGTCCAAAGTACATCGATTAAGTTCATTACACGGTGGTATGGTTTTCTGTCAGGATTTCGAGGGGGGAAATATCTATTAGTGTGGGAAAAGCATTTTAGTCGAAAAGATTAAAATTGCGGGCTCAGAGAAAATATTATGTTGGCTTAAAAAATAAGTGATATCAGCTGGTAAAGTAAAATTACATCGTTACACTACTAGCGTATATAATCGCGTAATGTTTATGAAGACCTATGCGATATGTAGCGGCATTTGAAGTTATCGCTTAATAGTCTGGACAGTTGACAGCGTTGGGGTCTTATTTCATATGCGCAAATTTTGTTTATTAACAAACTCGTTATGCCAAAACTAAAGGCCCAATTAGTCTTGACGGTTGAGGGTAGACGATCAGCTGTTTGAGTTGGGGTTGCATTTTGCATGTGTTAGAGAGAGACAACTAAAATTGATTGGTAGACGACGGTAGACTTCAGCAGGTTGCAGAATCAACCATCAACCGTCAAGACCGGTCAGCTGTTTATTGTTATTGATTTCACTTCGACATTATGCGCGCGGTAATTATTTATAAGTTGTAAATTAAATTTTATAGTTTAAAGTTATGAGTAATGTATTTATAAACGAAGTCAATTTATATTTTGTACAAATGCTCTTCAATTAGCTGTTTTTGTTTTATTTTGTCTTACCGTCGTCTACCGTCATAACTAATCGCACAATATTGAGCCTACCGTCAACCGTCAAGACTAATTGGCCATCGGTCGTCTATAAGTTGCGTGAATCGCAAATTTGGATAATTTGGCAGCGTTGTTCTACAGTGAATCTATTCATGATTATTTGCCAGAGTACACTGATCATAAATGTCAAAAAGAGAGCGCTATATGACAGTTTGTTTGACAGCTAACCCTTTCATAAATTCTATATAAGTAAAAAAAAACCCCTTTACATTGTCGTCCCTAATCAATACCAATACATAAATTACATGTGATTTGATAAATATACAATTTACATTCCCACTAACTAATAAAAAAAAAATCGGTTTCTGGAATCCGCATCTTCCTGATAAATATCATCCAGTAACATCCAGTGCAAGTAACTTCTTTAAATGCATCTCCCAACATTGCAACATCAAAATGCATTTCGGCACATACATACATTTCATATTTATGAATCGTTGTTGCTTCCATACAAAATCAATGAATCGAATATAAAGTTCAAAAACTTGTTTCACTAACAATAAACTTAATTCATTCCGCACTGAATTTCTTTTTTTTAACATCTCATACGTTTTCCAATCGTACGAACTGCATATGATAGATGGGTACACAGTTCTGGTTACAAGCTTTTACAATTTATATGAAGCACAGAAAAACTGTTTTCTCTATAGGAGAAATTGCAACAAGGAAATTCAATTATTCACAAAATAAAAAGAAAAAACACGACATACCTCTCAAGACACACATAATAGTTTCACTGAAGAACCCGAAACAGGATGAATTGAATGTGCATGACATTAGGCACAGAATTAAAACTTTGATGTCAACGAATAACAGTTTTGGACTACAGAAATTTATGAATATATAAGCATTTTTTCGGATAAACATTGCCCTAATTCGGTATTTAGTTAAGCTACAATAAGATATTGTTTTCTAGAGAAGTGAGAACTTAGACCACACCTACCTATGGAATTCAAATACTGTGGAAAATTATTTCGCCATATTTTTATTTAATCTAAAAAAGTCGACACCAAAAAGCCGATTTTCTCGACTTTTTCATAATTAAAAGACGACTTAATTTTTCACTTTTCTTCCACTTATAAACTCTATTCGCATGTCGTCACCGATGAGCTTAAGAAATATGGAAAACTAGTAAATATCCACTACTTCGTAAGCGCAAATATCCTTTTTCGAGTCAAACACAAAACATGTGTTTAGTTGCTTTGGTTTACAAAAAAAATTCTGTATACCAATTTAGAATATTAATTGAATTTTTCCAATTATTGGCGGTGGATATTAATTTGAAATATATGTTTTCTAATGTCCCCTTGCTGTTTTCAACCCCGGGTCTATTTCCAAACATTTCGTTCATTTGAACCCTTTTCCCGTTTGTCCCAACAATTTAATCATACCAGCCAATTGCAATTTTTTCACACATTTTGTTATTTTTCACTTAGTACATTATTGTTGGCAAAAATTTGTTTCGCCTTTTTATTCCCCCCCCCCATTTTTGTCCCGTTTTGGGCCTATTTTCGCCCCATCTGTAACTTATTTCCACCTGTTGTTGTAAACAAATTTTTTACCTTTTTTACTCTGTATTCCTTTTTTATCCCGTTTTGTCGCATTTAGGATCCGTTTTCGTTTCATCTCTAACACATGTTGTTGCCCAAAATCTCTTTCACCTTTTTAATTTTTTCCCCTTTCATCGCTCTTTGATAGGTTTTGCCCTTCTCTAATTATTATCCACAAAATTGTTGCATTGGGCGTTACCTCGTAAATGTTGGCGACTTTACGAGTAAGAGAGCAACAGCCGGCTTTAAGAAGTAGGTCTCGGTCAGTCGGTATACAAATTATGATTCGAGAGAAGTTCCCCGTCTGTTCCTTCATGGAATGTTAAGGGAAATCAGTAAGTAAGTAAGTTGGGGCGTTATTTCATATGAAATAACTACCCAGACCTCTGAATAAAATAAATCCGCCGCTTAAATTCACATTACCGCTTTTGGGCTTTATTTCACCCCGTCGTAGATTATTTCTTATTTATATTATCAGGCATGTCACAGAAATTTTACGAAAACGATTTGAATTCGTGTTTCCAAATCGTAAAATTTTAATTTTGCTTCTTCAAAAATTCCTGGGTTTGATGAAATCGAATATTTCTATTAAAAATATGGTAGCATTGAAATTAGAAACAGCTGGTTTACCCACCGCCGTCAAAAATTTCGATACGTCTCCACACTTTGACTGTGATTTTAAGTAAAAAAAGTAAACAAACAAACAAATCAAAAAATATGCCTGGTGTTTCGATTGTTGCTGTGATGGAAGAAGAGAGAAAGGCACATTCTCAAATTAAATTAGATCGCCCACGTCTAAGGGAAGCATCGGATCCTTTGTCCGACCACCTTGTCTCCTTTCACGTAACCTCTCGCAATATATTTTTGGCATTTCATAAAATTTATAAAAAATGTTGCCTGAGCGATGTTCTTGTGCTTGCCCCTTTAAATATGTAAAAATTAGCTATTAATTTTAATATTAAAACAAATACATTTCTTTGCGGAGTTTCCTTCAGGTTTTTTTTTTTTTTTTTTTGGGTTTAAGGGTTGTTTTTGGTTGAGGCTGCCAATTTTATGTCTTTTATCATACTCAACGTATTTATTAGATTTTTTAATAAAAGCAATATTCATAATTAATTTTGAATAGAATTTCATTTCAATTTGGAGTTTAAGTTACTTAAAATATCAATTTCACTTCAGATTTTGTCATGGGTTTCAAATCGAAAATTGTTTTCGTTTTCCTTTTTCTGGAGAAGCTAAAAATGTTTTGGTTTCAAAATTTTACGATTTGGGTTTCTGTGACATGCCTGAATACCAGTTTTGGGTTCCTTTTCCATTACTTCCATTTGTTGGCCCATTCCTGTCGATTAAAATTGTTTTCACACATTTTTTGTTTTTTTCCCCAATAGTACTTTTTTTTTATTGCGTTTTGGTATGTTTTTGCCACTTTTTCGTCCCTTCTCTAACTATTATCCACATGATTTTGCAAAAATTCATTTTACCCATTTATTAAATTGTCCACCTTATTTTATCCCGTCATGGCTACCTTTTTCGTCCCATATCTAATTGTTGTTGCCAATATTCGAACAAAAATCGCACTATTTGAATATTTTGTATTTTTGGCGTATTTCGATGGGTTTTGGGGACAGATTCTACATTGTGTCCCCTACCAATCATAAGTTTTAAAAATCTGTTCTTAGCGTATGTCTAGGCTGCAAGGACTACATACTCCCCAAATATCAGCCGTTTGGATAGGACAGTGATGAATCAGTCAGTCAGACATATATATATATCAACATTTTAATAACCACACATTTAGTTTGTGGTCAATAGACTTACAAAATATTTCTGTGCCATTTTTTTTTTAGCATTTTCATTTATGCTATGGAGATGTCGTCCATGGCCCTTTGCTCTTATTCGGTCCACAATCAAAATTTATCAAATTAATCCAGTCATATATTATATACAGCTTGTTTAATCTTCTTCTTAATATATATTTACCCTCGACACTTCACTGATTCACTGACTCTGTCACGCAGTACGTAGGAATTTAAATAGGCATTCTATAATTTTCTATAAATAATAATAAAAAAAATATTTTTTTTTTGTACAGAAATTGTGTTTTCCCCAAATTTTTTTTTCCCAAATTTTTTTTTACAAAAATTTTTTTTTTTACAAAATTCTTTTTTTTTACAAAATTTTTTTTTCAACAAAAATTCTTTTTTTTTTACAATTTTTTTTTTTTTTTTCAAAAAAATTTTTTTTTGAACAAAATTTTTTTTTTTTCAAGAAAAAATTTTTTTTTCAACAAAATTTTTTTTTTCAACATATTTTTTTTCTCCATATTTCAACGGGCGCCATAGGCGCATTACAACTTACTAGTTTTTAATATAATTGCCTACTTTTCAAGATCAGTAGTACTAAATTGAAATAAGATCCAGTCAATTTTTTCTGTGCGTCTAATCTGTACAATAAACAAAACTTGGACACAAAATAAAAGTTGAACACTCATAGTTATTTTATGTTTATGCGTAGAGGGTGTCGCTGACCGCACTAATGACAGTACTTGTCCTATAAATTTAAAATTATACACTCCACTCTACTCTACTTCTACGTCTCTCGGGTACAAAATACAAAATTATAAGAAATACTTTCAGTGCTCAGTGACTTTGTATTGCTAGCTAGGCGTAATTGGAAAATTATACGTCCTATGTCTACGCACAAGGCCCATGATTATAAGTTGAACCCTTTGATTGAGGTATTGTTTCTCCGCCACACGTACTTCGACACATTCGTTACGAATAGTTAGTGAAAAACATGGTTTAGTGTGCGATATCGATGAAACTTCATCGATTCGTTCCGATAGGATTTAATAGCACGTGTGTGGTATATTTGTATTTCCTGAAGGAACAAAAAGAAAAATACCGCAATGTAGACGATGGCACTAATTTTTAATACCGGTGTAATGGGCCTAACATTTAAAGCCGACTCCGAACTAATGCTAATGATTTCTCTACATACATTCATTTTACAGAGCACAAAAAAAATTACTGTAAATGAGTCATATCGGCCCAGAGGAAAACGAATACTTCTGTTACAGCACTCGGCCTAAATACGGTCATAACATTTTATCCGTATGAAATTACTAATCTTTTACTATGGTATTTTAGGTCAAGCACGAAGGCGAAATACCGCCCGAAATGTTATTGCTTTTAACGACAGAATTGAGGAGTCATCTGGTACATATGTCACTGGTTTCCAAGGATATTATCAAAATTATAATTTTCGAAATTTCAGAAAATTTTACAGTTTTCGGAAGCACTTCCTTGTTTGGGAGAACATTTCCCAACAATTCCTCAAATGGTAACATTTAAATTGGGTGTATGACGAGATTCTATATACTTAGTAGGGTGGAGTGAAATTAAAAAAAAAAAAAAGTTAACTTCGGAAAGAGATGTAGTCTGGGGTCCTAATGTGTATATAAATATTTAGCAAATGATGAACTATTTTTCTCTTGATATACTGACTTTAACTATTTAGTACACGCTGAAAAATACGTCTTTTTTTTGTTTACACACAAGTAAAACGCGTATTTGGTGTTTGTAGCAAGTAAAGCTTATTTCCATCTACACAAAGCTTATTTGGATATAAATATAACTTATTTGCTATTAATATTACGTATTTGTGTATAAGCAATAGCGTGTTTGGGAAAAACAGACAACGAACTTATTAAATTCCGCAAAGAACAACATTTGGGTGCGAATAAGTGTGTATTTGCAACTGGTTTCGTAATTTTTTTTTTTTTGCATTTACTCTCATTAAAATAATATCAATACCGAGAGAATGAGATGGATTGTTATATAGAAATTCACAAATTGAAAAAAAATAAAAAATGACACAAAACTGCATACATATATATTTGATATTTATCCCCTACAAACAAGTTAATGTTTGTGGTATGGAAAAATATATATATGTTTGATGCGAACTTGTTTGCTGAAATTTGTTAAAATGGCCATTTTTTTCAGCGTGTATATACTGGGCGGAAGGTGGAATATGATGCGCATAGCTAAAGCCATTTGGTACTTTCGATGAGTTTGGCTAGGCAGAGGCGCACCGGTAAGCTGTTCAATGTTGTCGTGGAACCGGCTACCAAGGTCAGTAAGTCGATTCTGGTGGTAGTCACTCCGAGATATACTCATACGTTTTGCCATGCTTGCCTATTGTACAGCGCCCTGTAATAATTCCGGTGAGAAAGTCGAATCTCTTTTTTCTGAAACCCTGAAACGACGTAGTCCTTTTAGGCGTTATGTCTGGTCATAAAAAGAGACTTATCTTGCTAGTTTGCTGAGAATCACTAATATATTCACCTTACTTACATAATGAAGTTATGCTTAAAACCAATTCGATGTAGAATGGAATACTTGGAATTTTGCACTGCTAATTAAGAATGTGGTTGATTACTAATCGAAAATATGCAATTCTAGGCATCCAGTTCACCCATACTGCCTCTATTTTTCATTTGGGGTGGAAGGAAGCGCAGAGACGAAAACTGAAAATAACACGCAATAATTAATGAATTACAATAACAGCAGAAGAAAAAAAGTGGAGAATGACTCACGAGAATTATAACAGAGAAATCAAATACACTTGTGCGAGTCCTGACAAGAAACACATGCACACAATTAATTGACGTTTTGACAAACGATGGAATTGTGTGTGGCGGCGCAAGATTTATATCGTGCTAATGTAAATGTGACATGACAATTGTCACTTAATTATCTACTAAATAATAATAATTATTATGTGCACATACTTTGTAAGGTTTTGGCTTACACACTCACATAAATATTCAATGTACATGACAGTATGTAAGGACGGATGTGTGGATGAGTACGTACGCTCTGTGTAGTTATGGCGCCATATCTGTGGTGGTGGGTGCTGGGGATGACTGTGAAATCAACGTCTCGCATTAATTATCATCAACATTTGCCGGGTCTGCCATTGAAACCATAATTAATGAGTGCGAAATAACAGCTTTGATGTTCTCCATCATCTTATGAAGTAATTGTAGCGCAGACAAGTATTTATTGCTGATTATCCAAATTGAGGGACGTTTTTTTGAAAACAATTAATAATTGAATCAAAGCAGATATTCAACATTCTCCCCCAAGGTTGTACTGGTTGAGAATGGTCGAATTGTCCTCATGTTGTTAACATTCATATTTTATTCGTCTTGCACGAAACCGTTAATTTTTGTACTGTTGTCATGAGAGTCTACAAAAAAGTGTATGAAAAAAAGTATTCATTTTTTATTGACATTTTCACTCGGTAGTTAGTCAGGCTATATTTCTTTACAATGTTCAGGATTCTGCTGAACATCACAGCACTATAGGTCACTGATACTAGATCCTTGGTAAAAATAGGCCGAACTATAAACCACTAAAAGAGGCCTTGGGTGACAGCTTAACATGCAACATCATCAACATACTGATGGAGAAATTATTGGAAAAAGCTGAAGTTAATAGAACAGTCACAGTGAATACCAAAGACTACACCCTCCTCGGATATGCGGATGACATTGATATCGTCTGAAAGATAGGGCGAGATTTAACAGGCGCTCCAATTAGAAAGGCTTTGGATGGCAACTGCAAGGGTAAGCGCAGACAAGGACCAAGTGAAAGAATAATTGCAGATCTTTGGTATAACAAACTGGAGTAGTCATTCACAAAGCCAAAGTGACTGAAAATCATTTATTAAACAAGCTAAGACCAACAACAACATTGTAGAGCCAACTTCAGCAACTATCTGATCCTCTTCCATGAGTGAGTTTCTAGTCCATTCCTCTCTAGATGGTATGGAAACTTTGGATGTTTTCTAGAAATTCATTATATTTCATTTTGGACAATGAAAAATTAAACTATTTTTTATTTTTGCGGATTTTTTTTCTTGATATTTTCAAAATTAAAGGGGATTTTGGTTTTGGGTAATTTTTCATAAATTGTTTGGGGTTTTTTTCAGAATTTTTGGGGTCTTTTGGGGGATTTAAAATTTTTTTTGGGGAATTCTTCTTAGGAGCATTCTTCATTTTATTCTTTTGGGGAATTTTTTATAGAGCCCCTTAAGTTTAGTCTTAAATCCAATCCCCAATGTGGTAGACTATGAAGACACTACCCCAAAGATGGCCATCTCAGGAGTTGTGCAGCTAAAGTTGCTCGCCGTCTAAGAGAAAAACATATCCTCAAACAAAGGGAAGAGCCTCTACTCGCTGAAAAAAATGGCCATTTTAACAAATTTCAGCAAACAAGTTCGCATCAAACATATATATATTTTTCCATACCGCAAATATAAACTTGTTTGTAGGTGATAAATATCAAATTTATGTATATGCATTTTTGACTTACTTTTTATTTTTTTTCAATTTGTGAATTTCTATATAACAATCAATCTCATGCTCTCGGCATTGCTTTTATTTTAAAGAGCGTAAATGCAGGAAAAAAAATTACGAAAACAGTTGCAAATACACACTTATTCGCACCCAAATGTTGTACTTTCTTGAATTTAATAAGTTCGTTGTCTGTTTTTCCAAAACACGTTATTGCTTGTACACAAATATGTAATACTAATAGCAAACGAGTTATATTTACATCCAAATAAGCTTTGTGTAGAAGGAAATAAGCTTTACTTGCTACAAACACCAAACACGCGTTTTACTTGTGTGCAAACAAAAAAAAAAGACGTATTTTTCAGCGTGTAGTTGTCCATGCTTTTTGTTTTAGAAAATCTATAAAAAAAAAACTATAAAAATCAATTAAATTATTTATTATATTTGTGAAAAACAATCTAATGACATAACGAAATGTTTTAAGCGCCCCGGTAGGCGAGTTGGTAGCGTGCTTGCCTATCAGCGTGGGGGTTGTGGGTTCGATTCCCACCAGAGGCTTTGGTCTGTCGCTGCAAAAAATCAAGCCAAATAGTCTTTGTCACTCGGTTTATCCTTGGACCCAAAATTAGAATATAAATTTACTTTGTATTGTAATTAAATAAAAATAAAAAAAAAAAAATAAATAAAACGAAATGTTTTCATTGAAACCATGGAGAATATTTTATCATTTTTTCATTTGGAAATTTCATTTTAACAAACTTCATGACGAATGCAATTTTTTTTATTAAGACTTTTTCGTAGCTGCTACGAAGAAAGTTTTTGCACTGATTTTATTATTTTATTTGTTTCAAATAAACAAACAGCCAGTTGTACTGTATCACCTCGATCACAACACTAATTGTTATTAAAAATGTACATGCAACATTTAGTTTGCTAAACGAACTGAGGGAAAATCAATTTATCCGCAACACCATATTCTAAAAAAAAGCCCCCAACCATTTCAGTGTCCTACCAGCTATCACATCAAATAATAAACAAAAAATCGTTAAACTTATTTTAAAGCTCTTACAATTGGTGGGAAATTGAAGTCTAGCAGATTTTTATATCCTCCAACTAGTAGTTGGTCTAACAATTTAATAATCCCATACTGAAATATGTTAGGGGGTATTCTGCAAGTAGAAAATTCATTTTCACTTCTCGTATATCACTTAAAATATAATAACGAACTTTCAACAGTTGTGGGAGAGAAAATCCCAGCAAAAAACGATATAAAATGATTTTGTTGAATGACCCTTAACACTCATGTAATAAATATTATTGCATTCTATTATGGTTTGTCCTTTTTTTTGTGTTCGTTTTCGTTTCGGTAGACATTCATCATAAAATAGTTCAAGAAATATGTGTGCCCTACACCACCATGGACCGAAGTAGAGAAGCATTCAATGGTAAATTTGATGTCGCCTATGTGGTGTTTGGTGCAACAGTTGAATCAGCTTAATTGCCGTGCGTTAAAGAAAATATTGAAATATTCCGAGCTAATATTCCGACGAGTACTTAGATGCCTATTCGCAAAATACTCGCATCAGGTCAGCTGTAAACAGCTACTTGCCTTGAAAATTCTTAGTGTCGGAGCATTCTTGACCCTTTTAGTCCAATCTGGATCTGAATTATGTTTTTTTTTTTTGTTTATAGTTATCTTTAGCAGCAAATCAACTTGCACATTTAAGTCGACTTTTGATTGACTCCTGATTTAGCCTTTAAACATATTCGCACAAAGTATTTTCAATATATATATATATTGTGATTATCAGACATTGGAACATTTCGTGGAGGGTAAATAAATTGCACTTCAACCGCACCAAATTCTCTATTTTTTTTTACTCATTTTGCTTATTTTGAGTGCGGCTTCGGGGAGTATTGTCACAATGTACTTTTGTTTGGTTCATCATTTCTCCCTTTTATTATTAGATTCAAGTAAAAAGTCACAGACAAAATGTTAAAACTATGAAGGGGAAAAGCCAAAGAAAAATAAACAAAAGGCACATAGTATTCGGGATTACAGGGGAAGTGGAAAAAATTAACACTTGGCAAAACATTAGAGGGCGGCAAATGTACACAAGCAGACCTCCGAACTCGTATGTTAAGAACAATGGGAAAAAAATTGTCAACAGATATTTACAAAAGTCAAAAATATTTGTTTCCTGATATTTGAAAAATCTTTGATAGAACATAGTATTTAAAAAAAGGAGATTGTCTACCAATAACAATGAATTGACAAAACAATACCCAGACAGGACAGTGCGAAATTCCAAGGACTGCATCCGGACAAACTTCTAAAGTGGAAAACCCACATTAAAGCCAAACACAAACAACATAAAATGAAAACTTGAAAGATTTTGAATTTAACGTCTTGCATGTTCAATGTGGGTGGAAAGTCATCGTTTAAATCGGGTCTTACACGCTGAAAAATCTGTCTTTTTTAAATGTTTGCACACAAGTAAATCGCGTGGTTAGAGCCTGTGCGCACAAGTAAATCGCGTGCTTAGATCCTGTCTCAAGAAAGCTTTTTTGCTTCTAAAAATAGTTTATTTGGCTGCAAATAAACCTCATTTCCTATTATTATTACGTGTTTGGGTCAAATTAATGGCGTGTTTGCGAAAAACTGAAAATAAAATTATCCATTTCAACAAAGTACAACATTTGTTAGAATGGCCATCTGTTTTCAGCGCTCCGGTCAGTGAGTATACAAATTATGTCGTGCACAGCTCACTGATTTGAGAGAAGTTCCCCGTCTGTTCCTTCATGGAATGTCAAGGGAAATAAGTAAGCCTGAATAAATACAATAAAATTCTGTTCTGTTGACTCAGTTCTAAAACTTCGACTCGCCATTAACAACTCAATATATACAGCTGCAGTCTGATGCATATTTTACACAAATACTTTACATTCTTCGCGATCAAGACTAAGCTTAATAGGAAGTGTACCGTTACCGTCTTAGGGCAGCATCAAATGGACAAAGATTTTGCCAAAAAAAAAATGCATCTTTTGTGACGAAGCCCATTTTAGCAGGATACGGGTATTGGAGGGAGGAAAAACGAAGCAGTTTTGTCGACGATTGTCTTAAATTGAATAATGTCACAGCCGGTGGAAAGGGGACAGAACCCGCTGTCAAACTGTGATTGTTAGATGACACCATAGATATAACAACAGACACTCACTTAATATTACCGGTGGATTTGGAAAAAATTAATAATAATATTTTCATGGGTTTTTGTTAAGATCATTTTTTCACTTAAGGTTTGTTTAGGAGTATGATGGTACTCGAATGCAAAACTAATAAGATCAGAGCTTTGTCGTTATTGTCAAATTTTTTCCCAATGTGCCATGAACAAATGTATAGAAATTAAGTACTTTTTTATACATATACATATTTACATGTGTGTGTGTGTGTGTGTTCAGACGTTTCTAACGTGTGTATGTAGTGGTAACCGAATATATCAGCTTGATGAAGGTTTTGCCAGTATAATGAAACAAAGCGTTAATCCCATTGGTACCCACCACTACATCAAGTTCCATGGTCTTAAGCTGTGTCGCTTGGCTATAGTTCTGCTCTGCCTCCAAATGTAAACCCGCAGCGCCCGCACTGGCAGCCACAATAACTGGAGTTGTTATTTGTTAAAGCAAATAAGCAACTAATATCAAATAGCAACAACAGCAACAACATCACCACCGACGACAACGGCACCGACAACTTTGACAGTACCAACAACAAACTATATCTATTTCCGTTATTTGCTTTAGCAGTTACATTAGGAAAGTGGGGTGGGGTGGGGTGGTGAGGATGGTGTCTTAAAGTTTTCCCAGTTTTATGTACATTTTAAATACCTAACATGACGTATGGAATCCTTTGAGTTTCATAGGAAGATTTCATTCTCCTAAACAAATTCATTAAAACCAACACACAGCCCCGAGGATAATGTCCATGGTAGCAGGAGACAAAAACAGGGTTTCCCATTTCACTACATGTTCGATCAACGGGAATTGGGTACGTTTCATATGGTAAATAAAATGATTTACATAAAATCAATGAAAATATGCCATTGATGGATCTTACGTAAAATTACAATCCATGTTTATCTGAATATACCACGAATGAAACATGTTTTTAAATAAAAAAAAAAATTTTTAAAAAATTTTTAGAGGTCGCGCCACTCCCTCGAAATTTGGAAATTATCGCTATTTTGGCGTTGATTTTAGAAAAATCCTAAAAATGAACGACTTAACTTATTCGAAATTTAAAAGTTTGAGCTTGTTCAGTGCCCAAACAAAAGTATTTGAGGCAAATATGAGGATAATCGACTAATATTTGTAGCTTTGGTGGCGATTTCATTGTTCAGTCAATTTTCTGAAGAAGGGACGATTTGACTTATTTTACTATTTGAAATTTTTTAACAATGAGACAATTTTTTTTAAATTTTTTCATGACCTTATTTCATTGTTTACGCTATTGCAAACATTTATTGACATAAAACTTTTTTAGGATTTTTCTAAAATCAACGCCAAAATAGCGATAATTTCCAAATTTCGAGGAAGTGGCGCGACCCCTAAAATTTTTTTTAAAATTTTTTCTTTATTTTTCCCGTAATTTTTTTTGAATTTCACTCCACCCTAATACACAGGTCATATAAATACGAAAAAGTTATTTTTTTACGTTACATCACGATAATTGTAATACGAATATCCATTCATTAGGTTGACTTGAAATTTTCCGAGTTCCCTTAAATTCAGCAGTAAAAATTCAACAAAACCCCGACAATCCACCCGAAAAGCAAACCCTACGAGATGTGAAATGAGAAAGCTACAGCACATGGTGCTAGATTATATTCTCACCTAAATTGAAAATTTCACACTTGTTGTGGCTATTGCTGTGGGTTCCTGTGGGTTATTCATGCACCATTGTCCTGACAATAAGTTTTGTTGAAATGCAAGCTGCGCCACTCGCTTTTCCACCGTGTGTATATCTGTGTGTGTGTCTGTCTGTCCGTCTGTCTCCTGCTTACTTATGCTATTTGCAAACAGCGTTTGTACATTATAATTTATTATTTAGTTTAAAAGTTTTGCACAGTCAAAATTTCAGCTATGACTCCGACTTCGGGTGAGTCCTTAGTGCATGCTTTATGAGCGTGTGCATGGCCATGTTTGTGTGTGTTACCAAAATCTGTTGGCCAGTCCATTATTTATGTTTTTACCCGGCAACTAGCCTGTCGGCTGCTTCACCACTGCTTACAACTTTACTTTCTTCTCTGTCTCTGCCGTTGACTCCCACCGACCGATCACCTCCAGAAGCTGCCTGTGTCGGTGTGTGTGTGTGTATGTGTGTGTGTAAGGATGTCTAAAGGCTAATATACAAAAAGCCAAGTGCATCACAGCTCTTGTCGTTATTGTTGCTGTTTTGTTTTGTTGTTTGTGTGCACAGTCGGCAGTTGACTGGTAACAGAAGGTAGGTACGCGTGTCTCATGGACTGTTGTTTGTTTTGTTAACATGTCTGTCCTTTTTGCAGTTTCTATTTATACAGCTGAGTATATACATATGTATATGTATGTACAGTGAATCCTCTAAAAAAGTGACCGGCGGCCGATTAAAACAAAACAGGAGGAAGGGAACTTAATAGCATTTGTAAATGAGAAACAATAGTGTAGAAGGGAAAGCATTTAAGCAATTTGTCCAGCAATGATTCCAATATTTTTTCACACAAACGTTTTGAATTTAAAGCACAACGAATTTCCCACAATTCCAGTTTATTTAAAGATTTATATCTGCTGGCTTTCATTTGTGTATTTTCGATACCACTTATGTAGAGCCGTATAATTACTTACTTACTTATTTCCCTTAACATTCCATAAGGGAACAGACGGGGAACTTCTCTCGAATTAGAGAGCTGTGAGCGATATTATTGTGTATACTCACTGACCGGGACCTACTATTTAAAGCCGGCTCTGAACAGCTAATTATTTTCTAGAGAAGTTTTACATGGCTTCTTACTCGTAAAGTCGCCAGCATTTACGAGGTGGAAAACAGCCGCTGACAAATGTTTGATGGTTTTGAACCTGTGTTTTTTTAATGTTTTCGCACAAGTAAAACGGTCTCTGGTCTCTGTAGCAAGTAAAGCTTATTTATTTCTACACAAAGCTTATTTGTATGTAAATATCTCCTCCTTTGCTATTAGTATTACATATTTGTGTATAAGCAATAGCGTGTTTGGGTAAAACAGACAACGAACTTATTAAATTTAACAAAGTACAACATTTGAGTGCAAATTAGTGTATATTTGCAGCAGTTTTCGTCAATTTTTTTGGCATCTACGCTCTTTAGAATAAAAGCAATAGCGAGAGAATGAGACGGATTATTATATAGAATTTCTGGTATGGAAAAATATATATATGTTTGATGCGAAATCGTTTTTGCTGAAATTTTTTAAAATGACCAGTTTTTTGATAATATTTTCCGTTCCGCATTATAACATTCAGTTTACCTTCAGTTAATAGTTTGCTCTTCAAATGTTACGATTATAATAATTGTATACATATATATACAGGGTCCGCCAAATAACTTTTTTTTTTGAAAATTCTATAAAAAAAAACTACTGGATGGACTACAGACTTAGAGCGATATTATGCTGTCAGTGCTCTTTTTATTGTCCAGGGTTTTTCCTAGATTCTTCGTAGATTATCACAGTGGGCATTAGATCCGGTAAATAGATACTATATGCAGTTCGTATGGCGGCGGCGATCCAAAAATATCGTTCAGAAACCAATTTCATTGGGCAAAATTCTGTAACTCTTGATCTAGGAAACATTTTAGAGTTCTGTAAAAGATATGTTGAGAAATTATTTCAAAGAATTAACGTCTTTTCGTATTTTTAGATTATTAATGGAAACATGTTTTGACATATACATTTTGTTTTTAGACTTTTTTTAAATTCTGATCATGATCATATTCGCATACAAAAATTACTTTCTTTCATATTAAACATGTTGAGATTTTAAAATACAAAAAAATTTAATGTATACCCCATAAATTTTAACAGTCATTGTACTCAAATTATTTTTTTAATCAAATACTGCGTTTTCTTGTCATTTTTAATGACGTTTGTATCAAATATAAATGTATGCATACCTATTGTTTTTGTCGCACACTGTAATGTTGTTTGAGTTTGTTGGCAGTTTCACAAAAATGATTTATTAAATTACTAACTTGCCGTTTAAACCTTAAAAAAGTTACCTATGAAGTTTCGGTTAGAACACAAATAGATGTGTGTGTGTGTGTGTCTTTTTTTAAATTTATAAGCAATTGTGTTGGTTTGCCGACTTGTGGAGCCGATGGCTAATTTCATGTTTGGGCTGCAACTTTTTTATACAGTTTTTTTATTAATTAAAAAAAAGCTTTCCATCAGTTCCTTACGCATCTCGGGTGATACAGCGATGATTTCGGCAATACTATTGTTATTGGTCTCTCATTTAACAAATTTTTGTTTTATCATCGATACTACAACTCAGAAACTATTGATTGAAACAACCTAACACTCAGGGGAAATTCGTTCTTAAACCGAACTGTCCCAATATGGAATTCTATTTCCAGCCATTCTCAAATTGTGTATTGATATTCTCCAATTCAAGCCAAATGTCAACAAACACTACTTCTTCTTTCCTCCCTCCAATACCTGTATTTCCTATCGCTGACACAGTGCATTGCATTTATAGAGGGCATTTAAATGCAATGCACTGTGTTATGGATAAGAAATAGGAAAGCATAAGAAAAGAATAATATTAAATAAGAAGGAATACTGTTTGCTGAAATTTTTCTTGAATTTGAGAATGTCAAAGCTGGCTGGAAAGACACTTTTCAATTGCGTCCTCGAATTGGTAATGATGTGAGCAGAGGTTCACGGAGAAGACAGAAGATCTCGACTATGACAATGATATTTATCATCTTAGCTACACTGTTTCAGACATGTACTCTCAAGTAATATCGGTGAGTGAAGCGACACACTCCGTCGTATAGTAAAAACTAATACAATGAGGATGAACTCCAAACAACAAATATACGATGTGAACTCTTAGCGGATACTCCCCAAATTTCATGATTTTAGCTTTAGCAATTTGGTCAGGACAGTGAAGAATCCGTCAGAATTTATATATATATATATATATATATATATATATAAATAGATTAATTTAATGATCCATATTTTGAATCGGCCTTTATCAATTATATTGAGTGACAACTTCTGATGAAGAAGAAACACCTACGGTGTATTGCGTGTGTTTTATTTATTTCTTATTTTTCAAAGAACAACAAAATATTGGAAAAATCAAATGAATAAGTATTTTTATACCCTCACCCTATGGGTAGGAGGGTATATATCATTTGATACGGCTCAAAAGTGTAACACCTAGAAATATTCACTTTAGAACCCAAGTCTCTTTGTACCAAATTCGATTTATGACTTTCTGAATCGTTTGAGCCATGTCCGTCCGTCTGTCCTGCTGGTAAGCACGATAACTTTGGAATATTATTAATATATAATAATATCCCAAAACTGCTTATGGGATTGCATATGGGCGATATGGCCACGCCCCTTCGGGTACCTCCCATACAAATCTGCTATTTCGCCCACTTTAGAAATCGTGTAATAATATCAATACGCCCAACGCGATTTTGGCCAAATATTGTATTTATTAAAACTATAGCTAGATAAAGTTTTGGACAAAAACTTGGAAGTCTGGCAACTCCCCTTCTGGTACCTCCCATACAAATGCACCATCCCGCCCCTTATAAACCGAGTAATATTATCAATATGGCCAAAGAGATCTTGCCCAAATTCTGTTTTTAGTAAAGCTATAGCTAGATAAAGTTTTGGACAAAAACTTGGAAGTCTGGCAACTCCCCTTCTGGTACCTCCCATACAAATCGTCTATTTCGCCCACTTTAGAAATCCTGTAATATTAATAGGCCTAGTTCGATCCTGGCCAAATTCTGTATTTATTAAAGGTATAACTGGACAAAGATTCTGACAAAAACTTGTAAGTCTGGCAACTCCCCTTCTGGTACCTCCCATACAAATAGCCACGGTCACTTTTGACTTTCCGATACTTTGGAATATGAGACTTATATGGTTTTACTCGCCTTGTGAATAAGTTCGTTTACCCGACTGCAACTTTTTCACTGGTTTTATTAAAAATACCATAACCCATGTTTGAACCTATTAAAAATCATTATTGTCTCCAATTTAAAAAAAAAAACTGCCTCTCGTATTGCCACCCCCAGATTATTCCAGAAGAATCCTTAATACTTCCTATACTCGTAGCTTCCTTTGTGACTGCAGTCATGCCCAGCGCTCTATGGCAATCTTTTGTTCGTACACATTCAGTTTTATTGAACCACATGGCATTCACCGTGCCCAGTAGTCCGTTAAACCTTTCTCTTTGAATAACACTTTAAGTAAATATTAAACTTGATTCAATTTCATCCCTTTCCATGCGTCCATGGCCGGGAATAAAGGATTTACTCCACACAAACATAGCACTCTCACTCTATTGCATTTTCGATTTAGATACTGTGTGTTGTTTTTGTCATTTTGTTTCTTTTTATTTTGTTCCCTTTTTTCGCATCGTCCTTAACTAGTTTTCATTTCGTTTCTGGTGTCTATCGATATTGTATGGACATGAACCTCAAAATGATGTCTAAAAAGTGCCATCATTCTTTTATGGCGTTCTTTTGTATTCCATGTTGAAATGTACGAGTATGTGCCAGGACATCAAACAAACAAACTTTTTTTGGGCCGGTACGGTGGAAACTCGCCTTGTGAATGGCAACCATTCAACAAGGCTTAAAACACGACTCGTCGCTAGGCTGTTGTGGCGGAGTATCAGAGAGAACGAAGCAGTAGCAGTAGCACTAACACGGAGACACACACAGAAAAAATAAACTCCGATAATAACCAAACACTATTGTAACAGCTCGTAACTTGTCCATTTTATCTGTAGGCTTAATCGCGCACATACTCCTGAACATTCAATTTCCTACCTTTTTGGAATGTGTTGTTTTTGTCGGCGTTGTTGTTTTATTTCGATTAACACTACTAAAATTCTGGCCTCATAGCCACGTTTCATTTGTTGTTTTGCCTGTAATCAGATTTTTCGTTAGTCCGTTTTTGGCCAGTGAACGCATTGAAACGTACACACTTACATACGTACGAGTATGTGTATGTTGGTTTTGGTTGAGTTTTGTCGAGATGTGGCCATTTCCATTACTGGGGAAATGTTTTCGTGTGTGTGTGTGTACTATTTACTGATTGTATTTATCTCTCCGACTTTATGTTTATTTAAAGGAAATTAAATAATAAATGTTCAGAAAATGTTAACGAATGTCTACAGTCGGCACTTTCAAACAGGGAAACAGCGGCTGTCTGCGGATGCAAGGACGTAAGGAGCACCCAAAGGAACCGTGTCGACTTTCAGAATTTTTTTTTTTGTGAATTTGCTAATTTTGTATTATTTCTAAGTATTTACACCACACATTAACAGATTAGATGTGCCAAATGCTTGAAACCACGCTTAAATAATGCTTGAAATCATTTTATTGCGAACGCTTGCGACGGTAACTTCGGATTTCAGTTATACCTGGACACTCAATTAACTTCATATCGCACCCTACATACAAAAGTGTCACTACGCAACTAAAAATACTTCTCTTTAGTTCATCGTGCAGATGCAACGCAATTAACATAAAAATTTTGGCCACAGCTTTGAAGCCTTTAAAGTCTTAAAAAAATTTAAAAAAAAAAATATGTTTGGCCTTCCCCTTTTTTCCCTTAGACAAACTCGCTGTTGTATAGTGTAATTTAATAGAGAGTGAACATTTCTGTACATACAAGTGTCCCGACGCAAGTAATCCTAACAATTCAATGTTCGAGCAGCACCACGACATTTGCACATCTTTACAATGTACCGAAGCAAATCTCGCATTCCTGAGTAAGGATGTCTAGGTATTGGACGTCAACAAAAACGATGTACAACAAAGAGAACATCCTACAATTGCACATGCATCGTACTGTGGACTGGTAGTTACATACGAACCGAACTACCATATGAACAGGTATCAGGCGGAAAACAGAAGTGGCCGCAGCCATCAGTATCATTGGGCACTGTGGTAATGTAATCAAGGAGGGTGTTGCTGAGTGTGATAGTTGTGTGCAATCTTTTGCATAATTGAATACAGTTCGTTTACAGAACATATTGGTACAATGATGAGTTACATCTGTATGGGAGGACTTGATTGTATTTGTTGTTACTCTGTATGCGACTGCAAAACACTAAACCCTATAATATTTGGCTCCTCGTTCACAGTGTAGAATTTCCATGGCATTGATTCATCCAATAAATAAAATAAATAAATAAAAATTCTGCAGATATGACCGAAGTAGTATATTACTATACAATACTATCCTGGACGATTTTCTTTAAATACAAAAATTGATTACCACCGACAATCTGCAAGGCATGTAATGCATCTCAAGAAATATAATTGACCGTAGTTTAAAATCGACCTCTTAAAAAGTTTACAAATTATTTTATATTTAAGATTAAAGTTCCATTTCTGTTCCTTCATGAAATGTTGAGGGAAGCACTTTCAGTTTTACTTGAAACATTTTAAAAAACTATATTTCGCAAAATGAAATTTTTTGAATTGTAGAACTGTTAGGCGTTATTAGCAATTAATTAGCCAATGAACAATAAATTGGTGAGCCTTGAACGATATGAACTGTATAATCACCGATTAGAACCAAAAGTTCAAGATCAACATTTATACGGTTTCTGGTTTGTATAGCTCTCAGCAAGATTAATCTGGCGCTGAATAATGCGAGATATTCTTATATGTTCAATGCACTGTAGTGGGAAATCAAAATATGTATATTGAAAACAATATCGTAATTTCTATTATGTTTGAGAGAACGAAATTGGTTTCCTGTGTCCCCGAATCCTATAAGCCACCAATATCTAGACTCATTTGACTGTCTACATCCATCCTTATCTACAAATAAAAACAAATCACATTATATTTTAACTAGTAAGTTGTAATGCGCCTATGGCGCCCGTTAATTTGCTTGAGAAAGTATTTGTTACTTAATTTTAAAAATTTTGTAAAAAATATTTTGAGAAAACTATTTTGTAAAAAAAAATTTCGAAAAAAAATAAAATTGGGAAAAAAAAAATTTGTGGAAAAAAAATTTTTGCTGAAAAAAAAAATGTTTCTTGAAAAAAAAAAAATTTGTTGAAAAAAAAAGTTTGCTGAAAAAAAAAATTTTTGTTGAAAAAAAAAGTTTGCTGAAAAAAAAAATTTTTGTTGAAAAAAAAAATTTTTGAGGAAAAAAAAAATTTTGTTGAAAAAAAAAAATTTGTAAAAAAAAAATTTGGAAAAAAAAATTTTGGTAAAAAAAAATTTGGGGAAAACACAAAAATATTATTTTTTTTATTATTATTATTTATAGAATTATTATAGAATGCCTATTTAAATTCCTACGTACTGCGTGACAGAGTCAGTGAATCAGTGTCGAGGGTAAATATATATTAAGATTTATCAGAAAACTCTAGATAACTCTGAAACAATATTGGTGGAAAAGTATTAATAGTGTAAAAACTTCCAGTCATTTGACGTTAAAGATTACAAGTTACAGTTTTTTTGTTCGCCAAGAATTTATATTTCTACAGGGTTCTCGAACAAGAGATGTTATTTTGGTATTCAAAGAAAAATTGAACTTTTTGAGATAACTGATCGGATGTTTATTTCATAATAAAGAGGAAGGTATGCCGTTAATAATGAAAAACAACAGCAACCAAATGGCCACCACGACCACGCTTTACCATAACTTTTTCATTAAATTTTCCATAACCAAATCGCAAATTGTCTATCCTCTGTCCTCGATAGCATCACGAATTCTGTCTTTGAGCTCTTGAATCGACGCTGAGCTGTTGGCGTAGACCTTATCTTTCACGAGGCCCCACCGGAAGAAGTCGTAATGTGTTAAATTACAAGATCTCGGTGGCCAATTGCGATCACCTCTTCGAGAGATTACACGGTCCGGAAAGTTTTTAGTTTTGAGAACTGTGACTGCCAGATTTTCACCCTTTTTGTAGTGAATTTTAATAATTTCAATGCGTTGTTGAAGCGTGTATCGTTCCATTTTTAGTAATGGCGTAGTTTCGTCTTGTCAAATGCCAAAGAATAACAGCATCAAAAGTCACAGCTACCAAAATACCGGGTGATTCAAAATAACACCTCTTGTTGGAGAACCCTCTGTATGCTCACGGCACAGTGAAATTCGACAAATGTTTGGAAATAAATCTGGCATTTATTCCGAATTTTGACTATTCCGATTTTATTGATTGGCTTGTTAGATTTGACAGAATTCCACCCAAACCTAGCTGAAGTGTATGAGATTTTGATTTTTGTTATGATCATTTTTTCTATTACATTTTGTTTAGGAATGCAAGCTAATATGATCAGGGTTTGTTGTTGTCAAATGGAGAGAAATGATGAGTCAGCGAAGATACACTATACACAATTCGTAGGTGGTTAGTCGACTTATCAATACCTTTGTGCCTTCGATGAAAAACCACCTGAGAATAACATCGCATTATTGACGAAGCGCAGCGAACAATTACACTGAGCATCACGTCGAGCCTTAAAGATGTACCTAACCAGAGATGAACTTTAATGGTCCACAGTTAGAAACCACTGTTCTCAGACAACATTTAATTTTTATTATAGTCCTAATTTTGTATGTGGTCGTTATTTCTTGTAAAAGTCTGTTTTTACTGTGTTGTTGTCTCTCATAGAACGCGAGATATATGCAACGAAACGAAAAAAAAAATGTTAAACATAAAAATAAAAATATCCGACTCCGGAATTCGAATTGTCTTGTCCGATTTGATTAGTAAACAATCAAATTAGTAATTAGATTATATTTTTTTTGAAGGCTGAAGTCGTTATCATGCGGTTACTAATAGATAACGATAACAAACAATATAAAAATAATCTGGTTTACTCGCGATTACCAAAAATGATCGAAAAGAATCCAAAGTAATCAAAAAAGTAATTCGACTACTTTTCTTTTGATTACTCGATTCTTTTATTATCCTACCGTCGAATATCTTTTGTTTGTATATTTTCCATGTGCTCTAATACGTTTAGCCGTCTTCCTTTGTGTTGTTAATGCAGTAATTATGAAAATGTTCTCTGATAATCTACAAGAAATATCACCATTTGTATGACAGCGCAATCCTACATGAGTTTTAGGTAGAAGTAATTATCAATAAGGAATTCCTCGACCCCAAAAATAGTAAGATGCCACAACTTTCCAGGATAATAGAAATAAATAAGCATTATTTTTTTTTAAATTTTCAATGATATTTTCTTGTTAGACAGCGTTCCAAACAGCGCTTGTAATGTATAATGTCAATTTTAATTGGTCTCACCGCATTCGCATTCGGAAAGTTCGATTTTGTATCATTTGTAGCATTTTCTGAAACACATCTAACCGTTAACGAATTTAATAAAAAATCGTAGGTTATCCCAATACCTTTTACCCTCGTTTAAGGAATTCAGGGAATATTATGATTGAAATCCAATATTTTGTTTAGTTTTTTCGATTACTAATACCAAGCCCAGTATGTCAATTAACAAAGATTTCATTGAATACGGAGTTTAAACACTTTCACGTAAACACAGAACATCATAAAACTGTGTAAAAAAAAGTTTCATAACTTTTAAAGACGCCATGAAAGTTGATAAAATCGATTATGCTGTTTGAAAGATGAACAAATTCGAAGTAATTTGAAAAAAAAAACTGTTTCTTTTTCAAAGACATTGGTGGAAGTTTAAATTTTTGTGAGATCCGAGGTTTCTAACTTTGTACCCTTGTTGCTCATCTCTAGCTAAACACACTGGATGCATCTCTAAGGATTCAGCTGGACCACAAGACCTTCAGTCAATTCCAAATGGCAGATTTATTCCAAAGAAGCGTTAAAATATAATAAAAAAAAATTAAAAAAATTATTTATACTTTTGTTTTCATTTTAATTCATAATAGGTTTACATACATTCCTTGAAAATATAGAAAATTTATCACACTTGCAAACTAATCCAGAATTATTGAGAAAGGTCTTAAAACTGGTTGTCTTTCCAAGGAATTAGTTCAGAGTGATGTTTAATGTATGTACTGAAAAATCTTTCCAGTGAAGAATTTGAAAATGTCAATTGGATATGTTCGCGCTATCACCGTGTTTTATATTCCACTTCCACATCCATGATATTAAACTTTTGTTGTGTATTATTGTGAAGAAACTTTGTGACAAATAAAATATTTGGGTATTACATACATGAGTGCTATTTCTCTCCGAAACCTGGCGGTTACAACATACAATAAAAAACAATATTGTTTTTGTAATGAACCACCACTATAATATTCTAATGTACGGTGATTCCTTAAGTACACAAATTATTATTGCATTGGAGATGACTTTTTTTTGGAAAATGCAATTTCTTAAATCATAAAGTGTCATAGCCCAATTTGGTAAATAAAAAACTCGAAAAATCAAAAACGACAAAAAAGTGAGAATTCTTTTCGTAAAGCCACGTATTCTAATATTCAATGCAGATTTTTTTTAATTTTTTTTAAATGCAATTTTTTTCCTCTTTTGTTAAAATCTTGAGCACTAAATTATATTTAATCTGAATGACAGTTTCAGAGTTATAGACTTAAAGTAAATTTTCTTGTAAATTAATTTGTTGTAAAATTTCTGAAATGGTAAAAAAGTGACCAGTTTCAGTTGTTCACCATAAATCCACATGTTCCACAATTAAAAACAGGTACTGGTTATTAAAATCGATGAAGGATTTTAGCTTTTTTCACAATTTAGTGATGGTCCCATCTGGAATGAGCAGATTCCAAAAGGGACCATCAGAGAATGGTACTTTAGGGTAAACAAAATGAACCCTTTTTGTCATTTTCGAAATTTAAACAAAATCTAAATTAAAAAAAAAATTAACTTAAAGTTGTTTATAACTCTGAAACTGTCATTCAGATTATATACAACTAGTAAGTTGTAATGCGCCTATGGCGCCCGTTGAAATATGTGTTAATTTAAAATGGATGCAACAAACATTTTCATATACATGAAATATAATTTATTTTATTGAGCAAATTAAATTTATCTCTGATATACACACTACTACTTATTAACATAAATTGCAAACAAAAAATGGTTTTTAATGAAGAACCTCTTGGAAAACAACATTGCGCGTGAATTGTCTGTGGTCATTAAATAACCTTCCTCGCTGTTCCACAATTTTTGTTGAAAAAAAAAATTTTTGTGGAAAAAAAAAATTTTGTTGAAAAAAAATTTTTTCTTGAAAAAAAAAATTTTGCTGAAAACAAAAATTTTTGTGGAAAAACAAAAATTTTGTGGAAAAAAAAAAATTTTGTTGGAAAAAAAAATTTGTTAAAAAAAAAATTTGTAAAAAAAAAATTTTGGTAAAAAAAAATTTTCTGTACAAAAAAAAATTATTTTTTTTATTATTATTATTTTACTAGTAAGTTGTAATGCGCCAATGGCGCCCGTTGAAATATGGAAAAAAAATATTGTTGAAAAAAAAATTTTTTCTAGAAAAAAAATAATTTTTGTTGAAAAAACAAATTTTGTTGAAAAAAAAATTTTTCTTGAAAAAAAAAATTTTGCTGAAAACAAAAATTTTTGTGGAAAAACAAAAATTTTGTTAAAAAAAAAAATTTTGTGGAAAAAAAAAAATTTTGTTGGAAAAAAAAAATTTGTTAAAAAAAAAATTTGTAAAAAAAAAATTTTGGTAAAAAAAATTTCTGTACAAAAAAAAATTATTTTTTTTATTATTATTATTTTACTAGTAAGTTGTAATGCGCCAATGGCGCCCGTTGAAATAGGGAAAAAAAATATTGTTGAAAAAAAAATTTTTTCTTGAAAAAAAATAATTTTTGTTGAAAAAAAAAATTTTGTTGAAAAAAAAATTTTTTCTTGAAAAAAAAAATTTTGTTGAAAAAAAAAATTTAGTGGAATAAAAAAATTTTGTTGAAAAAAACAATTTAGTGGAAAAAAAAAATTTGTTTAAAAAAAAAAATTTTGTAAAAAAAAAAATGTTTGTAAAAAAAAAATTTTCTACAAAAAAAATTTTTGTTGAAAAAAAAAATTTCGTAAAAAAAAATTTTTGTAAAAAAAAAATTTCACAATTTCTGTACAAAAAAAAAATATTATTTTTTTATTATTATTATTTATAGAAAATTATAGAATGCCTACTTAAATTCCTACGTACTGCGGTACGTAGGAATTTAAATAGGCATTCTATAATTCTATAATAAATAATAAAAAAAATAATATTTTTTTTTTGTACAGAAATTGTGTTTTCCCCAAATTTTTTTTACCAAAATTTTTTTTCCAAATTTTTTTTTTTACAAATTTTTTTTTTCAACAAAAATTTTTTTTTTACAAAAATTATTGTTTTTTACAACAAAATTTTTTTTCCATATTTCAACGGGCGCCATAGGCGCATTACAACTTACTAGTTTATATATATTTACCCTCGACACTGATTCACTGACTCTGTCACGCAGTACGTAGGAATTTAAATAGGCATTCTATAATTCTATAAATAATAATAATAAAAAAAATAGTATTTTTTTTTGTACAGAAATTGTGTTTTCCCCAAATTTTTTTTTTACCAAAATTTCTTTTTTTCCAAATTTTTTTTTCCAATTTTTTTTTTTACAAAAATTTTTTTTTTACAAAATTTTTTTTCAACAAAATTTTTTTTTTACCAAATTTTTTTTTTCCACAAAATTTTTTTTTTTCAACAAAATTTTTTTTTTCCACAAAAATTTTTTTTTCAACAAAATTTTTTTTTTTCAAGAGAAAATTATTTTTTCAACAAATTTTTTTTTTTTCAACTAAATTTTTTTTCAACTAAATTGAGATGTTATTTCATAAATATAATTATTACATTACTGCATTGGAAAATACGATTATTAATGAAGCCAGACATTTCTACCAAGAGGAACGAAGGAGTATAACGTAGATCAACTATCGAAGGCTGACAATAATTGTCCTTTTTCTTCGGCTGGTGTAATGCGGAAGTACACAAAAATTCCTCCATTCAAAATTAGGCCGTTCGTTGGGCCGCCTTATTTTGTACTCTACCACGAATCACAACATTTCGTTTCCATTCCCACTCTTGTCCACCGGTGTGCAGTCAACAAAACCGTATCCTTTAATGTGGCTGGCAGATCAGTTATTCATGGCGGCAATACTTACACCGGTACGGGGAAAATGAAAATGCATGTATTGTCTAATTACAACACATTACCATTTATGCTTTTCGTATCAGGCGGTAATGTGTTTTTGCATTACGAACGCTAAAAAATACAGAAGTTTGCTCGGTTTTGTTTCATTGTGTATTTATGTATGTAAATGTGTACGAATGCTATGAATATTTTGTTGTTATCATAATGGTGCATTAAAATGTTTTTATTTTATTAAATGTTTTTTTTTTCGCTTTTTTTGTTGTTGTTTAAGTTGGCCGTCACACCGAAAATGTTTACATATATTACTGGTTTATATCCATACCAAAAAATACACACACACACACACATGTACATACATACGTATGAAGCGACCATTATAGTTTGGCCAGGAAATTGGAAACATAAAGTTGTACCTCAATCCGAGGGATATGCCTGTATGTGTGTGTGTTTGTGGTGGTATCTGACTTTTTATGTGGCGCTGCTTTTTTGCCTGGCAAGGTTTGGGTTGGTTTCCGTTCCCCCCTGGGATTGTTTGGGTATGCTGATTTCCGTTATTTAAGTATTGACTTTTACATGTGTTGGTCCATTTAAAATGGTTTCACTCCTTGTTATGTTCTATTGCAGACATTCATGTACGGGCTACGTACTCTTACATATGTTGAGTGGTGTTTGGACGGGATGATTTTTTTTTTTTGTCTCTCGTTGTGGCATATTGAGGATACCTTCAAGTGAGTCGTTCGTTCTAATCCTGACCCTTTTTTTTTGGTCGGTAATCCTTTTTTTTCTGTTTGCTTTTTTCCCCGTTTAATAATCTGGCTTACGATTGCCATTTTGCTTCGTTTAAGTTAAACTGCTTATTGGCCATAATGTGCGGTAATGTTTGATTATTTTCGTTGTTATTTGCAAAATGAATGTACATATTTCCGGTAAAAGTTAATGTTTAATTTAATTGAAAGGATTTCGCCGGGAAATGGCATGCGGGTAAGGGTATCCTGCAACGCAATTCACATAAGTGGGTAAACTACTTACTGCGATGTATGTATGCGTGTATGTAGTTGCGAATTGCTTCACGTCGTTTGCTATTGAATATAAAATGCATTCCATGTTTTGCGCCCTGTACGAGTATTTCATTTCATGAATTAAACGATATGGACGGCTGTGGTCAATCTAAATAATTGATGGATTGTTACAGTGAAATGTATTATCTGTACAGTGAGTGAGATGAACCATTAAGTACAAAACTGTTAGATGTGGATAATAATGCCATCTTTCAATTAGAGAAGTAGACATTTCTTAAATAAAGTAAAGGAATTTGTTTAAAGATTTCCCACACCACTGGGAGTATGATTAGTGTACGACAAACATGCACTGGCCGATCAGAGCCGACGTTAAACAACGCTGAAAAAAATCATAATTTCAACAAATTTCAGCAAACAAATATATACATATGTATATCCCACAAATATTAACTTTTGAGCGTTGTGTAGAAGGAAATAAGATCAAACACGCGTTTAATTTGTGTATAAACATTTGAAAAAGATTTTGCAGCGTGAAAGATCCGATCAGTGAGTGTAAAAAAATTTAACGCGATTTTTTCTACAATGGGATGTCAAGGAAAATACATAAGTTGTCAGTTCGACCTAATACAATAACAACAAACAATAGAAATAAAACGCTAATAGCTAGCGCCATTCTTGAAGCCTTTTCCAAACATTTCTATTTTTGCAAAACAAAAAAATAGAAATAAAATAATAATCTGGAACTCGAACAACAGAACCAAAGGCTGTTAATAGAAATATATATTTCTTTTGTGGGAGGTTATCTGAAAATTGTGTTTCTTTTTATGTCTTTGGTTATGCAGTTTTTCCTACACGAGGTGATTAATAAAATAACCACAATCATAAGCTAATGAATATACACAGAACAAATGTAATTGTAGCAACTGGATTTGGTCTATTGTGTTACAGCAACTGATATTCCATGTAAACGAGTTAATGCATTGAAGCCACATTAAAACCACAACTACTTCGTTAAATCTACCAAATTTATTTCCACGAAATACATGTACTTTATAATGGTGATCGGTAAAATGTTTGAAGCGACGATTAAAAAAATGAATTTCATTGTACGTTGTAAAAAAGTGTTTTCGTTTTCAAGATTAAATACTTTTATTTATTCAGGCATTATTGCTTTTAAATACCAAAAACATTAATTTCTGAAAATGCTACCTCAGGCAGTCGGCGATACTCGGAATAAAATAATGGAGTGGGATTGTTTTCTTTGAATATGTCCATCACTGGAAACCCATAATCTTTCATAAGTACGCCTTAATGCTGGACAACAAGCGATTTTAATAGAAAAATAAAATAATATACGGCAGAGAGAAAATAAAAAGTAAAATAACACTATGCAACAAAAATAATTTTGAAATGAATAACCACTGTACAATTCTGATGTTCTGTGGTCCATAGGATTTTTTTTAAAAAAATTTTTATGTCAGATTTTTTTAAAATACATTTTTAAAAATCTATCACATATTTTACTTCATTTTCAATCTTTGCCTTTGAATCTGAATTGCAGTTTTAGAATTATAAACAAATTTAATTCGAAAAAATACATTTTTTGGTGAATTTTTTTGTTGAAAATAATTAAGAAGAATGTTAAAATAACAAAAATATGACATTAAAATCGTTAAAAACAATAGAGAATTGTTTCAGGGATAGTAACAAATGATTATTGTACTTCTTTTTAAATCCAAAAGTGATTATGATACTTTTTTGTAAATCAATAACTTATAGAAAAATAATTTCGTCATTCACAGAAAGAAAAATGGCATTCTAAGCCGAATATACTTAATTTGAACTTCGGATAATGCGCTAGTAAACAGTAGTTCTCGTTTAATTACGGAAGACTTTAGCACATAATAAACCAATGATTGGGGAATAAATAAATTTTTAACTTGCTTTAAGGATAATCGTATTTACTTTTAAATCAAGTACGTCTTAATTCACGTACGGATTACTTAATTTTTTTAAAAAAGTATGAATGTTTTTGCTCCATCTTAGTAATATGTATTACAAAAATTAGCCCATCTTAATATATATTTACCCTCGACACTGATTCACTGACTCTGTCACGCAGTACATAGGAATTTAAATAGGCATTCTATAATTCTATAAATAATAATAATAAAAAAAAATAATATTTTTTATAAAATTTTTTTTTTCCAAAATTTTTTTTTTTCCAAAATTTTTTTTCAACAAAAATTTTTTTTTTTACAAAATTTTTTTTTTTACAAAATTTTTTTTTCAACAAATTTGTTTTTTTCAACAAATTTTTTTTTTGGAAATGTCTGTATCACGTCAAATTTTTTAAAAACAATTTTTATCAATTCTCAGATTTTCCCCAATTTTTATTATTTTTGAAAAAAAAATATTTTTTTCACTTTTCTTAGCATGAAGAGACTCCAAATTTTTAAACTACTTAATCGTTACGAGAAAAAAAAGTTTTTTTGAACTGAAACCTTAGAAAAAAACGAAAATCTGAGAATTGATAAAAAACTATTTTTTAAAAAATTTGACGTGATACAGACATTTCCACGAGTCTGCCTGCAAAAAATCAGCTCGATTGGATCACTGAAAACGGGTTACAAATCGGTCGAAAGGCTTTCACACAGGCCACAACGAGCCTCATACTTCAAACTTAAAAAAAAAAATTCTTATTTTTTATCCCCTTTCCGAAAAAGTAAATTTGGTTCATAGGACAGAATGTGTGTAACACGGTGTAATCGCTGATTGATGAATGATTTTTGTCTCGAACACCACGTTTCAGCAAAAAAGGAGAATTGGTTTTAGTTCTTCAACAGAGGGCTCTGTTGTCTAATTTTTTGCTTAGCCCGACGTATTTTCTATTTGTCCCACGATCCATTACTTTATTTTGGTACTGCCATTATACTTTCAAAGGTAATTACCTCAACCTGACAACTGATAATCTTTCCTAGATCGTCTTTCCGTCATCGCGACGTTTGCCTAGTAGTTGGAAGCATAGGTTTTGTCTTGTCCTCGTTCACCAACAGATTCATCTTCGCCGATTACTTTTCGATTCTGCCTGTTTTATTAACATAAGCTTTTTCCAATATTTTCTACATCGGTATGTTAAAGGAAGTTGTTACTGAGGATCGTATGTTACTCTACAAAGACGTAGGTCGTTCGCAGTATTTGGCTGAGCTTGGGGATTGTGCCGATAGTATATTTCCTTGTGATTTACAGCTGTTCTTTGGTTTATACATGGCTTACTTTATATTATCATAAGCATTTGTATGGTACGACCAAAGGCATTTAAGCAGCACCCAAGTGTATTGTGGAAAAACAGAGTGTTCCAACAAGAAGTGTTATTTTGAACCACCCGGTATCTGTCACTTTTGAAGCTTTTATTTTTACATTTGACAAGTAGAAACTATGCCATTACTTAAAATGGAACAATACACGCTTCAACAACGCATTGAAATTATTAAACTTGACTACAAAAATATCAAACTAAAAAGTTTTCGGACCGTGATATCTCTCTGACCACAATTGGTCACCGAGATCTTGTGATTTAACACCTTGCGACTTCTTCCTTTGGAGCCACTTGAAGGATAAGGTTTACTTCAACAGTCCCTAGTCGATTTAAGACCTCGATGATAGAATTCGAGGACATAGGGCAGCCACTTGATTATGAAATAAACATCTCAAAAAATTCCATTTTTCTTTGGCAACCAAAATAACACCTCTTGTTGGAGAATCCTGTATGAAAACCACTAGCCTTTTATGAGTTATAGACTGATCTTACATACGCCCTTTACGCTGGGTTCATCATGCCAACATAGACAAACTAAATTGCAATGTTTATTTTCAAAAAAAAAAAAGTAAAACAAAAGAATTGAAAAATGTACAGAATTTATTAGCCCTGCAATGAAACTAATGGCTGCCAAGTTTATCAGGTACTTGATTAAAACTTTCTCATCAAATTCAACTAAACTTCGTTGATAAAAACGAGTTATGCAATACAGAATTGGGTGCTTCGTCGCTCAAAGGAGGAAATTAAAAATATTTTGTTCGGGTTTTACTTGGAAACTTTTTCCTTAAATAGTGCTTGCTTCCAAAAAAAAAAGGGAATAATAAAACAAAAAAGTGGATACCGAGAACGAGAGGATAAAAGAACCATCTACTCGAAATTACGAACTACCCGATAAGAGAAAAAATACTAGTAACAACCACTCGGAAAGGGAAGCAGAGCTTTGAGAAAGCAACAATGTCCATTTGCCACTTTATTGTTGTTGTGCCGGTGCACGAATGTATGTATGTGTTTATGTAAACTAGGCCGGAGCGAGTTCAACGACGTTTAACGGATGAACTAGCGAAAAAATTATCAAATCAAATGTATTTTTTTTTACTATATTTTATAAAGAAAAAAATCATGTCCGGGGAATTACCAAGAAAAAATTTGGGATTCCGGTCGAACAATTTAAAACCCTACACTTGACCGTTTTCCAATCCCCAAATGTGGCAGTTTTGATTGTTAAATTAACCATGACTGAAAATACAAAAGATCTCGAATTATTTTTGTTTGGTAGAAAAGAGTCCTGTATATTAGAAATAGTTTCGCCTTCCCGTTCTCTGCTTCCCTCCGCCATCGCGAGTAGTTCTTTGTACCTCTGTGGCGGCTGAGTGAAGATGGGTTGATCATCGCCACGATTTACACCGCAGACCTCAGGAACGCTGCAGCAGGATTCTTTGAAGCCAACGCTCAGCGCTGACGCTATATTTTGCATCAGAACCGCCGCCTCTTCTGTCTTCAAAGCGATGTAGACTCAAACGCTGCCGCTGTAATATGCGTCGCTGACACAGCATTCTTCAACGCCGTAGTCAACACCGTCATTGTATTCATCAGTCCTCCCAAGCCGCCATTGCTTTCTTCAAAGTCGCTGCGGCTGAATATGGGAAGTCTCCACAGCTGTTTCGATGGGAGATTTTTTGGTCTTCCCGCGGTCTCTCATCCAGTATATGTGAATTCCAGTCGATGTTGTTGCGTTACAATAATTTCCGAATTACCCTTTTACCCCTAGCGGGAAAAGTGGGAATAATGTTGGGCTAATTGTATCGAGTTATTGTCATTAATTTTATTTAATAAATATTTCTTTTATAACAGTCACAACACTCTCTATCTCAGGTCAACAAATAAATAGTTTGTTACTATTCTAGGCCAAGCCGAGTTTATTTTTTATTTAGAGACGGGGAAGTAACATGTGATTCCAAAAAAAGGAACAATGGTTGAACTCCCCGGTAAATAGATATGTTAACATCCAATGTTCAGTTTCAGATTAATTCATAATGTACCGGAGTGAGGATGTCGAGCCAACCTAAGTAAGTAAGTACCGGAGGGTGGTTGGACCAAAATCAAAAGAAATTGTCAGATGACCCAGACCAATCGTGTAGTGGCTTTAACTCTTTGGGCCACAGTTTTACAATTTTTATTTCATAAACAAA
This sequence comes from Hydrotaea cyrtoneurina, assembly GCA_958296145.1. Taxonomy (NCBI): domain Eukaryota; kingdom Metazoa; phylum Arthropoda; class Insecta; order Diptera; family Muscidae; genus Hydrotaea; species Hydrotaea cyrtoneurina. Next base: position 40,476,397 of record OY282515.1, on the reverse strand, counting down.
ACAATAATATTTGATTATATTCAAATTAATGTTCGAACTATTTTCTTCTGTTAGATTGTGAAAACATTTCCAAATTCCAAAATTTCCAAAATGTTGGACCGTTGAAAATTATCGGCAGCAAAATCACCCTCGTCTAATGTGCTCGCCTGCGTATTACAAAGAGATTCATTTAGCATTCGCACACATACAGGAGCTGCATACAAAAACACGCACGCAGCGCAATCTAACACTAAACTGAACAAAAGTTACTGTTTATGAGAACTATCATCTGAACGCATCGGACTAAAGAACTTCGAAATGTTTGTTGGCTGGCTGGCAAAGTGAAAGCAATTCACACAAAAAAAAAATCCGAAAACACACGGACAAAAAAGATGAACTGAGCTGCAAAGAAAACATGTACTAAACTTGCATTTCCGGTTGGCACGTGTACACATCCGTTATCCAATACACATAGACTTCCATGCTCCCATGGCTCATGGTCGGTTCTATCGTATGGGCCAACTAGGCCGTAGTGGTCACTTCATTTGGCAAAATGCATTGAAAGCCACCTTCGTAAAACCCAAATTATAATGAAAAGAAAAATAAACGAAAAACGGACTTGACGACCACCGCAAACGTTTAAAGGACCACGATTTACGGATATGCACTTGGAATCTAATAACACTCCTAAGACCAGGTGCCTCTATCCAACTGGCGGATGTTCTCGAAAAATACAAGACAGAAAAATACATCACTGCCATCCAGAAAATACGATGGAAGGGACACGGCTTGACGCAAATGAAAGATTGCGACATATTTTACAGTTGCCATTAAAGCCGGTACCAATTCGAATTCGCATCAAGGCGAATTTTTTTTACATCAGCCTAATTTGTGCTCGGTCTCAAACGGAAGAATGAGACTCATTCTATGAGTGCCCAGAACAGACTTATGAACGCTGCCCGGGCGATGATATTGAAATTGTTCTAAGAGATTTAAATGATAAAGTCGGCAGGGAGGACGGCTTTTGTCCTATCGTCGGAAAATTCAGCATCATTAATATCGAGGCTGATTAATTTCGCCGCGGCAAGGAACATGGTTATTAGCAGAACCAGATTTAAGCATCGCGTCACCAGACAGAAAAACGGAAAACACTCGAGCCTATGGCTGTGTTGGAGCGATACCGGGAGTTGAGGAGAATCGTCTATTCCGAAAAAAGAAGAGAGAGGGATAGACAACATTGTAAGAAGATAGAGGTCATTGGAAGAAGAAGGTTCGGTTGAAATGGAGGATCGGTCGTGTACCATTAACCCTTCGTCAGGCACATATTTCGAGCCCTTAGTTCTGGCACACGTGTCTGGCCAGACCCCTATACATTTACATGCATTTGTATGGAAATAAGGGCTGATTGCCGTTAAATTTTTTACTAAGATAGGAAAATATTTGTTATATTTTGTGTTTCTATTTCTTTTTACTTTGTTATTAGCTACCTGAGGAAGACAAAATAGACCTGAAAAAATCTTTGGAATGAAAAGGGCAACAATTTGTTTGTTCTATATATATTTCTCTTTATTATTATTATTTATGAAGAATACATTGAATTTTTTTATTCAGAATTTTGCGGAAGGCAACAAAAACATTAATAATCTACTTTTTTACATTAGGAATTCGGTCCCCTTTATAAAGTTCCTTAAATCCCTTATGTCCATTCCTTTGACGACCGACAGGTCATCTAAGGTGTCCTCATCTAATTAGATTTTCCTGATCTGCGAGAAAGCGGGGCACTGGCACAGGAAGTGTTCCGCCGTCTCGGCGTCCTCTCCGCATGCCCTACATTCGTCGTTCTCGGAACATCTTATCCTAAATAGGTGTGGCCGTAGGCTAGTGTGTCCTGTGATGACCCCAACTAGCTTACTCAGCTCATTTTTTGTTAAACCCGAGTATTCTCCTTGTTTTCTTGTAATCAACATTTCTCCAGGTTTCCTTTGTGGTTCATCCCACCTGTTCCTCTTGCCATCTGAAGGCATGGGTCGTCTTCATCCATTCCCTCAACTACTTTTTTGTCTCCAGAAAAGGTTTAGACAATTGCAGAGTATTTTGGTCGGATTCCCTTCCCATTTTAGCCAGTTCGTCGGCCCTAACATTGCCTGGAAACCCTTGCGGAAAATCCAAGGTCTTCAGTAAAAATAGGAAGTGACCTCTCCAAGCCATTTACTTCTACAAGAGGTCTCAGACAGGGCCATGTCTGCCGAGTGAATCCAAACGCTCTAGCCGGAAAGTTGTTGGACGACAACTACCACGGAAGAATAAGACAGGGAAGACCAAGACTCCTGTGTATGGACCAAGTGGAAGAAAACACGAATATGCTTAGTATCACGAACTGAAGAAGCCAAGCAGAAGACCGAAGTTCTGGAAAATCACTTATTACTCGGGCCAATTGTGCTAAATGGAGAATTTGACCTGTGTTGTTGAGACGTTGCATACTTTTCGGGAAATTTTAAGACTATTTTAACAAACTTAAGCTCAAAGGAAGATTGTTAGCAGATGTTTGTGCCTGAAAAAGGGCGCAACATTCGCGTGACTCTACCCTCGACAAAGCTAAAGAGATTCCCGACACACAACAACTTCCATCAGAATACCCTGAATAACACATGCTTTTGTCAGGGTCACAATTGCAAATGATTCTCTTTCATACAATTTTTAACCGAACAAGTTTTCAGTTCGATTTTTTCTTCCGTTTTTCGTTTTCCTGTTAGCACTTCTTTTCCTGTCTTTTGCCGTTTGTCCTACTCCTTTACATTACTGTTATCAAAATAAAGTTTCGGTGCCGATTTTTTTTGTTTTTGTTTTGTGTGCGAAAGAGTAAAGAATAACACGAAGTCAAACAAAAATAAAAGTTAACTACAACATTTTGCCAAGAAGAGTACGGGAGAAATATTCGAATAAATACAACACAATTCAATGCAGTCGTTGCTCGTACATCACTCCACACACAACTCTATAGACAATACAAAAGTTTACCTTATGAGTAGAATGTTCTTGCGTACGCAATGTCGATGGGGGGGACTTTCCATACGTAGTGTTACGATTTTAAAACGGCACAACCTTTGTAAAGTAAAATTAAGTCACCCTTAATTTTAATTACAAATAAAATGCATATTGGTTGACCGAGTTGTGATATTTGTATTGCATTTTTAAAGTGGACATGTTCCGTTAAAGTAAGGGGTTTGCTCTTTGGACATTTTTGCGATTTATTCACATAGCCCACAGATTTTTCAATACCTTAATCGAACGATCTTGATGACCTGCAGTCGTCGGAATTGTCTCCATGAAACCACATGAGGTCCAGATGCCCAAGGCCAAATTCCGTGTAGTTCGGTTTATGGTGCGGAAACATCACCATGAGCCGTACTTCTTCAAACACAGAAATGGTGCTGATACATTTCGATGATTGCGATTAATTTTGTTGCCGTAAACAGGAGAATTTGGGAATGGTCAATCAGTGACTAGTCACTGTAAAGAGATACAAAAAATTACAAAAACAGCTGCAAATACACAATTATTCGCACTCAAATATTGTACTAAACACAGGCAATAACACTCTTACGGCGTTGTATTTTTAGGAAAGGGACGAGCATGATGATAACACCGTGTTACAAAAAATAGATTTTTGGCAGGCAGACTCGTGGAAATGTCTGTATCACGTCAAATTTTTTAAAAACAATTTTTATCAATTCTCAGATTTTTCCCCAATTTTTATTATTTTTGAAAAAAAAATATTTTTTCACTTTTCTTACCATAACTTGAAGAGACTCCAAATTTTCAAACTACTTAAGCGTTACGAAAAAAAAATGTTTTTTGAACTGAAAACTTAAAAAAACGATAACCATTTAAAAAAAAATTTAGGAAAATCTGAGAATTGATAAAAATCTATTTTTTAAAAAATTTGACGTGATACAGACATTTCCACGAGTCTGCCTGCAAAAAATCAGCTCGATTGGATCACTGAAGGCCTTCACACAGGCCACAACGAGCTTCATACTTCAAACTTAAAAAAAAATTCTGACGTGTACATGAAAATCGCCGATACAGGTGTATTTTTATTTTTTATCACCTTTCGGAAAAAGTAAATTTGGTTCATAGGACATAATGTGTGTAACACGGTGTAATGAGTGGAATTTTCCACGATGTTACAAAACAACCCCCTTCCTTCATTAAGATTAGTTCAGTTTATGAAAATGTATGCTAGTTTAGGAAAATACAAATTCGTGTCTTACAAATTTTCAACCGTGCGGTTTATCTGAATAGATCTCCGTACAAAGTTGATTGCGTATTTTTCTCAAACACTCTATTACATCTTCTCAAATACGTCCTATTAATGGCTAATTAATAATATTTGCAGCCCAATAAACTTAGTTTGGAAAAAAAGCTCTACTTGATAGAAGCTGTAAACACACGATTTACGTGCAAACATTTAAAAATACATATTTTCTAGCGTGAACTTGAAACGATTCAAAAAAAAATTGTTTGTTAATCTAAATGTGAATACCTACTTATATATATCTGAAAAGTTGGTTTCTAGTTATATTTGGTCTCAGAAAAAATTGAGAAAAAAAACATAAAAAAACTGCAAGTTGCTCATTGGCTATCAAAACTATGTTTTTTTTTGTCCGCAGTGTTTGTAAAAATCTCCTCCCGCGCAAGTTCGTTAAGTTCACTGGTTTCTGATAGTGATCACAGGTTTCTGACATTGATTTCTGCACAATTTCATTGGAAAACATAAGAAAATTATAAAACTTTAGACAGACATTGTTAGAAAAGTGACATTAGAATATGACTATTTTTCTACATGCTCCCTCTAGAATTCCAGGAAGGCCTTTTGAAAGAACTGTTTTTATAAGATTTTAGAGAATTTGTTTTGCATTTGAAAAGAAGTCTTTTTGGAAGAAATGTTGCTGTTCATTCTGTTTAAAGTAATGTCTACCGCTAGCTGCTAAATTTTCCCGTCTATCTGACAGCATTGAAAGAACGCTTCAGCTTTGGCGATTATCCACGAATGCATCAATGCATTTACAGCCGAATTCGGATAAGCGCAAAATTATCTCACCAAATTATGTTTCAACCGCATTTAAGACAACTCCATCAAATGCAAATGAGTGACTATTTTCATACAAGCTCCTTAATATTGAATTTAAATTTTACAGACTTGTATTATAATAGTTGTGCCACGTGTTTCTATCTTCGTCTCATAGAACAATTTCAGTTCGTTTAAATGAAAGAAGGTTCAGTTATCCGAAGTAATTTTTATTAAAAAATACCGCATAATTGAAAACAATTTCCTGATTTTTTTTCATTTCCTCTTAACCGAATTCGACTGTACATATAAACCAAAGTATGACTCAGATTGCCATTGTTGGGAACAAGTGCCAGTCGCAACGATAAAGGTCAGGCTTATGTAGATCTTCCTAATTGAGAGAATAATCTTTTGGATCTCTTGAGCAATAGTGGGTAATTTCATCAATTGTTTTCTAGAGCCAGTATCAGTAACGTTTTCGGTCATTTTGGACAACTCTAATAGAGCACGACAATCTGCTACGACCAAATAGACAAGAGGATTTTCAATGAATATTCGACTTTACTGTGGAAGTGGAATCACGCTCAAAATTAAATTAAATAATCAAGTAGAGCAAAATATATAACACTGTGGTGTCTATCAGGCTGAGATTCTGGTCACAACACACTGGGGATACACATATTCTCTGACAGCCAAGCTGCCTGGATTCTGTCATTCTGAATGACAGGACTCTTCATGAGACCGCTCAGCATTCACCTTATGTGATTTGGCATCCGTAGGTATTCAAACTCCTAGTGCCTGATGTGGACTCGATTGGCTCAGAGACGTTCACACACAATGTAGGGTTGTATAAGTCGATTCACGAAAAGTCGATTAATCGACTTTTTCCTAAAATAATAGTGAAAAGCGAAGTCGACTTTTAATTACAAAAATGTCGAGAAACTCGACTTTTTTATTTTAAATGAAAATATTAAGAAATTTATATGAAAAATCTGTACTTTTATGAAACAAAACATAGCAAAAGTGCTGGTTTCTTCAATCGATTGAACAGGATAACGAGCTCTTACCTGGAAAAATACGTAAGCGCATGTTTTTTTTGTGGTCAAGCAAAAAGCGGTGTTGCTCTTACGATTCAATTGAATTTGCTATATCGTTGTAAATGTAAATTTTGAATTATTTGTCATTAAGAGCGTTGGACAATTTTTTTTCGAGTAGGACTCTATATTTTCCAGAACTAGGAACTCTTTTTGTTTCGTATACCATAAAAGGTATTAAATTGGTCTCATTTTAAGTTTTTTGTTGAGTTTTAAACTTAAACATATATTGTATAGGGTTATCCACTTTGTGGTTTCAAAAGTATAGGGTTGGAATTCGACATCTGTCAAACTAAGTTGTTAAACCAATTTTTTTTCTTTTCAGTTGGAAGTCTGACATTGACGAAAATGGATCGCTTAACTATCGTACAAAAATATTGATTCTGGCACAGACACATATCGTGCTTTAAGAGGAGATTATGGTTTATGGTTATGAAGCACAATTCTCACTCGGTGGGTATGTTAATAAACAAAATTGTCGTGTTTGGGGTTCTGAGAATCCTCAAGTAATTGAAGAGAGGCCATTACATCCACAAAATGTCACTGTTTGGTGCGCTCTTTGGTCCGAAGGTGTGATTGGACATTACTTCTTCGAAAACGACGAGGGAACGACTGTCACCATCAATTCGGAGCATTATGGTTGTATGATAACCGACTTTTTTTTGCCTGATATTAAAGAATATTATTAAATTCTAGAAAGTACAACATTTGGGTGCGAATAAGTGTGTATTTGCAATTGTTTTCGTAATTTTTTTCTGCATTTACGCTCTTTAAAATAAAAGCAATACCGATAGAATGAGATGGATTGGTATATAGAAATTCACAAATTGAAAAAAAATAAAAAGTGAGTCAAAAATGCATACATATAAATTTGATATTTATCACCTACAAACAAGTTTATATTTGCGGTATGGAAAAATATATATACATATGTTTGATGCGAACTTGTTTGCTGAAATTTGTTAGAATGGCCATTTTTTTTCAGCGTGTAGCAATAACTTCGTTTTTTTTTCAAATGGAAAGTCGACTTTAATTGACTTGTAGTTTTAGGTACCTTCACGATCTGTCTGGTTCGACAGTGAGACTTACCAGGGCTGTGGAGTCGAGCCAAAATTGCTGGAATTTTTTTTTTCTTTTGAAGACCAACACTCAATGGGTGCCGCCTATGAATGCGATGCACTGTGTTGGTGATAGCGGGCAGGAAACAAACAGTCGTCCGGCTGAAGAACGAATTTTCTCTATAGTGCGTCATCCGGTCAACCGGACATTTGCCCATGTACGTATGAGTCGATTTAGTTCACAGTCTGATCCAATAGGTCGTATCCATCGTTCCCAACGAAACGACATCAGCCATCAGGTCTCCTACTGTCGATCATTCAGAAGGCCGTTAGACTCAAGATACTTAACCGGATGGTGGTTAACCATGCTCTCCTTTACCTGCAAGAAAGCTCAGAACATATTGCAATTGGGCGATAATTTGCAGGATTTGTAGGCGTACCTTTTACGTGAAGTGTAAATACCAGCACAATGGACAACTACTGAAATACCACCCGACACAAAATTCGTAAAAATAGAACAACCCATTCCAGAGTAGTGAAGTTTTTCCTAGAACGTAAAAATATACACTTCAAATTTCTTTACCCGCAACATGCATTTTAAAGTAGGAATCACCGGCTAAATAAAATTAAAGCCAACAGACATTAATACCAATTAATTCAATAAAAAAAGTCATATTTTTTGTTTGTTTACAAATGTTTTGTGAACACGTACTACTTATGAATCTACACACTCATCCATACATACATTCGTGGCTCCTACACATATTTCATTGTACTCGTATGTGCGTGTGTGTGCATGTATCCATGAGTTTATGTATGTATATGGACCCGGTTATGGTAAAGAAATTCATCCTATGACGAATACAATACAAATAAAGATGTAAGAACATCTGACTTCCTTTTTGTATGTACAATTGGAAATAGTGGCGAGCTTCAACTTGAAACTTTTTGGGACAATCCTCCAAGAGCTCACCACTGCTTCGGCAAAGAGAACAAGCGCATGACAACTGACACGGCCACGAGTGTGGTAGATGTGATTAGCATAAGTTTGAGTGAGAATATTATGGGAAATTGAGCAACTCTGTAAGTGACCTACGGTAAGATGTGACGTATTCGGTATAGTTTGAGTGAGAACAAGAGAAAGTAATGAGAAATGTTCACTGCGAACGAGCCTCTGTGCCGGCTAAATTCGAATATTACTTATTTGTTTAACATCCCCTAATATATGCTTCATAAATTTGAGTTATTTTAATAAATATTTTATTTGCCTTTAAAAAATGTAACGGCTTTGTTCGTGGCCGGCATTACCGACACTGGCAATATACCGACTGTATAACAGGGCAAACAAGAAAAACAACAATGAACTTTTGCTGGGTAACACTGATTTACAGGGGGATTCTAATTTGTATAAAGTTTACGAAATATTACTGGAAATTGCTAAGCAGAAAATGGGATTAAACCGGCTTCTAAACATATATCAGATCTTAACAATAAGAACTACAGAAGCAATATTAATCCATAGGTTCGGTTGATAGCCGATTAGCTTTATATGTATGTAGTTTGGACCCGGTAGATGGCGCTGTTGAGAAGTTCTTTCGGAAATTTCTATTTATGGTCCGATTTTACTCAAATTCAAAATGTATGTATGTTTGGCCATGAGAAAGTTGTGTATGTATATTTGGATTCGGTGTGCAAAATAATGTTTGCCGGGACAGCAAGTATACTACAAAGTAACATTAAATTATAATCAACAAAATTAAAATATAATTCTAATATAAAATTATCAAAATAAAAAGCGGAGTGAATGGCATGAGAAGGCAAAGCACGAGAGGAGAAACTAATAGAAAAATTATAGATATTAGCCCGCGTATTCAGAAAAATGTATAACAGCTTTATAAACCGTTGTTAAGAAAAATGTGTGAACATACAAAAACCACATTCACACATTTTTCTTAACAAATGTTTATAAAGCTGTAATACATTTTTCTGAATACGGCATTTTACTTTTATAAAAATTTTTTTTTCATGATATTTACTTTTTATTATAAAGTTTGATCGTTGAAATTATGTGTGAAAGACTACATCATTTAAATGACCATCATGCAAAGTGTTGCAAGCACTGAGTCTTTTGAGGTAATTTTGGACCACTATTGGGCACATATTGGGCGGTATCTCAGCCATAACTTTACGAATGTTGTTTCTAAAGTGCTCAAGTGTTAAAGGTTTATCTGCATAAACACGGTCGAAGAAGTAAGGACCAAACACACCTTCGGACCAAAGAGCGCACCAAACAGCGACTTTTTGTGGATGTAATGGCCTCTCTTCAATTACTTGAGGATTCTCAGAACTCCAAATACGACAATTTTGTTTATTAACATACCCACCGAGTGACAAATGTGCTTCATAACCATAAACCATAATCTCCTCTTAAAGCACGATATGTGGCTGTTCCAGAATCACCATTTTTGTAGTAGGTTTTTATAATTTGTACGCGTTGTGTGATAGTTAAGCGAGCCATTTTCGTCAATGTCAGACTTCCATCTGAAAAGAAAAAAAATGGTTTAATAACTTAATTTGACAGATGTCGAATTCCAGCCCTATAATTTTGAAACCACAAAATGGACAACCTTTTATTATTATCCACATTATACAAAAGAGGCACAACTCAAATTTTCTTATTATAGAATTTACTTGTTAAAGCTCGGTACGTTCATATACAATGCGTTCCGATATCTTCAAAACCCGAGTAAAATCAAATAATTCCCCCAAAAAACCATAAAAAATAACTGTTTATGCGGATTTTATTAACAAAAATTGATATATTTAATTTCAGTTTAAAAATGAAAATAAAATATTTCGTTCGTGTTACAAAAAAGAAAAACAGAAAGTTATCTTAAAACATGTTTTAACAATTCAAGTTAGAAAATTCAATTAATGAATAATTTAATGAAGGATTCGCCATCTAAAGTTTTTTTTCAACTATTTCGTTATTCGTTATCGGGCCATGTTGAACGAATTTTTGTTTACAAATATTGAAGAGGAGGATATTGGCAACATTTGGTTTCAATACGGCCACACAGACGAAGCAACACTCGATGTCAATTAACTTTTTAATCAATTTATTAAAAATGTTAGTCAATTTAATTAAACTTTTAATCAATTGAATGGAAATTGTAATCAATATTTTTCACAAGAAATCAACTATTTGTGTGATCAAATATACAATTCATTTAATTGAAATTTATTTCAATAAAAACGCCAAAAAAAGTAATAAAAGTTATCATTTCAGTGGTTGCAGCACTTTCAATTAAAATTTGAATCTGTGTAGAAATACGGACTCTTGTTAAGATTTTGCTAAATAAATTTCTGATAAATCCAAGAATTGTACTTAAGTCGTTATCCCATGAATGAAAAAAATATATTTTTTAAATTTTCTGCAAGTTATAATTCCTGAAAAGCACTGCGTTGTTGTAAAAAATAAATCGTTATATCGAATACCACTTTTACGATTCAAATGAATTGTGGAAATAAAGTAAATAAATATATTTCAATAATAAAACATTTCATCCAGATATTTTTAATATATTTAATTGATTCAATTCAATAAAAATCACAAACCAATATTAATTATTTTTTTAATTAATCTAATTAAAATTTTAATTTAGCTAAATAAATGGTTTTCTGATAAACTCGAGAATTGTACGCAAGTCGTTATACCACAAAGGCAGAGTATTTGAACAGAAAATAAAATATCGTTTATCTAGGGAATGTTGTGTACTACAAAGTTTCTGCTAAGTTCTCTGCAAGTTAGAATTCCCTGAAAGCACAGAGCCGTCGAATACCACTTTTCCGATTCAAATGAATTGTGGAAATAACTGTGTTTTTTGGTGGGGATTTGAAATTTGGTGTTGATCAGGAACGAAAATTGCTATATTTCTTACGACATATGTGCTGTACACCAACTGTTTTAATCAACATGACTCGTTCCGTTAGTACACTAATTACACTATCTCTAAATACCAATCTAACAACCCGAAAAAAATACACAAAAAATACCAACACCATAACCAAAGCTTCAAATGTATGAGTTTGGCCTGATTTCAATAATTTTCTCTTCAGCAGTGGAAAAAAAATTCCACAAATTTGTTATTATTACTGACGTTTAAACTTTTCGTTCGCGGAATATTCTTATGTACATACGAATTACCTTGTCGCCACTTGTTGTTATCATCACACAAAAATCAATCAGCCAAAAATCATTCACTAAGCAATTTTCACAACGCTGACAGAGTAGGTACATCAATTATTGCCGAAATACAAAATGCTTATCAATTTGCATTAATTTGTGACACAAAATGTCTATGTTAACTGGTATTAATGAAAAAAAAATTCCCTTTTTAAAAATATTTCGGCTATTTTTAGGCGATATTATTTATTCCAATTATCAATGGAGGAACTGTCAAACGTAAACAATTTATCGATTGTGACAAATGAAATTTGAACAACCACTTTACGGGTTTTCGCTAAACGATACGATAACACGATAATAATAAAAATCAATTTTTTTTTTTAAATTCGTCTATTGAATTGTGTTTGGTTGGTATAGATCGGGAAAGAGGGATTGTTGCCGGCTGCGGAATGTTACTGAATTAGTTATTAATTTTGTAAACAGTTAAAAGATTGTAGTAGTTTGTGAATGGTGAAAGAATCGCCTTCTTAGGTATGACATACACATTCTTTCTTACAAATATTATAAAACTGCAGAATTGGGTGAGAACGGTTCCTAATCGGAGACACGTCTGTCTGAATTGATTGCGAATTAAATAGTTTATTTACTTAAAACATGTACATTTCTGTGACTTTTCTTGAAATTTCTTCGCCGGATAAGCTCATGCCTTTTAATAGAAAAAATCGTTTAATTGAAAATAAATATTAGTAACGAATTGTTCTGGATGATTTTCCATGTACTGTACATTAGGGTGGAGTGAAATTCAAAAAAAAAAAGTTAACCTCGGAAAGAGATGTAGTCTGGGGTCCTAATGAGGGGAAAAATAAAGAAAAAAAATTAAAAAAAATTTTAGGGGTCGCGCCACTCCCTGGAAATTTGGAAATTATCGCTATTTTGGCGTTGATTTTAGAAAAATCCTAAAAAGTTTTATGTCAATAAGTGTTTGCAATAGCGTGAACAATGAAATAAGGGCATGAACAAATTTAAAAAAAAATTTCTCATTGTTCAAAAATTTCAAAAAGTAAAATAAGTCAAATCGTCCCTTCTTCAGAAAATTGACTAAACAATGAAATCGCCACCAAAGCTACAAATATTAGTCGATTATCATCATATTTGCCTCAAATACTTTTGTTTGGGCACTGAACAAGCTCAAACTTTTAAATTTCGAATAAGTTAAGTCGTTAATTTTTAGGATTTTTCTAAAATCAACGCCAAAATAACGATAATTTCCAAATTTCGAGGGAGTGGCGCGACCCCTAAAAATTTTTTAAAATTTTTTTCTTTATTTTTCCCCTCATTAGGACCCCAGACTACATCTCTTTCCGAGGTTAACAAATTAAAAAAAAACATGTTTTCACTCCACCCTACTGTACATCGCTTAAACGAAAATCCGCTTTATTGAAACATTGTTTATGTGAAACACATTTTTAATGCAAAGACACACACTTGATACGAACACCGCTTAAAAGAAATATGATGAATGTAAAACAAATCATCTCAAATGTGCCACAAGTTAATATCTTCTTTCATCGAACAATTTAAACAGTACCTACTCAGTTCGTTTAAATGGAAAATGGTTCAATTATCCAAAGTTCTTTTTAATGAAAATCCCGCATTTGTTTCACTTAAATTTATTGATTTTCTTTCATTTTCGCTTAACCGAATTCGACTGTATACACATATTTTAACAAATTAATTGTCTTTATATGATTGATTCATCAAAATTCCCGAATTACCAAGAATTCGAAATTAAGATGGAGAATGATTGTTCTGAATACGTCACTCGTCACTCGACTCGTGTGCACCCGGAGCAATTAATGAGTGTAGGACTTCTTTTCTTTCACAGAAATTAATTAAAAATGTTCAGATGCAAATGAAACATTATTCAATAGCGGTGTGAGAATGTAATTCAAAGAATAAACACTCAACATTTAAGGTCGTCTCATTAGCAAAAGGTGCCCAAAAGTAATGTCATAATGAATTTTTCATCTTCCAGGAAACTTTTCATTTCTGAACAAACTGGTGGGCAATTCACATTGTGACCTTGTGTATTCATGTTTCATTGAATAAAGAAATTCGAGTATTGAGTAAAAAATAGTATGTCGTTTATCAAAGGTATTTCGTTTATTACACTTTTTGATAAACTCATATTTCAACCGTGGCGGCACATATGAGCTTCTAAAACGGATCCGTATTTTATTTATTTAACTGAATTTAAGTCCAGTATACAATTCTTATTAGGGAAAGTAAGTGCAATTTGACATCAATTAAGAGAACAAATTCTTATAACTAGTGAGAGAAAAGTGGGGGGCGGATAAAAATTTAGTCTCTTTAAATTAATTTTGACGTCATTTCTAGCCTATTATGAATTATATCAATCCTGATTTTCTTAAAAAATTCAGATTAAAGATTCGTTTCGGCTAACAATTAAAGCCCATGGATAAAAAATCCATACTTTTCAACTCTGTTTAAGTAAATCTGTACTTACAATACTTTTGACTCCGCAATGGCTTAATTAAAGTACGGATTACTTATATTTTGTATCCGTGTAGACTATGGCAGATCACTTAAAGAGATGGCTCGCCAGTTTATCATGCAACCTATATGAGTACCAGGCCACAGTGATTCGTACTGGAGCCTAATTATCGAATTCGATAACTGGCACTATTTGAATCACGGCAATCGTTGTCGAGTTGTAACATCCGAAGTTGAGTTGGTCAGAACATTTGTTATCGAATAGGAAAAAAAACTGTAGAGTTTTGTAAAGGACTCAGACAGAACATCGCATAAAATTAAAGAAATTACGAATTTATGTGTTTATTTTTAATAAGATGTAAACTGTTTAATTTGTATTCATTTAAATCCTAACAAATAACCGTTCCAAACATAAATGCTGCCGTACAAAGAATTGTTCCCAAAATAGCCACAGAAATGTAAGCAACTAACCGTTCCATAAATTTTGTTTAATACTGCAGGCAACTGCAAAATATCATTGCCTCCATTATTAATTATAATTTATTTTTTCTTTTTTATATTAATTTTAGTAAATATCACACCCGATATGTACTGCTTAGTAGTTCAATTATGCTTGATTTTTTTCTTTTATTTTTTATTATTAATTTTAATAAATATCACACCCGATTTGTAAGTCACAGCTGACTAGACGTGAGAACTCAGTGTTTGGCCCGGCCGAACTTGACGCCGTTTTTACCTGTTTTGTATATGTTGGTGTTTTGTATATGTTACTAATTAAGCGTAAAGAGCTTTATTTACAACATGCGTGTCTTTGGTGACCCCCACTGAAATTTTCCGGCAAACATTTTCGTAGAATATTTTAATCCTTAAATGTCCTTTTTTAAAGGATATTTTTTGATTTTCTCGAAAAAAGGGTCAAATTAACCCATAAAGAGACCAGTTATAGGGTTAAGATCTTCCACAAAAATAATCCGCATACAATTCCACAATACAACTCTGACCATAAGAATTCTCTCAGACATTAACTTACAGCATTTTTTTCATATAGTATAATGCTCCCTTCGACCAAAAAATGAAAACTTTGACCCATTGTAAAAAAAAAAACTCAGACGTGCTGGACCATAAGTTTGTTCTACAAAAATGATCTACTCAATATACCCTTTCAGAATTATGGTGTCGCTATTCTGTTCCATTCAAAAAGTCTTCATTTGTTGGACAGTGTTATTCAATTTCTTTATACTTTTTTTTTTATAAATTTTCGTACATTTTAGAATATTTACAATTCATTTGTTTTCTCCTTCTTTTCTCTGATTACCATATGCTGTTTACAGACAAAGAACATCAACAAGAGGAATTTCAATCGACAATTTTTAGCTGCATTCATATGCATGAGGTGGTAGTTTGCGTTGTATAAAAGACTATTTAAGAATGTTTTCATCTCCAAAATATAACAAGTCTTACAAAATATACCAAGTCTTTGCTATAATTCTCTGTTTGATACCTAGTTATTGTTGAATATTTCCTTTTAACTACCATTAACTAGAAATTGCCACAATGCAGTGGTTAGCCGGTGTAATTTCTTCTTTGTTCATATTTTCTTGTGTGCAGTGTTGTATTCGATCAAAAATAACGATCGAATGCCGTGATCTTAACTTTTGGACGTATCGAAATGTTGTTCTGGTCGCAGTTGCATTCGACGTCGAATACCGTGATAAGTCCCCTGATTTAAGCAGTACAGTGCTAATTTTTTTATAGGGTGTGCTGATTTCTTCACCGACCTTAATCAGTACGCCTAAAGTACTGATTTTAAGTTTTTTTTGTACAGATTTTATGCTGGCTATTTACATTTGTATTAAAAAGATATTTATATCATCAAACTGATTTTTAATTGCTCTTTTAAAAAATGCGACAATGCTCTTTTTAAAAAGCGTGAAAAGTAAGAAATTCGAAAAAGTAAATGTTTTAAATATAAATTGCAATATTTCAATTCAAGACTTCGTTCTTGTAGTTAAATTGTTTCCATCTTAATATATATTTACCCTCGACACTGATTCACTGATTCCCTGATTCACTGACTCTGTCACGCAGTACGTAGGAATTTAAATAGGCATTCTATAATTCTATAATAAATAATAAAAAAAATAATATTTTTTTTTTGTACAGAAATTCTGTTTTCCCCAAATTTGTTTTTACCAATATTTTTTTTTTCAAATTTTTTTTTTTTTCAAAATATTTTTTTTTTTTCAAAATTTTTTTTTTTTACAAATTTTTTTGTTTTACAAATTTTTTTTTTTACAAAATTTTTTTTTCCAATTTTTTTTTTTTCAACAAAATTTTTTTTTCCACAATATTTTTTTTTTCAACAAAATTTTTTTTTTCCACAAAAATTTTTTTTTTCAACAAATTTTTTTTTTTCAACAAAAATTTTTTTTTTTAAGAAAAATTTTTTTTTTCAACAAATTTTTTTTTTCCACAAAAATTTTTTTTTCAACAAAAATTTTTTTTTTAAGAAAAATTTTTTTTTTCAACAAAATTTTTTTTCCATGTTTCAACGGGAGCCATAGGCGCATTACAACTTACTAGTTAAAAATAACAACAGTAGCTTTACTATTTTGATGAGTTTCTTCACTTGAAGGTATTTTCTTAAAAAGGTTAAAAGAGAACAACGATTTGTTACAAAATAGAAAAAGTTTTTCCACGAAAATTGTTTGTAATTTTATTTTCTTAATATCACATTCAAATGCCAGCACTGAACGAATATTCACCGTTCTGGAGAAAAGTGATGAATGGACTTTTAACAGGTAACTAGTGTAACTAGTGACTAGTGCATCAGCTGTGGGGATGTAGAGGACACCCCATAAAACACATTTTCTACACATGTCATGACGAACAAGAGGGGTTCAATACTACTCGTGCAAAGCTTCTTATCTCTTTAGGGACCTGGACGCGGTATTGGTATTGGCCGCATCAGGATGAGATAAGACCAACTGGTAACATTAACAATCACCACTTGTCGTATCTAACAAAAACATGAAGGTCATGACAACTGTAATGAATATAACGAACTGATCGAATTTATGTAATTCTGAAAGTAGTGATAACACTTTCTAGTTGGACAGATACGCTGGTATTAACAGCAGTACCAATGGACCCGCATTTACCCCTCCCCGTCCAGGAATAATACTCCTTTGACTACTATGGGGTAATTTCATTATTAGATACGACGCACATTCCGCCTGCAAAACGTACTCGTACGAGTATATTGCAGTATGTTAATTTCTTAAGTATTTAATAAAGTGCTATCCATCATTATATTTGACAGCTACCGTTAACGATATTTAATAAATATTGAGCTTAATAACCGTTTCTATCAATTCACATTTTATTTAATTATGTACGTACTGCTCGTCCAGTAAGTAACAGCCTTAATTATTGTTAAATCCCATTATTAAAAACCACTTGATAAACAAACAAGAAACTTCATTTCGTCGCTGAATATGGTAAACAGAAATTGAGCTACCAAAAACGAAAAACTGTTTACACTTTCGATTGGACTGATTGGCCGTCCTGTTGGCAGACTGAATGTTCGAATGACCGGTTGGCGCAAAAGCCACCAGCTTATCATCCATCGATTGCTGATGTTATCAGCTCTAGTCGACGAATTGAGTGTTCCTCGTATTTTAAATGTGTCTGGCACTTGAGCAGCAATAATCTGAGTACTGTATTAGTGACATTAAAAGTCGATTGCCATAAATCCACATGGAGTGCTGGCACCTCGCACCGTGCCCACAATATTGCCGCCACTTGACTCGTAAAAATCGTCCGGCTGTATTAAGCTACGGGCTAGCGTTGTCATTCATTATTTATGTGAATATATACGACCATCATATGATGGTGGGTCTACTGTCAGTCCACATACTCAAGACTTTGGGTTTTGAACAAAATAACTTTTAATTCACAGTGATTTATAATTGTATTTAAACACAATACATTGGTGAATACGTCGAGAATTTGTATAGAATATTATTTATTCCGATTCATGAGTGCCGGTTGAAAAAATTCCAGAGACTTTTGTAAATATGTATTTGTCGTTTGTAGTGATTGTTAATTGCCGTAGAAATCGGTTATTGTGTCGCAATTGGAGTTCCAATTGAATATGTCACAACATCAGTACACAATACCAACAACACTGTCATTGTTTTCTCTATTGATTGATTGTAGCACGAGACTGAAATGCATGTGAGTATACTCTAGATGTGGACTGTTTGTAAATTCGAGCATGTTCTTCGTAAGCTAGACTTTGACTTGTATACCTTGTATCAGCCAGATTCGTATTTAAATCGTAGCGATATTGACCAATTTCGAATATTCCGATTTTTTGGTGTGTTTTCGGAGTTGGTCTCTTTGACAGCTGTCACTTGATTTATGCCCAATTTGGTTTGCCATTTCATAGCAAAAACTTACTCCGAAACAAACTTTGCAAATCGTGCAAATTTATTACCAAAATAATGGCCAAAAAATTTGTGAAGTTCACTTTTGATTGAATGTGGGTTTATGTTAAGTCGCTTGTCTACGCAGATAAGCCCGATACGTTTGACGCCTTGGAAGATAATATTCGGCTCGTTATTACAGACATACGGTCACCAAATGAGGGAAAAAGTGGTCGAAAATTGGGCCTTTCGGCTGGAATTTATTCGAGCCCGAAATAGTTTTTAAAAGTGTAATAGCCTAGACAGACGACATCGTTAATGCGCATTAACAGACTTAATGCAAATTAAGCTGTGCATTATCTCCTCCCAAATTGCATTAACTCCAACGTAAATGCACAAAATTGAACTGAATTTATACTCTATTTGTATATAGTCATAACACCGTGTTACAAAAAATAGATTTTTTTTTTGTCCTATGAACGAAATGCACATATTCGGAAAGAGGGGAAAAAATAAAAATACACGTGTATCGGCGATTTTCATGTACTATGAACCAACTTTACTTTTTCGGAAAGGGGATAAAAAATAAAAATACACGTGTAATGGCGATTTTCATGTACACGTCAGAATTTTTTTGGCAGGCAGACTCGTGGAAATGTCTGTATCACGTCAAATTTTTTAAAAACAATTTTTATCAATTCTCAGATTTTCCCCAATTTTTTATTATTTTTGAAAAAAAAATATTTTTTTCACTTTTCTTAGCATAACTTGAAGAGACTCCAAATTTATAAACTACTTAAGCGTTACGAAAAAAAAATGTTTTTTGAACTGAAACCTTAACAAAAAAAGATAACCATTTAAAAAAAATTTAGGAAAATCTGAGAATTGATAAAAATCTATTTTTTAAAAAATTTGATGTGATACAGACATTTCCACGAGTCTGCCTGCCAAAAATCAGCTCGATTGGATCACTGAAAAAGGGTTAAAAATCGGTCCAAAGGCTTTCACACAGGCAACTACGAGCTTCACACTTCAAACTTAAAAAAAAATTCTGACGTGTACATGAAAATCGCCGATACACGTGTATTTTTATTTTTTATCCCCTTTCCGAAATTTGGTTCATAGGACAGAATGTGTGTAACACGGTGTAATCGTTCAGAAGAAACGGTTGTTGTCAAATTGTTTGCTATTGTGTCGAAATGAAATGGAAAAAAGTCAACAAATATGAGTTATTTGTGTAATTTCTGTTTTATTTCAAATATATGGTGATTTTTTATCAACAGCATACCTGCTAATCTTACATTCTTCCTTCTATTCATTTTATATCGATGTAGAAGCCAAACAATTGTGTAAACACAGCTGTTTTCTAAATGTAAAATGTCTTCTGTCAGGGTAAAGTTTTAAATTGCATTAGCGAACTTTTAATCCGCATTAACGCTGTCTGGGCTTTATTCCAATTATGTATCAACGACTGATCAAGAGTATTATAAATTAGAAAGATAATCTTAGTATTTTTTATGTTTACAATTACCATTTCAATTCTGAAGAAAAACTATAAGCAAAAACCTCCATTTAAAATGTAATATTAGTGTACAATGAAATTGAATTAATTTTATGTAAATAAGTTTGAGATCAAAGGATTATCTGAAAAGAAACAGTTGCACTGAAATCGACTTTTAATCCGTTCAATAGAATCATATACGGTATTGACACAACTAATAGTATTACCATGTCTGTTAGGTAATTTTAGATCGATTTTGAGTATTTTATTTTAGTCGATTCGAAAACGTTGTGAATGGCTTTTAGCACAATTTCCTCAAACTGGGCAACCACAGAGTAGAATTGCTTGGAAAATAAACCTTTACTATTTTTTGTTTGTTTGTATTAATTAGTAAAGAATTTCTATTAATTATTGGATATACAATTTTCTCGCATAAATTAACTTTGTCTACAGTATGGGTTACATAAGAGTTAAATGTTAATTTATTATCTAAGTACAGGCATCGAAATAATTATATGGTACAGACGTTATTTTTGGGCTTTTTTTCTAAGAATCTATATTTAATATCATTTTAATATCATTTATCATTTTATTTAAAAAAGAATAGGCAGTTAAATTTATTTTTTTTTATTTTATTATTAATTACAATACAAAGTAAATTTATATTCTAATTTTTGGGTCCAAGGGTAAACCGGGTGACACAGACTATATGTTTAGATTTTTGCAGCGACAGACCAAAGCCTCTGGTGGGAATCGAACCCACAACCCCCACGCTGATAGGCAAGCACGCTACCAACTCGCCTACCGGGGCGCTTAGTTAAATTTATTTATTTTAATTATTTATCAAAAACAAAAAACTTTAATGTGAAATATTTGTATGGAACTTAAAACAGAAGATTAAGCTAAAATATATCTCTTTTTTTTTAATTAATAATGAATAAGACTTTCATGATTTTTTCCGAATTTCCTAATTAATTAATTTATTTTATTAATTTATTTAATTTTGAAATTAATTTTTATTTTTTATAATTTTGTTATTTAAGGTTTTAGCTCTGTACCATATTTCATATGAAAATGGCGATGTACAAAAGTTCCAATTACAATAACGGCAATTCTTAAAAACACATAAGATTGTTAAATATGTGGTTTAATATACAGGGTTATCCAACAAGAGGTGTCATTTTGGTATTCAAAGAAAAATGACAGTTTTTGAGATGAAATCAAATCTGATGTTCATTTTATAATAAAAAGGAAATTATGCCATTAATTATGAAAAACAACATCATCCAAATGGCCACCACGAACACGCTTACAGAACCATATCCTTTTCGTGAAATCGTCCATAACCAAATCGCAAAGTGGCTGTCCTATGTCCTCGATAGCCTCACGAATTCTATCTGTGAGTTCTTGAATTGACGCTGGGCTGTTGGCGTAAACCTTATCTTTCACGTGGCCCCAAAGTAAGAAGTCGCAAGATGTTAAATCACAAGATCTTGGTGGTCAATTGTGATCACCTCTTCGGAAGTCTGGGAATGAATCCTCGTATTTTGCAAGCTTTTACACAGTATAATATAATTATTTCTATACCTGTATATTAAAAATCTCTCTTTTTTAAATGTTTGGTCCTTGTATCAAGTAAAGCTTCTATGCTTCTAAACAAAGTTTAGTTGGCTGTAAACATAACTGATTATTACTAAGTATTTCAGCAGAATTATTAGAGGTTTGGGAAAAACATGCAATAAACTTATTAAATTTAAGAAAGTACAACATTTGAGTGCGATTAAGTCTGCATTTGCAGCTATTTTGGTTTTTTTTTCTGCGCCTTTAGTAAAGCAGTAGTATTGATATAGAGACACTCCATAGACGCGTGTGGAAACAATTCCTTTGCTTCTCTGGCTAAATCTGCAATAAGCTTGCTAAAGTGAACCGATTGTTTAGCCAAGTAATTGTAAATGATATTTCTGAAATAGGCTGAATATTGATACGTTAAACTCTACATTATCTGTAAGGTAATCGATTTAAAAACATGTCAAATGAACTTCGTTTCAAAGCAAATAAGCTTGACTTGATACAACCCCCAAACACACGATTTACTTGTGTGTAAACGTTTAAAAAATACCGATTTTTTTTACCTTTAGTCTTTTTTCAGCTTTTTTCCTAATAATCTGGCCATTTCCTAGACTTTTTTGCTCCTCGGTAGGCCATTATTGGATTGAACGGTGTGACGCCTTCCATCCAACTAATTGCTTTTCCCGGTATACAAAAGTCCAAGTTTACATTTTCAAACTTATCTTTTATGTACAATCAACTAGGTAGAATGGGAAATTGATTAGAAGAAAAAAATCAAATATTCAACTTAAATGTAAATCAATTTACCAATTTCTACAGCCGATCGTATAACATTAGCTTTATAGCAGATGAAGTCTATATTCGTGGTAGTTATTTTGTAAACACTTGTTCCACAACTTTGCTATACTTAGGCATTCGCTTATTATTGAAAATACCCCCATTGTTGTTACAAATTCGAAATGACACCACATTTTCCATATGATAACGCGTTAGTTTGTTCCAACCCCAAAGACATGATTGACACATCTTAACATGTTTTTTGCATTTTACACATACTCTTTAGCTTCGCTTGACGACAAACTTTTTGAAATGACATGTACGTAGACGTTTTATTTTGGAATTTCCAAATAGGGGTGGATTTGCCGCAGAGTTTAAACAACGATACTCAACTGATCACAACTAATTCTGTCTGTGCACGGTACAAACGTTCCAGAGTATATCGTGTACAAAAAAGAAACTATAAGGGACACATTTGAGATTGACTTCAAAAAGCCACAAATAAAACAACACACAATTTTTTTTCTGTGCGGTTTTAACTGTTCTCAGCTTCAATCTCTAATTAATACCGATAGACAAAAATTCCCCAATCTCTAAAATTTGGATTCTTACACAATACGTATTGTTGAGGAACGAGGTTTAAACCTAGGCCATACTTGTTGTTATTGCGTTTTAGTTTTACTTGAAAATGCGTCGTCCAGGGTTAATAATGTTTGCATACAAATTACACAAGTTTATCGTAGATCATACAATTTAATATGTTGTTCGATAACTTACTACAGAAAACTACGAGAAAGGGCAACCGTTTCGCTCGAAAAATCTTTTTTTCTGGCAACGTCCACTTTTCATCGCAGACTATGGACATATTTGGAAACGCAACACTGCGCTGCAAATGTTGCGCATCACTGATGCTGTTTTACTGCACTGTTGGTTTGCATTTTTAAACGCAGAAGTACCAGCGATTAACAGTCATTTTGATGATTATTTATTACACACTAATATTTATCAAACTTACTTTTTCCTCTGCAACAGGTATTTATCTGATGCGAGTTTGCAGTACGTTTGCGCATCATATGTTACAGGGTTGCATTTAAGAACGTACTGCATTCGCTCATACCCCACTCAAATAATTCTATAATATTAGATAATTTTGTTTAATCTAATATTTAGACAATCTTCTACCATACTAACCAGCTGGCTATGTTTTATTAAACATAACTGTTTAAGGTTTAAGTTCTACGCATCATTTTTTTATTATTTTACTGGCAATTAAATTTCCTGCTTTTAGATGAATATTTTTGGCCAAGTTATTATTCAACGGCAATAACTATTTTTTATTTTCGACATGTCAAACAAATTAACAATGATCTGGCAAACTAATTTCATGATGTACATTGTGTAAAACTTCTCACTGTGCTATGAGAAAAATCTGTTTCGCGAACGAATTGTCCAAAGAACAGTCAGATGCTGTTCAAGACCTGGCAGTGCCCTCTACAATTTTATTTGTAGGTGTGTGGCATTTGGGGAAAAGTTTGGACAAGCAAATTTGTTTTCACTTTTGTTTTTTTTTTAGTTCAAAAACTCCCGTATAATTCTTTTTTGACACTAATGCACAAAATGTAATTTTTTTTATACGACAAAACAGTCAAGTTAATTTTTTTTGGTATGAAAAAATAAATATATTTTTTTGCTGAAATTTGTGTCTTTAGGATTCAAATTTCACTGCCATGGATCGTTGGCAATCGGCGCACAGTGGGTTAGAGTAGCATGTTTTCTTGGATCAAATCAGGGAAGCTATGTTAGGATAATTTTTCTTTATTTTTCAGTTAATACCATTAAAATAAGTTTAAAAAAATGTTTTTTAAGTATATTTGAGTATAATTTTATTAAGTAATGCCAAATATCAGTGTAGGTATATAGTGCAAGGAGTACAGTATGAGAACTTAAACATTGCATTTTATACATCTTAAAGTTAATCATCCACATCATCATCATCATCATTATCGTTATCATCATCATCATTATTAAAAAAAAAAAAAATGCTAATAAAAAAAAAACCATTTCAAAAATCCCTTTTACCCGATTACTTGAAACTGCACAACACAATCACTATTTGTCAAAACAAAGAATATTATTAAAACAAACAAAAATTACAACATTAATATACGGAAAAGAAGAGCACAAATAAATAGAAAAAAGTAACATGAAAAACAACACAACACACAACAACAGCACCAGTCGCGAGATCAATGTGACTTTTAGCTAATTTGACTGCTGCAACACTTGTATTAAACAATGCATGGCTTCTAAAAAGCACAAAAGGGCAGCGTAAAATTTTGCAATATAACACAGATTTATGTCCTCTTTAATATAAACTACAAATTATGACACGAATGTGGACGAATAATAACTATATATCCATTTAAAATATAAAAATATTAATTTTTTTGGCATTTTCAATATAAATAACTACATCTAAATCACTTCCACACACAATTTGATACACAAATGTTAACGACGTATTTGCAAAATAACCTGAACTTGATGGTTCCATTGAAAAATGTTTAACTTTTACAATACTTTTTAAAATAAATAAAATTTTCAACGGGAACGTTTTCACTTTTTTCAGCCTTTTTTGCACAAAAATTTCTATGAAGTTTGACTTTGAAGTTTCACTACAAAAACACCAGACCACTTTTGACATTTATTTTAACGACAAGTGAAGTAGAATTTTATATACTGTAACCGGGTGCAAACATTTTTAACGATACTTACATTTTTTTTTTTTTAATTAATCCAAGAAAACAGGCTATTCTAACCCTCTGTGCGGCGGCCAGTAGCAAAAATGTGTGTGTAGTGGTAAAAAACAATGTGAGTGTATTTAGTTTTTCGAACAATCACTGTCCCATGTAATGGCTGGGTTACACGCTATAAATAGTGGAGAATTAAATTGTGTACGTGTGAACCATACTTATCCTAGGTTCACATTTGGTAAATATTTGACAAGAAATTTCAAATATCTGAAAACCAAACATTTGTTAGAACTCAGCCCATTGTTGTTATATAAAAATAATTGTCAGCAAACCAAAATTCAACAGGTGTGAACACTCAACGCCAAATCTTTGCCTATCTTTTTGGTAAATATTTAGAAAACTAGAGAACTTAAGCGATAGCTTAATATTTTTGTAAAATTCAGCCCAAAATAAGAACAACAAATTTAATTTTTTTTTATGTCTCCTCTTGTTTTTTTTTTAGAAATTTCCAAAATTAAATTGTCAATATACCGAGAACAGGGTGAGTTATCAACAATTTTTTAATCAATTGTCAAATTTCACAATCCTTAAGCGCACAATTATAATTTGCTGTGTCAAAAGTGATCTGGGTCGAGCTTAATGTGGCTACAGAGTGAAAGAACCTAAAATCGGTATGTACCGTACCAAATTTGATAAGGATCACATGTATATGGCTCCTAAAATGAGGGCAAATCCAATTTTCAGTTCTCGGGATACAATTTTCTTTAGTTATTCCCATTTCGTAGTGGTGCTTCATTGCATCTGTTACGGCCATGTAGATTATTGAATTTACTATCAGCATCTTGTAGGTCATGTCGAGTACAGAGCGACACTTCTAAGCTTGCTTATCAACAGATTTTTATTTTCCTACCGCAACGAAGAGACTTCGAACGGTCTTTTACAAAACTTGTCACGTTTTATTTTAAAATAAATTATCATGTTATACGGTTCCCTCGTAAAAAAATGTGTACACACATCGGTAAAACATTGGAAAAATTAAAAAGTCGGGAGAAATGTATTTGCTCAACAAATACTCATACAATTTACCGAAAGTATGTACACGCTGAAAAAAATGGCCTTTTTAACAAATTTCAGCAAACAAATTCGCATCGAACATATTTATATTTTTCCATACCACAAACATTAAATATCAAATATATACTATGTATGTATACATTTTTGTGTTACTTTTATAGGCAGCATTCTGAGAACGTCTGGAAATGGTGTTACTACATTTTCATTTAAATCTGAACAAGTGGACAAATAGTAAGTTCGGCCGGGCCGAATCTTATATACCCTCCATCATGGATTCGTTGCATTTCGATACCCATATGTCCATGTTTGTCAGGGGCCGGTTTTTGGGCCGCTCGTGACCCGATAGTCCCAGGAACCCGATCACAAATTTTATCCAAATCATGAAAATAAATGCATATTTGGGTTCGCGAGAAAATTTCGTTGCATTTCGATACCCATATGTCCATGTTTGTCAAGGGACGGTTTTTGGGCCGCTGGTGACCCGATAGTCCCAGGAACCGGATCAAAAAATTTAGGCAAATCATGAAAATAAAGGCATATTTGGGTTCGTGAGTACATTTCGTTGCACTTCGATACCCATATGCGCATGTTTATCATGGGCCCTTTTTTGGGCCCCAAGGGTCCACGGAACCCACGAGCACGCCCATTTTTGGGATTTTTTTCCCCATCTATAAATTATATAAACTTAGAACAATTATACCAAAAAAAATCAGATGTAGTGAAAAAAAAATTATTTGAAAAATTTGATTATGGCCGGGATATATTTAGTCCCGTAAAGGGGAACTTTTTCCCCTTTGGTCCGATATTGCCCATTCTCGAACTGTTTATGGGCAAAAAACATCTTCCTACAAAATTTCAGCTTCTTAGCGTTGGTCGTTCGCACTCTATCGTGATTTCAACAGACAACAGACGAACGGACAGACGGACATCGCTAGAATGTCTTAGAATGTTACACTGACCGATAATATATATACTTTATAGGGTCGCAGATCACTCTTTCGAGGTGTTGCAAACGGAATGACAAACTTAGTATATACTCCATCCTATGATGGAGTGTATAAAAAACATTCTTGATAAGTATGTGTTGTGAAAAAAATATAACAAACAAAAATTGGTACACATTTCACTTTCTAACGTATTAACACATTCTTCGGCTCTACGAAAGACATTTGGTTTTTATTGTTCATTATCTTCAGATTTATTGTCAGAATCAGAATTCACACTTGGTACCGAGCCTGAAGGAATGGGAGTTTCAATATAAGTGGTTTAAGCAAGACCAAAATACCAATTGCCCAATTTGAATTGTCTATAAGCAACTGTGTCTGCGCTGAACGTTTTTTTTTTAAGTTGGCACTGATGAAAAATAAATTAACAAACAAAAACAATTAACATTATTTTTTATATTTTTTTTAAACCTATGTTTTGTCATTTTTTTTTAATTTCAATGTTTTGTTTAAAAACTTGCTAAAGACAAATGAGAAAAAATCTCCTTTTTGTAACTCTTTTTTTAAAAATTCCCCTTTTTGTGCAACTTTTTGAAGTATCTCAACGCTAACCCTGGCCTCGAGATGGTGGTGGTCAGACGGTGGGAAGTGATAACGACATCCGGAATATTTGAGGATTGAATTTGCAGCATTTGAACTGCGGAAGCCTAGCCCGGGTTTAATAGAATGAGTTGATGGAAGTCATCTCAAGCCTTCGCTTAGATGACAGAAAAAACGATTTTGTACTGAAACGCTTGGGCTTTATTTCATTCACAGAGGCCCAATAAATGGATCAAGGTTGATCTTCGTTTAAACTGAAGTTAAACTTCAAATTAATGTTTTTAGTCAAAGTTTAAACGCAGTTTAATCTTCAAATACTGGGCGTTTATGCCACAGTTTAATAGCAATATGACAGCACTCAACCAAAGAAGAAGCATCAAAATTATTTTGGATCACCAAATTCCAAAAATAAAATAAATTACATAAATAATTCTACTGTGTAATTTTGTAGATGTTTCAATTGGTTTCCGACCACCAACCGTTCCATACATGTGTCTATTGTCCGTGCAAAGATATTTAGCAGAATTTTTTAATTCTCATATTTTTTCTCAACCTATTATTGTGTGACCAAATCCTCTACAACAGTTTAATATTATTTTAATTAAATTTGTTTATGTATTGTTGATCTATATTCTTCATATACAGCCCGATTCTAAATTCTACCGGGGAGATAATTCCCAGGGAATTTACTTTTTTTCGAAAACATTATCCTCCTTTTCTAAACAAACTGAGCGAATAATAATAAGGGACATACAATTTCGATTATTCGGTGTCAGATGATTTGATTGTTTCCCGGTCAGTTTAGAATGAGAGGATTTTATTCTCGGAGAAATTTAAATTCCCCGGGAATTATCTCCCCGGGAGTATTCAGAATCGGGCTGATAGTTTTATTTCTGTTAGTCGAGTTCGAGATCATTGATTATTTCTATTTTTTTTTTTGCAAAAATAGAAATGTTAAAAAATGTGTGTTTGCTTTGATTACAGGCAAGGTAATCTGCCACACTTCTTCATCGGTATCCATTTGCAATGATTTCTGCTGCAAATTATTGGTCTAACATACGCATAGTTCTCGCAAGTGAATGAGAACTACTGTTTAGTAGCGCATATCCCCCAAATAAAAATACAGCAGTAAAGCAAACATATGTTTTCTGATAAAAGTATTAGTGTTGCCACATAAACAGTCGAAAATGTGGCTTATTTTGAATGACCACTCAAAAACGTATTTGAAGATTAAACTCGGTTTTATTGGAATCTGAGTTTTACCTAATCGTGCTGTAACTACGATCTCATTTATTGGTCCTTAGTGGGTCGCAAATCAGCTGTTAGTCGTAATGTTAGTACGCTAGCGAACATTAATGTTATTTTTCGAACACGATATCCAAACAATGGATTATATTTAAAAGAAATAATAAATAAAATATTTAATAAGAAATAATTTTTACAAAAAGTGACACAGATAGATAGAGAGACCAATCTAACGGATCAATAAAGTGAATGGATCCCAGCAAAGGGTCGTCCGAAACCCCGATTGTCGAAGATGATATTTGATATGGGTAGAGTAGAGTAGCTCATCTCGGAGGCTGTCGCATAAAATTGTATCGATTGATTGAAACTATTCTCAACTCCAGAATAGAGAATAATCTAAGCTTAGATTCCTCGATTTGAGTTGAAGTGTATGCCAGCATTGAATTTCCTAATACCCCACTGTGCAGTGTAACACCTCACTATTACTCAACTCTTTCTCTCTATTTCTCTCTTTCTGTCTCTTGATTCATGAAACATTAACATGTGCGACCGACCAAAACATTGTGACACTGCCAACCCTGTAACACACATGAATTGTTTCGCATTTGCCATTTCGCGGCAGATCACTTTTATTCGGTTCAATGGGCGCACTGCTGGGATTCTTCGCTGTCGTTCGACACATCAGCAGAGCAAAGGCGACAGCCGCAGCACCAGCATGTGGACACAGCCACAGCTCAAGCATGAAATCCCCTCTGTGTGTATATGTGATGACGTACGTGTGTGATTGGAACGTCGTTGTTGGTGTTGTTGTTTTTTTCTTCATTTCGTTTAAAACGTGCTGAGTAAAGAAACAGTAAATCATTACTGTGAGAAACGTGAAAACGGCAACAACCAACACACGATCAAGTTCAAGTTTTTGTTGATACACATTTCTATAGTTTTTCGATTTTCTGTTCTTTTTCATTTTGCTCTCTGTTGTTCTCGATCAGTTTCTTACTCGTTCTGTAATTCCGTTTCGTTTTCCATTTTGTATGTGATGTTTGTTCGATTATTTATACACTGTTTATATTTTGCGAATGTCCACGGTTAATATTGTTGACGGTTGGTTGTTTTGTTTATTATAATTGTGGTTTCTTTTTCCCTTGTGTGCTTAAATTCTGAAATAAGAATTTCGTTGTAACTCGTGGCCAATAAGAAAAATAATTATAAAGTGTAATCCGAAAAAAAAAAAAAATCTAACGAATGTGTCTCATAATGGAAACGCACAAATAGAGCGCAGCCAACACACATGTTTTTTTTATGTTTTCCTTTTGTCTATGGAAATTAAGACCACAATGGATATAAATCAATTAAGTGTTAATACATACTAAAAAAGCAATATCGACGAGGTTCTTATCTGAACCGGGCCCGGGCTCGGGTAATAAACAAAAATGGAAATTAACTAAAACAACTTAAAAATAACATAATCAAGTCCAACGAACGCGAAAACAATAAACCGCGTCTCGCCAACACTTTATTGTCATCGATCATCTGCCAAATCGCCGAAATAGTTGTAGATCATCGTCATCATCGCCAATATACGTCGTTATAGTCTTCAATATCCATCCATCCGCAACAACAGCAGGCAAATTTAGCCTCCGGCGATACAA
This sequence comes from Hydrotaea cyrtoneurina, assembly GCA_958296145.1. Lineage (NCBI taxonomy): Eukaryota > Metazoa > Arthropoda > Insecta > Diptera > Muscidae > Hydrotaea > Hydrotaea cyrtoneurina. The sequence goes on along the minus strand of OY282515.1, from coordinate 40,445,950 downwards.
AACAACAGGAAAAAAAAAACAGCCAAACAAAACAAAAACGCTCATAAAACAAATATACTAGTGTCTGATTTCTGGTCGGTTTGTTGGTGGTGAATCTTAACGAGTGGAAAGTTTTTATGAAATTGTTGTCGTTGTCGTTTTTCTTGTTGTTGTAATTGTTTATTTCATGAAGCTACAAATAATTTCATCACGCGACTGTGAATTGCAAAAAAAAAAACCAACCACAAAAACCATAAAGAATAAAAAATATTTCCCCAAAAAAAAAAAAAAAAACAGCGAAGACAGACGGCCAAACGTGCACAAATATTATGAAATGATGCCAAAATATGCTTTACCAGAGTTATTCTTAAATCCTGCCCATGAGTTCACAGTGGGGGAGATTTGTATTTTTTTTCTTGAATATTTTTACCGGGCTTTGAGATTCCAAAGTGTAACAAATGTCTTTACAACAAGTTAAATTGTTAAGTTAATTGTTTTTCTCGCTTATTTGCCACAATTTCCGAATTCTAGATAACTTTAATCAATTTCATTACACAAAACCACTTTTAATTACTTTGTCTAATTAGTAACTTTCGTTTAATCAACTAAAGAATTAATTATTAATTACAATACAAAGTAAATTTATGTTCTAATTTTGGGTTAAAGGGTAAACCGGGTGCCATTTGGCTAGATTTTTGCAGCGACAGACCAATGTCGCTGAAGGAAAACAAACCCATAACTCCCACGCTAATAGGCAAGAACGATACCAACTTGCCATAGAATTGTTTCCTCTAAAATAAAGTTAACATTGAATTTCTCGCTCATATTTACCCGAAACAAGCAGAATTCTTGGACACTTACATTTTCTTTGGCTTGAATTAAAAAACAAATGGTTAAAAGAAGAAGACATATTTGTCTTTAAACAAAAGATGTGAACTATTTTCAAAATGAAAATATAATTATATTTAATAAACATGGTTCTCGACGAGCATATTCGCCTAATTACCCCAGTGAGGTAATAAACCAAGTTTACACCCTGTTTTTATAAAACGAATGAGTCTTTCATTTCGTTAAAATAACGAACACAAATTCTGTTTCGTCAGTTTGGGTTTTTGTAACACGAAAGTCTCTGTTAAATTCTAATTGAAATTTTTTTCGTATGTATTTTTGGATTCGTTGGAGTTATAGAAACACAATTCAGTTTCGTTTCGGCTACAGACGTTTCTGTTCGTCTCAGACGTATACGTTTTATAAAAACAAACTGTTAATTAGCTAATATGGATAATTACTTAAGAAGCTTGAGTGAAAAAATATTTAAAATCAATAGTAAACAACACAAAATTCTTATTGACATTCGTATGTCAAAATTTTGTATTTATTTTCTTCCTCTTCTAGGGATCATTTATTATTGACAGTTTGTTTTTTGTTTATTGTTGGCAACACCAGATAACATCGCCTAACTCTTTATATCGGGTGTTTTTTGAAGATCTTCTAAACAGAAAATGATAATACAAGACTGAAATAATTACAATCTGATAGATAATTCCATGGCATTTATTTTGTTAAATACGATTTCCGGCATATGTCCACCGCGGCTACAAGTTACATGATCCATTCGACCAGTCCAACAACTTTTTCTAAAAAATCTGGCCGTATGGCGTCAATGGTGCTGCAAGAGTTGCTAGTTTGTCGGCATAAACCAATGACGCACGAACTAGGTGGCCAGTGATCGGGATCACTTGGGGGAAATAAAGTTGTCACCAAATTGATCGATTGCAAAAAATCGATTGTATTGCAAGTTACACCGTCTTATTGGAACCAATTGTCGTTAATGTTTAGCTGTATAATTTTTGGAAACCAAAAATGCAGTCAGCACTGCCATTCACTATAACGACAGCTCCCTTCTCATTTTGAAAGAAGCACACCAAACAGCTTATAAAACACCCTTTACAAAAATCTAAGCAAGTGGTAAACACGCCTATTATAACATGCACATGTAACTGCATTAAGAGAAGTTCCCCCTCTGCTCTTTAATGGAATGTTAACGGAAATACTTAAATACATATATACGTACGTGCTCTTTCAAACAATTCCATGAACGTATTTCAATTTTCACTTGGACTGTGATCATTTAATGAGTCTTGTCTACTTAAAACAAACGTCTACACCGAACAAAATTATCTTCGCATTTTTGATTTTTTTTTCGCAAATTGCGGGTGAATGCATGCATTTTATTTTTCAAGCATTTTGTTTTGTTTATTTGTATGTGCTGCGCAGAGGTCCAAGCCGATCCAAACTCCGGAGTAAATGAACTATTAAAGAAAACAATAAAATTTGTGTAAGAAAAATCTTCCAATCTCCAAGTCATATGCAACATGGATTAGGATTGTATTGATTTCTTTAACTTTTTGAAAACTCGTCCAGATTTGCCGCGAAAAATGTCCTCAGAAGACAAATATGATTTCAAAAAACCGAAGCAAGTTCATGATAGTCCCATGTCAGTTCAATGTAATGATTCGGAATTTCTTTTTAAAATAACATTAAATTTTGTGTGTAGATACAGCATTCTACTTGATTTTTAGGGGTTCTAATACAAAATATACTGCATTTCACTCAGGTACAGTTGACACCATTAAGGATGACATATGTAAAAACCAGTTACAGAAATTCGAATTACTGTTTGGGGCGCTTTATGGACCGTGATGTCATTGTTCCATATTTCTTCAAGAACAGTATAATTGATCAAAGTATAACTTATAACATGTTGGTTGTAAATCACAAATACAGAGTTTAATGCGATAATTTTCCCTTTTTTCGATGTGATCTATGAAACGTTGTATTTGAGATGGGGTAGGAATTTAGGTACATCGGATGGCTAAAGACCCAACGAGTATGAACTGATTACGTAGGGGCCCGAAAGCCTTTGATTACATGGATGTGGTTAACAAGTCAATTATGTTCCAAATTTGTCAACACGGTTTGCTTGAGCGTTCACAGATAATTCGAGAACACGATAATTTTTCAACGCATTTTTTCGTTCAGTGTAGATGACACACCTTTCTTTGAGCGTGGGTCGTAAGGAATCAAATTCAGCAGATCATATACATCGCCACATACTAAGACAAATTTCCACAAAATTCCATTTCAGGAAAAATCTAGACATCACTTCATTTTGTTTCGGGAAAATCCCGTACAGATAATATCATAAAGTAAAACAACAACAAAAAAAGTAAAACAAACAACCCGGAAAAGTTTTACTAAAACGAATTTTACTAAATTACAACAATTGACAACCATTTTTATTTAAATTAGTTCTGCTTTCACGAAAAGTTTATTTGATTATGTAAAATTTATTATGGGATTACTTTTGCAACATATGACAGCACTATTGCGCCACCCTGTATACACATGTAATTTGATATATTGTTTAGGTGCTTATTTATTTTTAAATTAACATTTTGACATCTAGAAAATTAATGGATTTTTGCACAATATCTCAGATTTTAAACTTTTAGAATCTTTAATTACCAAAATTGCTATTAATTCATTGTCCAGCCGGTATTATTCAACAAAAAACTGAAAAACCCCCCCACTGTTGTCCAAATTGGAATATAAAAAGATTTTTTTTTTTTTATTAGAATATTTTATAAATAATTACAAATTATTATTTATTTAAAAAGCTGTCTGCCAGTATTCAAAAAATAAACTTAAAAAGAACGACAACAACAATTAACATATCACAAAACACAACCTGATAAAACGACGGGTGAGTAATTGTTTTTGTTTACTATCACTTATGTTTATATATTTTTTTTTTGTATTAGCGGAAGTTTTTGTTTTTTAAAAACTTTTTTAAAACTAACACCACACTTGGTGCAATAAAGTAGCAGATAGTCGACTCCGGTCAGGAATATAGGAAAATGGCGACAATTTGTTTCAGTTATCCCTGTTTTTCTCTAATGCGTAATTCGGATAAGGGAAACCGGTCTCAGGTTAGTCATCTGATTGGGAAATATTTTTGTCGATGGACAGATTTCCTGTCTTCATATTAGGGGTATAAAAAAGTTCGCTTGTGCATATGGGCAAAGTGGGCCAATGTCAAAGTGGAAAAAAGCATATGCCAAGCCTATTATTTTTAATTTTCACAACAGACATAGCTTTTGATTAGCACTACAATTGGTGCAACCAACCAACTGTTCGTTGTCAAGATAATTACAAAAATCCAAGATATTCGCATCCAAGAAAAAGCTTTCAAAGCAACCAAATTACTTACTGATATCAGCGAAACCTGAAGGAATATTTTAATGCGACTAATTTTAAAATGTTGTGCATCGATGTAACTTAATAATGTTATTTTGGTTTATTTGAAAATAATAAGTAGTTAATTCTTTTTTAATTTTAATCACTGTCGCACGCCGCATGTCACATGCGACATTTTGTTCATCATACTTTTCATGTTTATTTTTTCCCTTTTTTTGTAATTAGACATCCATACGATGATTAGAAATATACTTTTGGCCATCGCAACAAACCGATTGCATCTGGGATATTCCTGAAATGCATTTCACTTTCTTCCATTTTAGGGCAACTTATAACGTAGAGCCGTCTTTTAATTTGAACCGATGGCATAAAATACATTTTTATTCTATTTATGTGGTTTTTCGAATATTGATAAAAGGATAGTGCATCGGGTAAAACACTGTAATTCGATTTGTTTGTTTGCCACACTTTTTTTTAACGACGCCACCAACTTGAAAAAGCGCCTACGTCGTGTTTATAATGTATAGGTTTATCGCTTAGAACCGCAAACGACAGCAAAGCGCGAGGCAACCAAGCTACGCAGGTAAACATTTTTACCTGGAGGTAGCTGAAATAATCATATATTTCTCGACAAAATCAATTTGAAGAACGATCTCGAAAGCCTTTAAGTTATTTCTTGATTCCTGATGATATTTTTGCTCTTTTTACAAAAAATGGGTTTATATAATTTTTTCTTAATTTCCATACCAATGACTAACTCAAATAACAACAAAAGATATTTCAGAAAAAAAAAAATTATTCCAAATTTACAATTTTGGACTCACGTGTCGCACGCTTCAAACTTTTAATAAGTAAAAAAAGCAAAGTGCTAACTATTTTCCACCAATTTTTTTATATTTAATTTGCATTAAAAATATCTGTTTGTTACTCATAATTGATAAACATTGTACAAATACCTTCGACTGACTGATAACAAATGATGTTTTCCAGTGTCGCACGCAACATTCAAATGTACGATAAAGCAAAAAAAAAAAGAAATTCACCGGAATAGGCAATCACATTGTTCGTTTTACATTTTTCTTATATTCTTTAAACATAAACCTAGATATAAAAGAGCAAGTGTCAATGCATAATGTCTCTCATTAACATCATTAATCAAAACAAAACTTGCAATATAAATGTTTAAAACCAGAGACCGTAATCATTATGAGATTTATTATAAAAATCACTATTAATGATTATATTATGATTTTTAGGATTTTCTTCAATGGTAATGATTAATTTTGAGTGATATTACAAAAATCAGCATTATTTTTGAGGAAATAAAATTTAAAATCAAAAATAAGTATTGTTTATGATTTTTATTTTCTTCATTCAAAATAAAACTCACTTCATTAAGGCAAAATTGGAAGATTACAGTGCATTATTCATTAGTTCATAATGTAGATTCATTTGATGCCCAAAATAATAGGTACACTTAAGAAGAAAAACACAGCAATTACAAATAATTTTTTTTAAAGCAAATATTGTTTTATATTGAAAACAAGGCTAGTAGACCTTTGGAGAATTTCCGCATTAATTTCTCATGATTTTAACTATTTTTCTCTCTACTTCGCTGCAGTGTTTGCTTCTTCAGATTTTCTGAGACAAAGGAGATGGATCTTAAATTTAATCTAAAATATAAGTATACTTACCGACCAATGTAAAATCAAACAAGAAAGGCATAACAAAAGCTCAGTTTAATAAAAATTATCCCAAATTATCTATTATTTTGATCAACTGTTTTGGACAGCTCTAATAAATTCGTATGCATAAATAAGGTTGAAATCTCGTACTGGCCATATGTTACTTCTAATAAGCAATGTCTGTACTGTAATATTCATAGAACAAAAAATGTTTCCTATATTTCAGAGGGGAATTCCCAGTTTATTGTTATTTCAATATTACACTATCACGTGTATCTATCGAAAATCCTATTGTTGAGCACAATCTATCTCAGTTATCGGTTAGAAAATTATATTTCAAATACAGTATTGCGTTTATTCTCCTAACGAATTGATTTTCAATCAGTTCATTTAATTATAATTGATTTTGTTTATTTATAATTGGTTTGTATATCCAAATGCAACGGAATATCCGTTATTGTTTGTTTTTGAATTAAGCCCAGTCGGCTGGAAAACACTAATAATATGGGGAATGCTCATTTCATAGTACTCTTTTAGTCGGAAACTTTCCGGTGCACCCTCGTATGTTTGTACGTCGCCAAAGTTAGCAGTTCTGAATGTGTACAAAGACATATTGAGTCGCATTTTTTTTTTAACCAAATGCGTAATGCATTGCAATTCTGTGTAAAACGTCTGTGATAACGAATATTGCATTCTTTTCAAAACATTGTTTGAACTGTAGAATTTTACTATCTTAACTGAAACCCGATTAGTATAGGTCATAAACAAATTATTTCTCAATTAATTTCCTGAAAAATTCGCTTTGTCGGTTATCCGCCAAAGCTGATATGTTGATAATCGATTTCCATTATATGATTTTTTTTAAATTACAATGATTCAATATTTACTCAAAGTTTATTGCTTTCGATTATTAGTAGAATTCTACTTAATCCAGGTGGTTAGCGATTAGCTAACCAATCTACGAAATTTTTCATTAAACGTCTTTTCTTATTTTTCAAAACTCCATCAATAGAGAACACGGAGTGCCCGTAGAAGTCCAAGGACTATAGAGATTACTTAAACGCATAGAGTTACAGTTATGTGGTAATAGAGATGAACGATATTTCAAATGGCCGTTTAAACAAATTTCAGCTAACAAATCCGCATCAAACATAAATATATATTTCCATACAATGGTCATAAATATCAAATATGTGTTACTTTTTATTTATTTTTTTCTTTTAATTTGTGAATCATTTTATTCTCTCAGTTAATGTTTTTTTTTTTTCTTAAAGAGCGTTGAGACAATAAACAAAATATGAAAACAGCTACAAATACACACTTATTCGCACTCAAATGTGGTTCTTTGTTGAATTTAATAAGTTTATTGTGTGTTTTTCCCAAACATGCTAATGCTTCTGCTCAAATACTTATTGCCAGTTTCCATAAAACGAATTTGTTCGTTCGTTACAAATTGTCAAAATTGAAGGCGCAATAAAATGGATATTTGTCAGTAGTGGGAGCTCATTCTTTTGAGATTGTGTTCCAGATGTCCATGTCTAACATATATGTGAAAACCAGATTTGAATAATATCTGGATCCCATTTTAGAACGCTTCCAATATTGACGATTTGTAACGAACGAACAAAATCTTTTTATGGAAACAGGCAGTTAATAATAATACTTACAAATATATTCGCAGCCAAATAAACAATGTTTCGAAGCAAATAAACTTTATTTGATACAAATTGATGGACTTTCGCAAACTTTACCTACACTTGTACAGAGAACCTACTTCCCGGAGCCTCATCATTAGACAAGAAATGATCGCGGAAGTGATCAAATATTCCCAGTATTTCCACATAAATACATATGTATATCAACTCTTTGATATTTTTGTTCAGCAGCGTATTGCCGGTACAGCATTTGTATTCAATTAAAAAAAAAAAAATTGTATTTGTTGCCTTTCTTTCTCATTGTTTATGATATGCCAATACATAACAAAAAAGAACCTGTCTGCTGTTTATCAGAACTGGATAAAATTAATGGAATATCCATCAGAATATTTGTTTTCACTTTAAGCGCAATATATATGTGTCTGTCAATATCAGAGTTACGAAATTCACAGAAATATGTCTTCGCCATTTTTATCTTCAACAGCACTTGATAAAAATGACACTGCTGAAGAATATAAAAGTACTTTTTTCTTCAAATGCGACACTCTATGAACTTAGATCCACTGAATCATCGCATTCGTTGTTCTACGTAATGGATTGGTTTATTACAGTATTGCTTCTCGCTCGGTCGCCTAGCATGACACATACATTATGGTGATAACGTTCGGTTCCCATAGTGGGGGGCATGTGACGTGAGAATATTTGACGATCAGGCGGAAAATACAAAGATCATAAATGATACGAGTAGTACATGCGAGTAAAAAACTATGAGAGCAATTTAATAAGTCTGAACATTTTTGAACTTCCCTCGCAGTTAATAAAATAATAATACTTCCACTTTCGACTCCTGTCAAATGTTTAACAACCCCTTCATGGGCGTGTACGGCAGCCGTTGACAGCAAAGAACCTCGTCAATTTTGTAGAAATGAAAAACCAATGAAACACTTGATTAGAACTGGGGTGACACCGACTTTCTGTACACTCGAAAAAATGCATGCAAGCAGAAGTAAATGTGCGTGAAGTTAAATACGAATTTAATTAGCGGAGGCAGAAACCGCCTCTGTTTACAGAGCTCAGTGTTCTATTGATTTAGTATTCACGGCAATACTCCATATGTGAGTATTGGTCTGAAGATCGCCATATACATCAAATGTATTATTTTTACAGGCCCCATTTTTGGCAAGTATAAAGAACAGATAGGGCTGTTATTGCCTCGTTTGACTAATGTTGTATCCAAGCCGATTTGCTCAATTGCATGGTTTATTTATGTAGGCTTCATGTAACGCCTTTATGTGTGTTTGCAGTACCAGGTAAAATACTTCATCAACCTACCATATGTTATCGATTTTCTGTCTATTGTTTTATATTTCAATTGGTGTTCTCTGTAATAAAGGTTACATGACTGAATTAATTACAGAAGAACATACAATTGTATAAAAATAAACAATAAACGACGCATCGATATTAACCTGTGCACATATGCATGTGTGCAGGCACAGTCAGGCGGATCGATTTCAATGTTGGACAAATAGATTGTGTCGAATTATGGGTGAATCCCCATCCTACGTTACCAAAAAATACTAATATATAAGTAAGTGTCAAATAATTTTGAAGATATTTTTTTAATCTTCTTAATATATATTTACCCTCGACACTGATTCACTGATTCCCTGATTCACTGACTCTGTCACGCAGTAGTACGTAGGAATTTAAATAGGCATTCTATAATAATTCTATAAATAATCTCCAAAATTTTTTTTTTCCACAAAATTTTTTTTTTCAACAAAATTTTTTTTTTTCAGCAAACATTTTTTTTTCAACAAAAATTTTTTTTTCAACAAACATTTTTTTTTCAACAAAAATTTTTTTTTCAGCAAAAATTTTTTTTCCACAAATTTTTTTTTTCCAATTTTATTTTTTTTTCAAAATTTTTTTTTACAAAATAGTTTTCCCAAAATATTTTTTACAAAATTTTTAAAATTAAGTAACAAATACTTTCTCAAACAAATTAACGGGCGCCATAGGCGCATTACAACTTACTAGTTGTAAATAATTTTCGAATTTTTTTATTCGATTTACAATTTGAAGGTCGTTATTTAAATAGACCTATGCGAATGATTGCACAATCCTCCGCACATTAGTGCAATCATTCTGTTTCGTCTATCAACTATAACACGTGACTTTTACATGCCATGTAGAATGACATGTAGTTCAGAATTCGCAATACGGTCAAATTCGGTTAAGCGGAAATGAAAAAATCAAGTAATTTGCGAGATTTTCATTAAAAAGTACTTCGGATATTTGATTCTTCTTTCATTTAATCGAACTGAGTATGTTTTTTCGAAATCGAGATAGAAACTTGTGGCACAAGTATTAAAACACATGTATGTACAATTTAAATTGAACATTAATAAGCTTGGATTTCATTTCGTAGAGTTGTCTTAAATGTGGTTGACACATAATTTCGTGAGATCGTTTCTTTTGCCGAAGGCTTTAGAATTGTCTCAAAAAAATATTTTTATAACATAAATTGCTTCTAATGTCTCCTTCGTAGTAGGTTTAATAGAATTTATTATGATGATCTCATAATAAATTCTATTGAACCTACGACAGCCTTCTTAATGTTTCCCTGTACGTTACGTCCGCTATTATCTCTTGGTCTGTCAATTCTCCTGGGTAGAATGAAGAAGTATTGAAATGAGACGGCACAACATAATTTTTTTCGCCATTACATTCATCATATCGCTCATTTAATTCAATAGTGTCACAATTCAAAATTCTGCTCAAGAAAAAGCAAACATATAAATTGGAGCTATTCGGGAAACCTATGAGGTTTTTGCTATATTTGCTAAGTAAGACGCATTCATAATTCTAAACAGCTCTCCTGAAAAAATCGCATTTTGAGTTGTGACACTATTGAAGTAAATGAACGATATTTCTTTAAAGCGGTGTTCGTATCATATAAGTTCGTGTTATTGCATTAAACATGTGTTTCACATAAAGGATTTTTTTAATAAAGCGGATTTTCGCCCAGAACAATCGTTACTAACATTTATTTTCATTTAAGCGATTTTTCAATTAAGAGCGACTGTACATACAATCGAAATATGTTAGTTATTTTCATATAATATTTTATTTGTAGGCAACTGGATTTTTTACACACCGTCTTAATGTGCTGTGCGACGGAGAAAACAATATATAAGGCCAGTTCCAGACAACAAGAAATTTTCGTTTCATTTGATTTATTTAAATAAAAAATTTTAGTTGCGGACTACTTAAACTTTTTCCAAATCCGCTTTAAAGTAAAATTGTGTGGAGTAAACGCGAATTGTATCTTTCAATTCGAATGTGTGCAGAATAATTTTCTTTTCTTTTTCGCAAAACTAAAGCATTTTTGGGTCGTCGTGAAGCTGTCGGACCACAATACAGAAATTGGGGGGAAAATTCGAGCTGTTAGTGATGTAAAGAATAAAATCCGTACACGTCGCTTAAAAAAAACTGAGAATATTGCTGCTGTAGCCAATAGTGTTGAAGAAACCCGTTCTTTGGAATTGGGCATTCCACAAACGTGATTACATCGTATTTTCCATAAAGAATTGGACAGCAATACAGAAATTGGTGGACAAATTTGAGCTGTTGGGACAAGTTAGTGATGTGAACAATATAATCCGTGCACTTCGCTCAAGAACAACTTAGAATATTGCTGCTGTAGCCCAAAGTGTTGAAGAAAACCCAGGTTTGTCCATTCCTCGTCGTTCTTTGGAATTGGCTATTCCACAAACGTCATTACACCGTATTTTGCGTAAAGACTTGGGTCTTAAGGCTTATAAAGTTCAGTTAACACAAGAACTCAAGCCGGCCGATCATCAACAACGTCGTGTCTTTGCTGATTGGGTCCTTGAAATGCATGAAAATGATCCGGAATTCCATCGAAAAATCATCTTGACTGATGAGGCCCATTTGCACCTCGGTGGCTTCGTCAACAAGCAAAATTGTCGCATCTGGATCTTGGAAAACCCAAGAGTTATTGTGCGACTGTTTGGAGCGATTTATGCTCCGACGGTGTTATTGGATCTGAAAGATCCACGTGAAAGATAACTTCTACGCCAACAGCTCAGCGTCGATTCGCGGACACAGGGCAGCCACTTTGCAATTTGGTTAAAGAAATTTTCATGAAAAGGATATGGTCCTGTAAGCGTGGTAGTGGTGGCCATTTGGCTGATGTTGTTTTTCATTATTAACGGCATACCGTCCTCTTGATTTTGAAATAAACATCCGATCATTTATCTCAAAAAATTCCATTTTCTTTGAGTACCAAAATAACACCTCTTGTTGGAAAACCCTGTAAAAATGATCTGTGACATTTTTTTCCCATATAAGAATTTTCGAATTTCGTAAACTTTAAAAAATTATATAAATTGGTCATATCTTGCTTTGGGTCTCTTTCGGAAACCAGCCAATTTAACTTTACTCTAGTCTGTTCAGAAAGAAAAAAAAGACAATTTTGATTTATCTGGACAAATTTTGCCATCGCTTGTAACAGGACATTAGTTCAAACATCTGGAGAATCCAGCCCATTGCAGCCCGTCTAGCAAACCCTAGGTTATGCAAAAAAAAATGTTCTAAGGGGAAAGTTGCATCATCATGCACTTTGTCTTGATTGCAAATATTGAAAGCTTTAACATTTGTGTAGAGGGAGAGAGACAGAAGAAAATGAAAGTTATTCAAATGTAAATCACGCTGATGAATATTAATTGAAATAGGTAAACAATTCCGACTCACAGACATTTAGTTTTAATAAAACGGAAGTACAATTTTAAATGTATTTACTATGAATTCATTGACAGACGTACAAACTATGCCAACCACAATCACTTGGGCTGTAAAGTGCCACATTTTAGATCGCCTGCTTTTTTCGTTTGTTTGTTGGATTTTTATTAAAACAAATTGTGGTTTCCATCAGTTAACAGCCTCCATCGGAGAATCAGTAAAATGAAATTTGTGATACGGTAAACGGTCTCCGCAATACCAGTGAATGCCTGTGTTGGCTGTTGGAGACACAATCAATCTGAATCTGACAACCTTCATTGAAATGGTTTTGTCAGCGACAAACTATTCGATATTTTGTTTTAATGCGCAATTAAATATATATGTATATATATATATTTACCGTACATACATACATACATACCAAGTCAAACACACACATGCATATAACCAAATTTAAGATATTCCGAAACTGAGCATCAATATATCATAGTCTTACAAAAATAAGATACGTATTGTTGTTGGCGGCAATGACGATAGCCCAGATCGAATTTTACGGTGGCTTGGAGCACATTTCATAATGCATCATATCGAAAATCTATTTCGAAATTGAAATTTTTTGAAAACATTGAGCCAAAAAGAAAATTTTACAGGAGAGGGTTTTTTGTGTGGTCAACCATAAAGGCGTGTGGTGTTTATGATACAATGGATTTGAATTTGCTATATCTTTGTAAATATAAATTTTGAGTTTTTAATATTTTGGCATTTCATTTGGAATTTCATTAAAAAAAAAGCGATTTTTGATAAAAAAAAAAATAGGGCTGACGTCTTTTTCGCAGTTAGGGCTCGATATGTCCTTCCGTATCTCTACTGTCAATTGTTGGGAAGTGTTTGGGTTGCTTGTCAATGCTGTTATGATTCTGGGCAAGCAAGGAGTTTTTAAAAATTTCCAATTTTGATAAAACGAAGCTCGTCCATTTCGAAGCTCCGAGACTTTTCAAGACCATCCAATCACAGACTTTTCAAGACAATTCAATCTCCAGCCAAGATAAATGGTTTTTCATGCCTCTGTATCGCTCACCTTTAACCAAAATTGCGATTCAAGTTTTTTTTTTTTTTTTTTTTTTTTTTTTTTTTTTTAAATGCCAACCATGCCACCGATCTAGACATTCACTCTCTGAGGATGTATTCTTGATGGTCACGTGCGTTTTCCCCGATCTTCAGATGCGGCAGTTTGGCTAGTTAACATAACCACATTGTTAACAAAGCCACTAATCAGCTGTTTGTCACTTCGAAATCATGCGACGTTGTCGTTCGACATAGGAGCTTAATGTGGTTTTTTTTTTACGAAAAACGACTAAGCTGTAAATATTAAAGCGTTACATAATTTTAATGTGCTCTTCACATGCCACGAACCAGTTCCTCTCAGGGCTGTCATAGCGAAATAGATGTGACCTTCAGATGTGACCATACATTTACTTAGTTCATTTTTCTTCACAGTCATAAGCAGCAAAGTAAAATTAGACATAATTGCCGATTTTCTTCAGTACTGTACAATTTGTTGCAACAATGTTGGAAAAAAAATATTGTCATTTTTTTTTTTTATTTTCACTTGTCCGTCTGTTACCACCTACACACACACACAGTCAGCTACCCAAAAATCATAAGATTTTACTGAAAACTGGCAAACGTCAAGAGGGAAATTAAGAAAAATAATAAAATTTTCATCATTACTTTGTGATCTTTGGAATTCTGGCGGCACGCTTGTTAAAATTACTGTACATTGAACGAATTGCAGAATGTTTTCCCGATCTAATTCCTTTTGCAGGTTTTGGATTATTGAAATTAATCACATATCCCTCCCTTATGTACGGAAATAAAAAAACGCAAAATGGGCGAGTAACCAGTATTCATAGAAAATCCCCTAATGGGCTCATATAGAACAATTAAAGGTGATCTAATAAATAAAAAGTCACATAACCTTAACATTGTCAATTTCGGCCTGATCGTTAACTTCGAATAGGGGTTGTCATTGTCAGTCGTTCCAAACCATTACCCGGCGACCCAAACTGTCAGAGTTCGCAAAGAAACCGGTACGAAAGTCGGCACATTCTTCCGATGTCGGATTTGAATTCTGGCCGAAATCGGTGTGAAAATTATTCCCCCATTCCCCCATCGGAGGGGAATCTGAATATTTTGCCGACACGACGTACAAACATTGGACCAGACTCTAAATAAATATCTAGGGAAATTAGAAATGTCGTTTAAAATTCTGACGGAGTTCTAAAGTGGTTTCTCATGCAATTGGAAGTGTTTGCCGAGTCGTCGTTTAGAATTCTTACCGAATTCTGATGGAATTCGGATTTATTTGCCGACTCTTCGTTCAGAATTCTGACCAAATTCTACAATTATTGAGTCTGCCATTTGCTCAATTGAAAAATATTCTTATACCACTTTGCCCGCACTTAGTTCGTACCCCTGAACATTTTTTAAAAAATTTAAGTTAGTAATTTTTTTTTGTTCTGCTATTAGTTCTAAGAAATAAAAGTTGTAGCTTTAAGGAGACAATAAACTTTGTCTAAAAACATAGATTTTTTAATAAATATAAAAGCAGAATTAGAAAACGGACAGACGTACGAACTTATTGTTGGCGCCACATACTCAGAAAAAAATAATTTTTCGATTCAATGAAAATATTCACGAATTGAAACAAAAAATTCATTGAATATCCTGTGATAAAACAATTTGTCAACTTAAAGAAAATATTCGTATACTGTTTATCAAAAATATCTTTGATGAAGAATGTTTCATATATACAAAAAAATTTGTATGTCGTCCATTAAAAATATTTTTGAAACTAACAATAAATTTGTTCATCAAATATTATCAAATTTCGTTTTTTAGCATATTTATGAAAAGTTTTATTAAATATTGAAACGAAATTTAATAAAATAGATCGAAAAATATTATGATTTTTTAAATTTTGTTTAATATTTGGTAAATTGCTTATCATACTTACGAAAAAATGTATGTAATATTAAAAGAAATTTTATAAATTAGATAACCAAAATACAAATCATAAAAAATATAAAATTTTTTGTCAACTCAATTTATCAAATTTCTTTCAACATTTGATAGAATTTTTCGTAAATATGCTAAAAATGTATCAAATATTACAACGAAATTTGATAAATGGGATCAACAAAAAAATTCATTAAAAATATCCAAATATTTGATGAATTGTTTTGTTGATACATTTCATCAAACTTTGTTTCAATATTTGACAATTTTTTTAGCATATTAACGAAAAGTTTCATTGAGAAGTGATGAAATTCTTGTACAAATATTTTCATTGAAATTTTTTGGTTGTCTTTTTTTTTCTGTGTAAGTGAATTCCGCGAATGCTGTTCGATAACTAACAAGCAGAAAAAAAGACACAGAATAATAACGATAAACAAAAATAAACTCAGACATTCCGTTCAGAATTCGTTCAGACATGTCTGAACAAAATATCCCTACGACACAGCCATCAGACGTTCATAATTCGGTCAGACGTATCTGAATAAAATCAGAAAATATTCCGCAGATATGTAGCACAGAAATCCCTCGGAAAGATCGAACAGAATTCGCAACGAAATCGATAAGAATTGTCGGAAGAGATCGGACATTGTTCAGGCGTGTCTGCTATCCGACTTTTGGTTTGTTGGGTAATTACTCACACTTTTGTGCAAGTATGTAGTTCGTAGAAAGTCTATTTTATTGCATTTAATGCTCGACGGACAGAACTTCCACCAATTTAACTTGAGAAAATTGCCATGCTGATGTCTGCTAGACAATTTGAGATGTGGTCGCATAGCATCAGATTGTGTCCACCAAATCTTATGACGTACATACCACATAGCGCTTTTTTCATTTTTTTTTTCTTTCGTTGGAGATGATGATAACGTGGAAAAATGAGGAGAGAACCACAACTCTGCCATGACAGTTGAATTTCTTATAACTAAAACAGGTCTAATGATAATCTGCTCGCTGCAAATCTAATTCCTGAATTTCGTTTACATTGTATAATTACATTTCGCAATTTGCACCAGTCATCATCTAAATCATATTTAAGCAATCACACACTCAATATTCTATGTGTTTACATTCATTATTAGAATAATTTTCAAACTTTTGTCTTGTTTACTTTTGTACTTTTATGTAGTATGAACATTTGTCATCTTTTATTTATCCTAATGACAATTGTCTTCAATTTCTTAATTAAAAACGTATGGCGTACTGCACAGAAACACGCACAGACATTCACTGAATTACTTCCGATATGTCAAGAAAATATACGAAACTCAATAATCACTTAGTAGTCGGTGCAATTGAATGTTTGCTTTAGTTTATTATCACAAAAACTTCTAAAGCAAACATGGAACATGCATCACTGAATAACAGAAAAGCCGAGCTACAATAACGGCAGCAATAAAACAAAAAATATACGAAGAGTAACTAATTTGAACAATTAATCATTTTGTTGTCAGACGTATAAAGCCATTAATTAAATGGGTAAACATCGTTCTTTATGTTTTAGGACAGGCAAACCGGTGTATGAAGATGCACGATGTTTTCACACATAACTATTTCATAATTGTGACGCGAAAGTAGTCGGGAAAACGTTTTCTTCGAATATGGGTTCCAGCAAACACAAATTTTAGACAGTTTAACCAACTGAAACGGCGAAATGCGAAATTGTGTGATTCTTAATTAAATACATAGACAAACATTTGTATTCAAAAAATACCAGTCTAAGCCACGATGTGAAAAGACAAGGGAACGACAACGATCGCATTTCGAGAGACAAACAGGTGATTTGTGATTCGAAAATCAGCTGTTTGTCCCATTGAAAGCATGCGAACGTTGTCGTTCGACATTGTGGTTAAGGCTTTATATGTCTAACCCTGCCATTACAGGTACAATTGTTTTTTGCCAGTTGAGTACTTATAATGTCTTTGAAATAAATGAAAAGAAATCGAAAATCATCTGAAAAAAACGGCATGTTCGTTTGAAAAATGTCGTCGCAAGAGCAACTCCTCGCAACAGTCCGGCGCAGTAAACAAAAACTCAATGTTGTCCTACAGCAGAAATTGTCAAAGCATTTGGTGACAAGTATGGACTTCAAGCACGTCTGAAGACTCACAAAATTCTTTTTTTCAATCAATCAATCCCATAAATTGACACAAACAAAGTGTTGGGGAACTCTGCGATTTATCAATCGTCATATTTTTTCTCTCCCACATTTTGGATTTTTGTTTTGTGGTTTTGCCAAAATTTGTTGTCGTTTTCAACTGATTTTTGGAACACACAGACACACACGTTGAACATGATCACGAGTCAGCTTGTCGTTTAATTGTCAATCTTTCCAAATGTTCATTGGTGCAACAGACAAAATTTTCCACTTAACGTCAAACTAATCATTACTAAATGCAACTAATTCATATTTAATTGCATCGAAATGTACGTTATATTGGTGGCAATTAAAAAATGTACAATTTCCGATCTAGTCATGAGACAGATATCATCAAAATAAATGTGGCTACATATCTGCTTCACCGGTTCACTTTGAAAGTACGTATTTCCCCCCCTCTTAGAGTGCATTACTTAATTGCACGCAGCTAAATCAAATCACGTGATTGTAAACCTTTCACATTTTTGTTCTTTACCCCAAAAACAAAACATAACTAAATGTTACCTTGCAAGATCATGTGGATACATCAATACGCAGTCGTTCGACACAATAAAGTATTTCCTTCCCATTTGTTGTGTTATTCGTTGAAACTTGTTTTGTAAAGTTTGAACGGTCCGACGAGTTGCCATAGGCATACAAAACAGATTTGTGCCATGAATATAGTTTATATGCATTAAGCCAGAGCTGGATATATTTCATTGGAGTCTGAGAAATTTGCACCTGCCCAGAGGTTGCAATTACAAAAAATTATAATAACCATGTAACTTTGCGTCTACAGAACAATTTGTTGTAAATTGTATGAAGATGAAGATTTTCGATATATAAAATTATACTTAATCTCATGGTGTTGTAAATAAAATATAATGCATATAATTCCGATATGTATAGGATTGCCAGGCGGGCTGGAATGAATTGATTTTTTCAAAAACTTTAAGTCAAGTCCACTAGCAAGACAATTTTTCCAGCTATATCGAAATTGTTCAATTCCAAAAGGTAAAGATACCTTGGCTGGTTTCCGAAATAGGCTCAAAGAAAGCAAGGAAATAATATTTAATTTTTAAAGTTTTACTAAATCCGAAAATTCATATAAGAGCCAAAAATTATCACAGCATCAGCTTCATATTTAAATGCTTTGTAGAAATTACTTACTTATTTCCCTTAACATTCCATGAAGGAACATACGGGGAAATTCTCTCGAATCAGTGAGCTGTGTACGATATAATTTTTATACTCACTGACCGGAACCTACTGTTTAAAGCCTGCTCCGAACGGCTAATGCTTTTCTAGAGAGAGAAGCTTAGAGATTGCTCTCTTACTCGTAAAGTCGCCAACATTTACGTGGTGGGAAACAGCCGCTTAAAATGTTTGATGATCTTACCCGGTTTCGAACTCGGGTTCTTCTGTGTGATAGTCGCACACACTACCTACCACACCACGGCCGTCCATTTGTAGAAATTACAGACAGAGATATTTATTTTAAAAATTCGTGAACTTTGGGGAAATAATTTTGATATTTTGTTCTAGAAGACATGAAAATGTAATAATCATCATCTAGAATCTACTTGATTGCCTTGCAGGTTTCCAAGTGATCAAGATCCTAGCCGGAAGTTGGATTTGTTGGGTTCTCAAAGACGAATTCTTGTGAGAAGCGCCTATGTTTTTTGTTGCTTCACGTAGATGCAACAGACCAACGAATTAATGTATACAAACGGGGGTGCCGTGTACTAACTTGATCTTCAAAAACAGGGCGCAATACATCGAGTGCAGCTTCGGCTGAGTGGCACGTAGCGCCGTCCTGTTGAAACCAAATGTTGTCAATATCCTCCACTTCAATTTTTGTAAACAAAAATTCGTTCAACATGGCCCGATAACGAAAACGCAATAAGCACTAGTTGTAAAAAAAAAACGTTAGATGGCGGACCCTTTATATAGAAAGATGAGTAGTGGAAAATGAGAAAAATACAAAAATCAAGCTATGTGAATTCCAGTATTTTCCGCCGGTTGTTGTAAAAGTGACATAACCACGTTAATTTGTTTCTTTTGTCGAAATAGTCGCATTTCCCCTCTTCCTACCTTTCAACTATTTCTCACAAGCTCAACTGCATGCTACGCCGTTGCATTATTGACAGCGTTCTTTGCTCCAGTTGATGTTTTGCATTCATAGTCGTGCCACGAGATCCGCTTTCATTGCCAGCCTTAAGTGGGACATATCTCACACATTCTACTAAAGGGTACAAATCAAAATTTGTCAGTTTACCAGTGTCGAGTTTAATTCTGCCATATCTGCTAGCGCACAAGAAATCAATAACTGCTTCTTGGCAGCAAAATCGAATTGAGTCTATCATCAGGTTATTTTCGAACATTTCGGAAGTAGACATTTTCTTTTGTCTCCGACCTCCAGAGGACAAATAAATAGAATGACTGAGCTTGCTGTTATCAGCAAAAGTGTAAATTAGATTGATAGCGTGACCTAACAGGTCGTCAATAAAAAATTCTTTAACTTATTTTAAATGGCTAAGAACTACTCTCTCAATAAAAAATTCTTTAACTTATTTTAAATGGCTAAAAACTACTCTCTCAATTGTAAAGTAAAGTCGCAGTGTCACGGACAGCAACAATGCATTCCGTTGAAATTAATTTACACCAAACTATATTTTGTTAGACCAATTACACTGTAGAAGCTGACCTTAATGAAATTTTGCACAGTGTATGTTAGTGGAAAAATATCTTGTACACAATTGCTACGTGCATGCAGTCCGCCTCGGAGAGTGCTTTTATCGTCCATTTATATGTTTTATTTTTATTCAAAAGACCTGGCAACCCTATCCGCTAACATGCGGCATTGAACTTGAAATTGTCTTTATTTCATCGTGACGTACGCGTATGCATGTGTGTGTGTGTCATACACTTTCTGTTTGAGAAAAGAGGTACGTACGTACGAGGTGTGCATTTCATGTACTTCGGATGCAGTAAAACATGAAAGCGTTCAACAAAATCAAGTTTTTCATTCTCATTGACACATATCACGACGGCCACTGCATTATGTGAGGGGAGAAGAAACAACGAGGCGGGTCAGTGTGTATTAATGCGGACAAGTGTACGGGTGTATACAATTTATTTTTGGATTTAAGATTAAATACACAAATGCATGTACGTAGTTAATGTCGGCCTGGCCGAATGGAAGATACCCCCTCTACATGTTGGAATGAATGTTTTGAAATACAATTCGTTAAATTTTAAAAGGGTGCGCGAGGGTAAATTTATCATGTTGGTAAAACTCACTGGGGCTCTATAGTCTGGTATGGTACGGTGTGGAGATGACCGACTTGGAATACAAATTGTGCGATTAGTAGAGTCCTCAGTAGGGTTAGACGGTTAAAGGGTAATTTAATTAATTCATTTTGATATTTCTTTATTTTTTTTGTGTAAAAAATAAATTCAAATATTTATTACAAAAATTTAAAAACTTTAGTTTGAAGCATTACAATTGAAATTAATCGGTGAAAATAAATATAACAATAAAACTCACTAATTAAATTAAATGAATAGAAATAAAATTTGAATTACCTTCGGACTCCGGTACCTGCAAATCGAACCAAATAAAAAATGCCCCAAAAAAATCTCATACAAAATTGTGGGTGTTTTTCATAATTTGTTATTAATATTTAATTTTTCGTTTTTCATATGAAAATGACCAAAGAATTTAAGAATTAAAAATTACCCAATTTTTTAATTTTGTGTTTTTTTTTTTTTTGATATTTTTTGATATATGTATAAAATTAATTTTTCGTTTTTCATATGAAAATGACCAAAGAATTTAAAAATTAAAAATTCCCCAATTTTTTAATTTTGTGGATTTTTTTTTTTTTGATATTTTCAACACTTATTGTTTTATAATGTATAAAATTTACAACACTTAAACCACAACAACACGTAAATTTGAGGTGATTTGTGACATTTTTCAAATGTGATAAATAGGATCGTAACCCTAACACATAAAAACAAAATCGCTGGCGGATGCTCGCGTTTTATGAATTTTCACTTTAGTGTGGGCTTGTTTTTCATTTTCATTTGGACTTTCTTTGACATTCTAGGTTAGGTTTAAAAAAAAACAAATTAAAATTAAAAATACCAAATAAAGCGTGTAATATTTTGGGCGAATTTTTCATTTAGGCGATTCTTCACCCTTTTTTTTTTTTGGTTAAAAAATACACTTTTTCAAAATTACGAAAATCTATTGTTGTATTTTTCATAATATTTGGGGGATTTTACAATGGGTATTTTTCATAAATTGTTTAGGGGATTTTTCGGAATTTCTGGAGAATTTTTTTTTATTTTGTGGAATTCTTCATTTGGCCGAAATAATATATAAAAAATTCCTGAAAAATGGCTCTGTGAAAAAATAAATAAAGAGTTCCCCAAATAAATGAAAATTCCTCCAAAGACCTAGTATGAAAATTTCCCCAAAAATTCTGAAGTATCCCCCAAACAATTTATGAAAAAGTACCCAATGCAAAATGACCCAAAAACAAAAAATGAAATGTTATTAAATTATGAAAAACTCGCCAATTTTGTATGAGATCTTGTTTTGGCATTATTCATAGAGCCCTAAAAAATTGGCAATTAAAGGGGCGGTAAAGCTTGGCCAAGGAATGCATTTCGGTGGAACTAACTAGAGTTCGGAAAAATATCAACAATGACCTCTGAATAAAATGTAAAAAACGATAAGTCGTTCCAGAAATGTCTGCTTTAAAGAAATGTATTTTTGTCAATCTATAAGGCTTCCAAATATTTTCCCAATTGAAATAACCCAATAACTTTCGTCAATACTGTGAGCCGAATGTCATTACAAAGACCTGTTGGCTTGATAATTCAATATCACGAGTATTATTACTTACTTACCAATAGAATTCACCGATTTGTACGTCATCAGTTTGCCATCAATTTCAATTTGAGTCTTGAAATTCCATTACATTTTCATGTTATTTCATCCATTGAAATATGGCCAATTAATGTTTATTACATTGTATACAATCTTCATGGCACTACTAAATTCTTATTATTACAGATTAAATTCGTTCGCTCAACCAAACATGGTGAGCAATGTTTGGAACATGAACCAGATAAATGGTCAAAAACAAAAAATGACTTTTTGAAGGAAAAGGAAAAATCGGGGCCTTTTTATATTAAGATAACGACGTATTCTATAATCATACTTTGAGTTTTGGTGAATACTACAGAAACCGTTGCAAACGAAACAACAAAGCGATGGTACCCCCCATTCTGTGGTGAAGGGTATTCGAATATTTATAATGCTATTGCATGTTCTCCGTTGATGTTTCATAGATAAATTTGTAAAAGCAGACTCTCTGACGCCAATTTAAAACAAGTTACGTTAATAATGACTGAAATATCAACGAGTGCAGTAGACGATTAAACGCCTTGATTGCATATAAACCTGTTCAATAGAGAGACAGTTGTTCAAGTATCTGTTTACTCGATAGAAACTGTTAAGTTCCGGAATTTTTTTGTAAACGCCTTTATGTTGTGAAGCCCGTTAATCATACATTTTGAGCAGACAGTTCGGCTCCATGGTATTGTAAACATTATCGGGAGTATTTAGAAAAATGGAGATGATTAATGATTTTTAATGGTCGGAGTTGGATGATATTGATCTGCACAACGTTTACTTTCAACGTGCCATACAAGCAACGAAACCATTGGTCTTTCATGAAAAGAATGTGGTCCTGTAAGCGTCAAACCGCAGCTCCGAGATGGCCAATTGACATCGTCGAGGTGGCTGATTATACGATTACCGAACTTGATGAGAAGAAGATCGATTGTTGCATGACATCCCGTTGAAACCAAATATAATAGAACGGTATAAAGCTTCAACGTGTTCAGAATGTTCAGCATCTTCAAACTGACCAGAATGTTGGATATGAACGCATTCGTCAAATGGCAAGAATACTCAAAATGGTCGGAATAATCACAATAGCCTGACTGCCGCTTAATTCAGAATGTTCATCATGTTCAAACTGAATCGAATGTTGGACATGAATCCTTGGCTTCAACCCACAACCACCAAAAATAGTAAAGGGTGTTTTTTATTGAGGTATAGAACTTCGAATTGAAATAAAACACAAGAAAATCGTTTTAATGTCCATCAATTTGGCTTTATTGGAAGGATAATTTTATGCCATTAATGTTTAAATATGATTTCGGGCATGTGGCCGCCGCGGCTGGCTCGAATAAAGCCAATTCTACAGGTCCAATTTTCAACCACTTGTTGGAACCACAACTCATTCACATTCATGCCATCCAATTCGGGAACAAAATAGTCGGTTATCATGGCTCTATACCGGTCTCCATTAACGGTAACTGACTCTCCAGCATTATTTCGGAAGAAGTATGGCCCAATGACTCCACCAGCCCATAGAGCACACCAAACAGTCAGTTTTTGTGGATGTAATGGCATAAAATGGACGGAGCTTGCGGTGAACTTCGCGAACTGAGCCATTACTTTCGAAATAAATTTGCACGATTTGCAAGCGTTGTTCTTTTGTCAACCTGTTCATGATGAAATGGCAAACCAAACTAAATATTAATCATTTGACAGCTGACAAAATGGCCGCCAGTTAAAAAAGTGATGCAAACTTAAAGTTCTATACCCCAATAAAAAACACCCTTTATATGAGGTCTCTGCAGCGCTTATCGCTAAACGAAATGACGTTTGCAGCAGTGTTTTCAAAGAATAATTGATAACTGCGCTCGCAATAACGCACATAAATTATTTTTTAATTCGGTTGTCAAATAATAAAAAAAAACTATCAAAAAAATATTCTTTGGGACTTAGTTCCGTTAATCCACTCAATCATGTATCATGTTCTATGATGTATTTGGAAATATAAAATCCGATTTTTAATTAAACTCAATTATTCAAATTATCTCCGCCTCTGAACATAGTTTATTTCAGCACATAATTTATCAGATAAAATTTAATTTAATTTGGCAGATTTTTTTTTATTCTCAACAGTAAACATCTTATTCCTAGATTTACTCAAGGACCTCAGAAAAGGTGGCTCTGTGATGATCTCTCCCGTAAACCCACTTAGACATTCCTTCAGCGTTGGAATTAACCAATAGTTATTGGATAAATATGAGGTAAATTCGCAAATCTTCTTAGTGAGGGTTTCGAGCTCTTTCACACGAATGATTTCCTCTATGTCTATGGATTGTTCACCTAACATCGAATCTTCACGCTACAGCATAAACTTCGCCGAGACAACACAACTCTGAAGTTGATACGCAAATTGTTAAATTTTCGGCCACAAAAAGTGGTTTATTATGCCGCTCTAGAGCTTACTGTTAATTTAAATGACGTGGGTGACCAGTCCCATGTTGTATGGAACAAAAACTAGGAGTAACTTTTTGCTTATTCGCATTTAGTTACGGGGTCTGACCGCACCAGCAGGTGCGTCCCCTCGGTGAGTATGTTGGTGACTGTGGTTTATACCCAAATCGCGGGGAGAGTTTCGGCTCGGTGTGGTGTTGCATTGCAACCGGGTGCTGTGACCCATAGATAAGCAGAGGTGTTAGATAGACCTCGACCCCAAACCAAGAGGGAAATCATAATCTTAATCTTAATATATATTTACCCTCGACACTGATTCACTGATACACTGATTCCCTGATTCACTGACTCTGTCACGCAGTACGTAGGAATTTAAATAGGCATTCTATAATAATTCTATAAATAATAATAATAAAAAAAATAATATTTTTTTTTGTACAGAAATTGTGTTTTCCCCAAATTTTTTTTTTACCAAAATTTTTTTTTTCTTCCATTTTTTTTTACAAAATAGTTTTCTCAAAATATTTTTTACAAAATTTTTAAAATTAAGTAACAAATACTTTCTCAAGCAAATTAACGGGCGCCATAGGCGCATTACAACTTACTAGTCCATATATATTACGCTTCGAATTGGTACCGGCGGGTCCGGTCTCCATCTCGTTTAGCCTAAAGGGGCGTTGACTGTCGCATTATAGCAGTCCTTGTACGGTAGCGTACCATGGTTCAGGCCTTTACGGTGATAACCATGTACAACTTATCATACTCATGCCCATTAGGGTGAGGCTACTTAACTTCGACCAACACTACTTTTCAATAAACTCACTGTTTGGGCTAAAAAACATTGACTTTGGAAAGTTTGCATTATTCTGTACCTTTTTCCAGTACAAAGCGATTCATTTCATTCCACGGAGATAAAGACTTCGAAGGGGGAAAGAACTCTCACTGTCAAAATAACAACTGATTCAGCAAAAGAAACCACTAGATAGAGCACCCGGTTTGTGCACAGCTTAACAACTACTAAACTGCTTATGTCAACATCAGTTGTTTTTACTTTCTATTGTGGACACAAATTAAATACATTTTATTATGATAAACAACAATAATCTATATTGATCTTAGTTGATTCCCCCATTTAATACACAATTTAAATTAAAGAATTTGGTGTTAAGTTGGATTTATATTTGTTATCATTCAAGTGGGTATTACCAAAAAAAAAAAAAAGTTTTAATAAATATTCAAGCCAAACAGTTGTTTACAAAGTTTCTACAACTTATTGGGTTGTTTGAAATGGTCTACGAACTATTTATTGATTTATTTCGAGCTAAAAACAAAACTCCAGTTTTAAACACAACACAATGTAGATGTTTTAATACCAATAGGTCGATCAAATGCACAATATATAGGTCAATATATTTGCACAATCTCTCTAAGACACTAATTAATGCTAGTGTGGATGTGTTTCAAATAGAATAGAACCATATTTGATTTTTGTCTTAATTCGTTAGGAATTAGTTCGTAATCATGACTACAATTGAATTATGCGAAACTAATTAATTATATTTTCGTTTCTATAACAAAAATGTATCAAACACGAAGCGGCAAAATTATTATGTGAAATATCGCATAATTCAATTGTAAGAACACCACTGACACTTTACTGTCTACGGTCTTTATTTGCGGCATTTAGGTGTCTTCGAATGCCAGTGTGAGTGCCCGTGTGCCGATATTATTGATGAGCTCTCCAGTTATTAATAAACCTGGGTAAATAGAAGTTGACAATTGGCTGCCCTCAGGAAATCAGTTATACATTTAGACATGTGCCGCTACAATATTAATACATTAATAACTACAAAACCCCCTGTCATTTGCGATAATGAAAACAAACCGATACCACCAAACTTGAATTGTTTATACGGTGGCTACAGTCAACATTTCAAAGATTAATTAACAAAGACCACAGAACCTAGTGGACAACATAACATACATACATACATACATAGTACATATTCATTAAGACTGCAAAAGACATGCGTAGGTGTTCCGAAAATCCCCCTTTTACACTAATGATAAAAAGTCACGAATTCCTAATCGACGAGGGTAAACGTGTGAAATAGAAATCACAGTACGCTATATTATTTTCTACCTAACGGTGACCAGGTTTGTTTGCATACGGATGAAGGAAAACTACAAAATAGACAAATCTTAAAAATATATAACGTCAGCCACCCAGTGCATTCCAGTTTATTTATATATGACGGTTTTAAAAAAAAAAAACTACCGAATGATAGCACACAACATACACACCAATTTGGAGATAGTGAATCAATCATAAAATGTATTTGTTTGGCAAACAGTTCTTGTGCGTATTCAGTCTATTTGTTTCCTCAATAAAATTACCCGGCTACAGGGTGTTTCGTTGGGCGTGATATGATTCGGGCACTGTATTTTTACAGACAGTCAAAACGCAATTAGATCCTTCAGAGATGATAATGTCAAGTCAAGGACACTCATGGACTGTAAGGAAACGATAAATGACGTATCGAGAGATAACGACATATTTATAAACTGGATACCGGGCCACCATGGGTTTCCAGGCAATGTTAGGGCCGACGAGCTGGCTAAAATGGGAATGGAATCCGACCAAAATACTCTGCAATTGTCTAAACCTTTTCTGGAGACAAAAAAGTAGTTGAGATAATGGATGAAGACGACCCACGCCTTCAGATGGCAAGAGGAACCGGTGGAGAGAACCACAAGGGAAATCTGGAGAAATCTCGATTACAAGAAAACAAGGAGAATACTCGGGTTTAACAAAAATGTGGTGAGTAAGCTAGTTGGGGTCATTACAGGACACACTAGCCTAAGGGCACACATTCCGAGAACGACGAATGTAGGGCATGCGGAGAGGACGCCGAGACGTTGGAACACTTCCTGTGCTAGTGCCCCGCTTTCTCGCAGATCAGGAAAATCCAATTAAAAGGGGACACCTTCAAAGGAATAGACATTAGGAATTTAAAAAAACTTTATAGAGGGGACCGAATTCCTAACGTAAAAAAGGGAATCTCAAGAAGAAACCAGGAGCGCACAACCGGCCGAATTACTGGCCTAAGTGTATGTCAACGACATTTCTCCATTTCAAGCTAACCTAAACTAACGATTGTTCTGGATGATTTTCCATACAGTGTACTTCGCTTAAGCGGAACTCCGCTTTATTGAAATGTGAAACACATTTTTATTGCAAAGGAACAAACTTATATGATTCGAACACCGCTAAAGAGAAACACGATAAATGTAACGGCGACAAAAACGAACAAAACAAATTATCCCAAAAAAATTATGTGTCAACCACATTTAAGACAACTCAATCAAATTAATATTGAATTTAAATTTGACATAAATCTAATTTTATTAGTTGTGCTACAATTCCCTATCTTCGTTTCATAGAACAATTTGAAAATTACATGCTCAGTTCGTTTAAATGTAAGAAGGTTCAATTATCCAAAGTCCTTTTTTATGGAAAATCCCGAAAAAGTGAAACAAATGTCTTGATTTTGTTAATTTCCGCTTAACCGAATTCGACTATTTTTTAACATAATGTTGAGCAAATTCAAGCAAATGATTGTGTGTAGATATTATTTCTGAAATTTTGCTGTTGAGGTCATTTATAAATGAAAATAAATAAAAGATTATTTATTTCATTGTCTTATCCGACGTTTCTCTCGGATTTTTACAGCTTCTTCAGGGATGATTTTTATTCTCTTAAGTTTACGACAATTAAACCTTACAGGAAACATGCAAATATTTATGGTTCAGTTTTGAGAAACCATCCTTTTCCTGTTCCCATGTTCTACAAAACTATTTGTTCAATCTAAAAAATGAAAACACCGTCATGATTCCTAAGCAAAATTTCAAAGAAAAAAACATTTTTTTTTAATAAAAAAAAATGACAATTTGGATTTGTTGGTAAAAAAAATTATTTTCCAATTTCCAAATGTTTTGCTCTTGGGCGTATTTTGCCTTTGAAATTTTGTAATTATAACCAACCACCTAAATTATATATTACATTATCCATTACAGAGTAATAGTCAAAAAATAAATTTTCAGTATGCCCCATCTTATACACAATAAATCCTGTGAAAATGCTACACAAGTCTCAGACGGTTCATTAAAGTCCTAAAGTCTAGCTTTCAATTGATACCACACTCGTTTCCATACCTTATTCCTTTGCAAAATAGTTTCAATTGTCAAATTTGAGAAATCACACTTTCCTGTTCCCTAGTTCTCCCAAACTATTTGTCAAATGAAATTACAGCTGTCAAATAAAATGACAGCTGTCAAAGAAAAATCGTAGTTTTTTTAAAATGGAATTTTGAAAGAAAACATTTAAAATTTTTTTTTAATTTACAAAAAATCTGGGCGTAGTAGTTTCGTAAAAATCTCTCAACCCATTCCCGGGCAGCGATATTTTTCCTAAACGCTTATTATACCCTCACCCTACGGGTAGGAGGGTATATATCATGTGATAGGGCTCAACAGAGTAACACATAGAAATATCCACATTAGAACACAGGTGTCTTTAAACCAAATTCGATTCATGACTTTCTAAATCGTTTGAGCCGTGTCCGTCTGTCTGTCCTGCTGGTACGCACGATAGCTTCGAAAGAGTTAAACAAACAACAGAGAGAGGGTTTCCCATCTGGTCCTACATAGAATTTTAAATAAAACACATATGCACTAACGAATTAAATGTATTGCTCGTAGGTAAGTTACGACTTCATCTGAATATTTTTTTTTTGGCAAAAATTAACTAAAAACAAGTCTGGCAGTAAATTCTGGCAATCAAATATAAACCATCACCTTTTTATTTTTGAAATTTCTCTCCTAAAACGTATTTAATGACCTCGTATTTATCACATCGCAACTGTTGTCGACCCAACCGTTCGGAATTGTTTGTTTACGTTAATTCCGTCGGACGCAAACGCTTTTCTAAAGCGATTAATATTATATTGAAGTGTTAACAAATGGATAACTTTATGACGTTATCTTCTTCGGTGCGGAACGTGTAAATTATTTTATTTATTTGTATGTCTCAAATTAAACTAACTGCGTTAATATCGCAAAACAATGAACATCCACCCGCCCCAAAAGTCACCCGCACAATTAACAAAAGTCACGAGATGATAATCTGTAGATGCTAACGCTATCCACATTATAAAACTGCATGTTTGTTGGTTGCTGGACCCGTCTTCTTGAAGTGTAAATAGGCTATTGGAATATTTGATACATCAAGTGGGCATGAACCATTAGAGGTGTGAAGATGAGATTTGGTACATTTTCAAATGGTACATGCACGTCCTGATCACACGACTGATAGCAGATTACCGACTACTCTACTGTTTTGTACTATGTCCACCGTCACAAGGTCTTGCGAAAATACGCTGACGGAAGCGCTACGGTTAACCCAGCCAGGCAAGTCATCTGAATGAAACCCTGTTCAATTAAAAGTGGAAATGTTTACTCTCTCCAATAAATATCCGAAAATTGTGTTTATTTTAAACAAACTTGTATTTGGACCACCCTTTAACCAGGCCGTTACATTTTGAATACTGTTGAATCTGAATTACGTCTTACAAAAACTCAAACAGACGATAATTAATTTTCGTGGGTTGTTTCCAAAAAATTGTCGATTTAAAAAAAATCAAGCATTTACAAATTTAAAAATCCATAACATTGTTGATAAGCAACACCTAACACATCCCGACAATTGACTGAATATACGTGGACGGACATTGTATTTCCAAAAATTTTGAGTCTCGAAATAGTTTGGGAATATCTTAAATTTGATTGCATATGTATGTGAGTTTGTATTTGATAAAAATTCACTGTCAATACGTTAAAGTCATGCATATGCACGAGTTAATATTTTTTTTTGACTTTGAAACTTCTGATATCCACGAACGTTCAGTGTCGTCGTGCTTACCGCAAGTTGTAATTATTGTTTACTCGTGTGTTAGTTCCAAACTCAAATAACGATATGTTTAGTACGAGTGCTTCGGTTATCTCGGACAAACAAACCGATACACAAAATACTACATTGCACAGTGGTGCCATCGCAAAACTGCTTGAAATATACACATAAAATTGTGATACATTCATCGGGACAGAACCAACCATTACGACCACTATTATAATTCTGCTAATAATTGAAAATACTGTAGTAGGATATTATGAAGGCGACTTTAGAATCAATTTGTGTTATGAAAAAATTTGTTGGGGACAATTCTGAAGCTGCAACACAAATCACCTCACAAAATTATGTGTCAAGCTTATTAATATTGAATTTCAAAAGTACATACTCAGTTCGTTGATATGAAATGAAAAAAAATATGAAATAAAAATTCACTTATCCAGGATTTTAAATAAAAAGGATTTCGCATAACTGAACCGTCTTTCTTTTAAACGAACTGAGTATGTAATTTGGAAATAGTTCTACGAAATGAAGATAGAAACTTGTGGCACAACTATTTAAATACATGGACATAAAAATAAATTCAATATTAATGAGCTTGAATGAAAATAATCACTTATTTTCATTTAGTTGAGTTGTCTTAAATGCGGTTGACACATACTTTTCTAAGATCATTTGTTTGCGGGTTCAGAATTGTTTGCAAAAAATGTTTTCATAACACAAATTGATTATAATGAGTCCTTCGTATAGAGATGATCATAATAAATTCTAATCAACCTAATACAACATTTTCAACGTTTCCATTGGCCTGTACTTCCTCTATTATGTCATGATCTGTCGATTCTCCTCTATTATTATGGAGTATGAGTTGCATGAAATAGTATGGAAATGAGATACATACATTACATTTCTCTTAAGCGGTGTTCGTATCATATAAGTTTGTGTCTTTGCAATAAACATATGTTTCACATAAACGATTTTTCAATAAAGCGGATTTTCGTTTAAGCGAAGTACAGTGCATCAAAAATCATTCAGAACAATGACTACTAATATTTAATTTATAAAGGTTTTTTTTATTTATTTATTTATTAATTACAATACAAAGTCAATATATATTCTAATTTTGGGTCCAAGGGTAAACCGGGTGACAAAGACCGTTTGGCTTGATTTTTGCAGCGACAGACCAAAGCCTCTGGTGGGAATCGAACCCACAACCCCCACGCTGATAGGCAAGCACGCTACCAACTCGCCTACCGGGGCGTAAAGGTTTTTTTTTTTTGCAAATTTTTTCCTGCAGTTACATGTATTACAAATGCTTTAAAAATTCTGATAAAACAAATTTAATATTTAAGCAGAAAAAGGAAATATCCTTGAACTCTTTATATGTATATATATTATTATTTAAAAAAAAAACTGTAAAATTATATGAAGACAATAAATTGAATTGAATGGAATATTTAATTTCAATTAAAAGACGTGCACTTATCCGAATTCGACTGTATATGAAAATTCTATGTTTTTACTGAGGCTACATCAATAGGTAGACGACATAAACTTGCTCACTTGTGTTTTCTTTTAATTTTCCCATCAGATTTTCCAATTGTCACACTGTGCATCGCAACCTATTTCAATGTCGACCATAACAACAACACTTTTCCGCCCTTTTGCCAAATTATGCATTTAAAT
This sequence comes from Hydrotaea cyrtoneurina, assembly GCA_958296145.1. NCBI lineage: Eukaryota > Metazoa > Arthropoda > Insecta > Diptera > Muscidae > Hydrotaea > Hydrotaea cyrtoneurina. Next base: position 40,413,363 of record OY282515.1, on the reverse strand, counting down.
ATTACTCATACATGTGAATGTGTGTTAGTGTGTTAGCGTTCTAGTGGTCTGCTGGCTTGTGTTCAGCCAGGCAATGGGTGTTGGGCTAAGACGAAGATTTACTTGTCTGTTTGTGTTGTTGTTGTTTTTGTAATTTGCTGTTAATGTCGTCGGTGCTGGTGATGGCGTTCGGGTTCGATGGTGCATAAATCGCCGCGTGTTCTTTAGCAACAAGTTCATATCGATTTTACCACTCGTGCGGTTAGAATCAATATCTCCGGTTTTGCCGTGTGCCGCCACCTACTCGTTGCTTGTTTGTTCTTTACTCTTTTTGTTGTCTCGGCGTGTCCTGCCATCCTTCCGTTTTTGCGTTCACTAATAAAGAAATAAAGTGTCGACTGTGAATAGATTTGTGTATGTGCGTGCGTGTGCCTTTGTCAATGCGAAACGGTGGCCATCAATAATTGTACAGACAACAGAACGGTTGTAGACAAATGATAAAAAAAAATCTATAAATTATTTACATATGAAAGTGAATTGAACGCAAAAGTGTTGCTGTATTTCGAAAAATAATTAATTAATTGAATGTGACATTAACTAAGACCACAAAACATCATTTGATTTTTGTGTTTGTTTCGCTATCAACAATAATGGGTATGGCGTGTGAAGATATAATTTAAATGAATGCACTGAAAGCCAGAGTGGCCAAATCCATATTCGGCTCAAATTCCTGATCTAATTTAAGAAGTTTTTTTTACTGTGATAACTGATATGAAATGTGAAAAGCCGAATGTGGTTTGTGCTACGATTTATGTGTCTCATGTATATGTTTGTGAAGTATCTTAATTATGCTATAGATTTCTCTAACAGAGTTTGATTTTGAAATGTAAACTGTTAGAATTTGTTATATTTGCATTGTAGTGTCATACAGAGAATTCTATTCTATGATGTGAAGTAATTTCTCGAAATACCAAAAAAAAAACACGATATTTATACCAACAGAATGCGGATAAAGAGCTCTGGCTTGAATTTTATTAATAACAACTCAATTCTATTTGCAAATTTGACCCTGCATGCCCAACCATATTTTCTATGTGATATGAAAAAACTCAGTTGATGATAGTCGAAGCGACAAACGTTGGGCCTGATGGGCCAGAAAACGCTTAGTATTCGTAAATAAAGAACGGATAAACTTGGCAACTACATATGTACAGTAAAACTTCCATAACTCGAACTTGCATTAGTCGAATTTTCTTTAAGTCGAAGCTCTTCCAGTGCCAGTGGCGTTAAGTATACAAAGTCTTTTCAATTGCTCTTCTATAACTTGAATTTCTCTATAACTCGAAGCAAAATAATGGCACAAACTACCATAAGTCGAAATTTTTGGAGAAATAAACCAAACAATAATGTTGTGATGGCAACGAAACGAGTTCTGAGGTTTAAAATGGTTTCAAAAAAAAAAAAAAAAAATACGTTGCTTAGGAATATCTGAGGTTGATAAAGAAGATGTTCATTAGGCTTTTCTGCGGATGCCGATATTGCTGATCATTATTCATCTGAATCCATTATTTCGCAGAACGCGCAATAAAAAATGATGAGAAGGAGGAGGTGGAGATTTGTTATACCAAAGTTCTAAACATATTGGAGTTACTTTTTATTCACAACAACAACATTTCACTGATGTTCAAGTAATGAGAACTGTATACTAGGGTGGAGTGAAATTCAAAAAAAAAAAGTTAACCTCGGAAAGAGATGTAGTCTGGGGTCCTAATGAGTGGAAAAATAAAGAAAAAAATTTTAAAAATTTTTTAGGGGTCGCGCCACTCCCTCGAAATTTGGAAATTATCGCTATTTTGGCGTTGATTTTAAAAAAATCCTAAAAAGTTTTATGTCAATAAATGTTTGCAATAGCGTAAACAATGAAATAGGGGCATGAAAAAATTTAAAACAAATTTTCTCATTGTTCAAAAATTTCAAAAAGTAAAATAAGTCAAATCGTCCCTTCTTCAGAAAATTGACTGAACAATGAAATCGCCACCAAAGCTACAAATATTAGTCGATTATCCTCATATTTGCCTCAAATACTTTTGTTTGGGCACTGAACAAGCTTAAATTTCGAATAAGTTATGTCGTTAATTTTTAGGATTTTTCTAAAATCAACGCCAAAATAGCGATAATTTCCAAATTTCGAGGGAGTGGCGCGACCCCTAAAAATTTTTTAAAACAAATTAACAAATTAACATCAAACATATCGTCTATGTAGACGAAAAAGTCATCAACTACACTTTTGCGAAAAATGAGTTTATGGCATTTCATTTCATAATTTTCCATTGTTTATTTTTTGCGCTTATCGAAATGCGCATATCTATTTTATTTACTAAGATTTTTTTCTTATAACTCACTAACTGCAGGTTTGCGATAAAATTTGTGAAGAAAACATCATTATATACCTAAGGTTTTTGTCGATATAACAGTATACAACTTATGTAGAAATTTTTGGTGGATAAAATGTTGTATTTAATAACTAACAAATTGTGGTATTCAAAATATTTGTTATCGAAATATTGGATTTTTAATGATAACTTTTATATAAAACACCTTATAACTCAAAACTATGAAAATGTAGATGATGAGTTTTTGTTATACATAGACGATATATAAAAGTGTTTCGGTAGCAGTCAACTTTGAAGCTTTTATTCTTTGACATTTAACAAGTAGAAACAAAGCATTGAAATTATTAAAATATACTACAAAAATTGTGAAAATCTTGCAGTCACAGTTCGCAAAACTAAAAAGTTTCCGAACTGTGTTATCTCTCGAAGAGGTGATCACAATTGGGCACCGTGATCTTGTGATTTAACACCTTGCGACTTCTTCCTTTGGGGCCCAGCCAGTGTCGATTCGCGGACACAGGGCAGCCACTTTGCGATTTAGTTTGGAAAATTTCATGAAAAGGATATGGTCCTGTAATTGTGGTGGTGTTTTTTTTGGCTGTTGTTGTTTTTCATTATTAACCCTTTCGCCCCCAAAGTTGCTTATAAGCAACTTCTACTTTTGACACAGTTTAAAATGACATACAACCAATAGTGACATAAAAGTCTTTAAGCTGTTGATCAAGTGAAGTCCAAAGAACAAAAAAACAACAATAATATAACGGTTGTATCATTAGCAAGTAAACCGCGTGGAAATTTGCGACGTGTAGTCTAGTTATTCGCGTGTGCTCTAATTTTAGTGCAAAATCAAAAAAAATAAATAAAATATTAAAACAACAGAAATCACAAAAATAAATACGTAGTTGAACGCATATATAGTGATATGACTGGGACAAATCTTCTGATGAAGAGTGTGAAGTTGACGAATCCGAACTTGTGGAGAATGGTGTAAAAGAAAATTTAGAAAAGGGTGAGGAAATCCATATAGAGGAAAGTGAAGAGAGTCCAGAAAGCTCTAATTATTTCGTTGTTGAAAAAGTGGACCTGTCTAAGAGTATCGGAGTATAATCAACACATGGGAGGAGTTGACCTCTCTGACATGCTAATGGAATTATACAAAGTCGACCATCGCTCTAATTAATGGTACATGAGGATATTTTACTGGGTTTTGGGAACAGTGGTGACAAATTCTTGGCTTCTATATCGTAGACATCACAAAATTGTTGACCCAAACGTGAAACATATGCCTCTCATAAAATTCCAGATGGAAATAGCAAATGAGCTACTACATGCTACGCCTTCGTTTGCAAGTTCTGTTCAAAAGAAAAGAGGACGCCCTAGTGGAAATGATTTGCAAAACGCGGACATAGATTCAGCTCCAGCATCATCATCTTCTAATGTTCCTAGTTCCAACCGCCGTCAAATAACACATGAGCCCCCATCTACTAAGAGGTATGACAACAGCGGCCATTGGATAGTTTGGGGAGAAAAAGGTAGATGCCGCCTTTGTAAGACGGGAACACCACTATCAAAATGCATTAAATGCGGTATACACTTATGTTGCAATACACATAAGAATTGTTTTCTATCGTATCACACGTAAGATATTAACAAATTACATTTGAACCATAAACAATGCCTTAATTACAAACATTTCTTTGCGTATTTTTTACACTCAAAATACACCCTTAACGGCCCAAAGTTGCTTATAAGCAACATTCTATATCTAGTGATTGGAACAATCTGGAAAGTTAAAACCTCCCAGAATAGTTTGTTAAGGTCCACTAAGTCAGGAAATGAGGCAAAAAAAATTTTGTGCCGGGTGGTTTAGGTGCGGGGTCGAAAGGGTTAACGGCAAACCTTCGTCTATATTATGAAATAAACATCCGATCATTTATCTCAAAAAATGCAATTTTTCTTTGATTACCAAAAATAACACCACTTGTATATTTTCCTATACCACAAACATTAACTTGTGTGTAGGTTCTATATACCAAATATAAATATATATATATATAACATTTTTGTGTTACTTTTTGTTTTCAATTTTTGATTCTATATATGTCAATTCATCTTATTCTCTCGGTTATTTTTATTATCTTAAAGAGCGTAGATTCAAAAAGAAAATTAAGAAAACAGCTGCAAATATACACATATCCTCACTCAAATGTTGTACTGTGATGAATTTAATAAGTTTATTTCGTATTTTTTTCCCGAACACGCTAATGCTTCAGCTCAATTATTTAATAATAATAGCAAATGAGTTATATTTGCAGCCAAATAACATTTGTTTCGGAGCAAATAATGTGGTACCACCTCCAAAAAACGCAATTTACATGTGTTTTTCAACATTAAAAAAAAGACAGATTTTTCAGCGTGTACAAATACTTATTTACCACAACATTTCATAAAAGAACAATATTCTCTTAAATAAGTGACCTTACCTAAAGGCGGCTCTGATAAGACCAAAAAATACTGCTGCGTTTTTTGGATTTCGATAAATAAATTTACGATATATGGCCTAATTTGCCACCATTTAATTCTCTACTAATCATAAAGATATTGAAACATTATATTTTGATCAGTGTTAATGGGAACCTCTATCGGCATTATTATTCGACACCAAATGAGGTGCTCGACAAAATCAATGAACTGATTGTAAAAATTTCCGCAGATATTGTAAAAACCCCTACTTGCGAAAATATACAATTTCCAACAGTAATTGAGACCAATTCAGGGAAATAAGCTGATGCGATTCCACAGCCGAACAAATATAAGAAATTCCATTTCATTTGTTGATATTCGTGTGTTGTATAAACAAAAGCTCAAAATTACCCTTTTGCCCAACGAAATTCAATCAGCGTTTTGGGTGTCAAATGGCTTTCAAATCTGCAGTTTACTGAGAGATTTCCTTGCCACGCTCAATGTGACTAGCCTGAGCTGTTGTTCTTCTTCATTTACTTGCCCGTTATTGTACAAATGTAAAAGTTCAGCATCGGTCATCATCAACAGACAAAATCCTGAAAAAATAACTCTCCATAGTTAGGTAGAATTCCCCACACTGGCACTTGTAACTTCTCGTAACTGTGATGACTATGATTCGTTGTCCGTTTGTTTTAACCCGTACTATCTGAAGTAGTTTATATGGATCATGTGGTTGACAGTTTTTCAGGTGTTACAGCGGTCCAAACTGTTAACCTTTTTTAATTCTATCCAGATCATGCGAAACAATTTCTGTGTGGATCTCTGTTTTAAAATTCTGGAAAATGCCTTGGATGTCGTTCTTGATGAAACAAAAAGTTAATTTTACCTCATCTAATAATGGATTTTGCGTTTTTCCTTTTTTGTCAACCGAGGTCAGCAATTACACATTACACAACTCTGTCTGGCTCCATAGATCTTTGTGAATGTGATTTTGGAATTTGAAAGCCAACCGAACTCGCTGCAAATTCTTTAAACCCAAGCGACAAAGGACTACGCTTTATCCGTCAACAACAAATCGCGAAAACTTGAGTTAATCCGTATAAACTAAAACCGACATTCAGATCATCATACCCCGTTTATTCAAAATCTGTTCACCGATCGCCCCCACTAATTGTCGGCCAGTGTAAAATTACGTTATTTGGGTTTGCACAAATTCGAAAACGGTACCGATAGGAAATAATTCCCCTCATTACAACAACACTGTTCGTAATCATTTATTTTATGTGAACACAATTAAAATATGATTTATTGTTTTCAACAATCATAAACACAATAAGTAACAGGTTTTATTCAAGTTCTAATTTATATTTAGCTTGTGAGCAGCTAGAAATAGAAGAGTCAAACATTTGAGTGTGATGTATGACCATAATTAATTATATTCAACTGTTGCCAATACAATGCCAATCTGAAATCGATCGTAATTTGTTGCTATTGTGTCGGAATATGTTGTCTTGTCACAGAAAGTAATAAAAAATTTACCAGACAGCGTAACGAACGGCGAACTTGAAAATTTTGAGTATTCATTAAATGGAAATGGCATTTACACCGTGAAACTTGTGAGTAATAATCTTTAGAATCTGAAATCAGATATCCTTGGCTAACATAGCAGAAAGTAAGTAGGACAGTTTGAATCCATGCAGAATGTCAAAGAATTGTCTGGGCCATAGTTTGTAAAATACTCACTGCCTGCAATATTCTTGCACGCTGAGAAATCTATCTTCTGTAAATGTTTGCACACAAGTATAGCTTATTTGCTTCTAAACAAACTTTCTTTGGCTGCAAAAGTAACTCATATTTGGGCAGAAGTAATAGCGTGTTTGGGAAAAAATACGCAAATAAACTTATTAAATTCAACAAAGTGCAAAATTTGCAAATAAGTCTGTCTTTGCACCTACTTTCGTATTTTTTTCGCATCTTCACTCTTCAAGTGAGTAATAATAACCAAGAGAAGTGTGTCTCCTGCCAGTTGTGACATTCTGAAATTCAAAACAAATGTCAACTAACACTACTCCCTCTTTCCTCCTTCCGCTAATATCGCCAGAGTTTCATATACAGGGTTCTCCAACAAGAGGTGTTATTTTGAATTAACCGGCATTTTGGTAGCTGTCACATTCGAAGCTGTTATTATTTTACATTGGACAAGTAGAAACTACGCCATTACTAAAAATGGAACAATACAAGCATCAACAACGCATTGAATTTATTAAAATTCATGACAAAAATGGTGAAAATCTTGCAGTCACAGTTGGCAAAACTAAAAGGTTTCCGGACCGTATTATCGCTTGAAGATGTGATCACAATTGGCCATCGAGATCGTGTGATTTAACCTCCTGCGAGCCACCTTCCTTTGGAGCCACGTGAAAGATAAGGTCTACGCCAACTGCCCAGCACCGATTCAAGAACTCAAAGATAGAATTTGAAAGGCTGTCACTTTGCGTTATGGACAATTTGATGAAAAGGATATCGTCCTGTAACTGTGGTGGTGGTTGTTTTTTGGCTGATGTTGTTTTTCATTATTAACGGCATACCTTCCTCTTTATTATGAAATAAACATCCGGTTATTTATCTCAAAAAATTTGATTTTTCTTTGAATACCAAAATACCACCTCTTGTTAGAGAACCCTGTATATTATTTTTCTTTTCACATAAATGGGCATTGCCCAGAGTGACTGAATGTAGATCAAGACCAGTTGTATTGAAATTCGTTGGCATTTTCCATCTTCAACAGATACGTTGGCTATTAAATATGTTCTTGGTTTTGAGTCAATATCAACATTTTTTCCAAGCTGTATCTTTTTTTGAGCTGACACCAACGAAAACTGTTGTCTAATGCCTTTTTTGCAGGAGTTTTCTCAAATTTATTGTTCACATGATCGATTTATCAATAATTCCAAATACATTGTCTTTAAAGATTGGCTACACTTTGTTATTCATTATTTGTGACGCTTTCCGGCAGTCAAAATAAATGTATTTAACGTTTTATAAATGTGGGCTTGAACTTTCTCGTTACTGCAGGATGATATGCCAACGTTGCACACTGGTAACTCATGCGAAGAAGTCGGCAATTTACAACCTGCCATTGGTTTTGCTTCATTTCTTTTAGTTGTCATTATTCTTAACTTCAGGAAGATTTTGGAGATTTTATTGCAACCTTGCTATCACAGTATACTTATGTTGATGGATGTCACCTACAATTTTAGTTTTCTCTACTGAAATTTTCATAGCCCATGCGCCCCTTCACTGCGGTTGTGGCGACCACTGAAATCGACATGAAGACCGATGTTCCTCCTCGACCGCTGCGTGCTACGTATGAACGTCATCAAAGTGCCTCCAAATGACGTTCATTGGTTTTCATATGACGATGATTTGGAAAAATTGGTTTTGCAGCGACAGCAAACTCTCATTGTATATCGGAAATTCAACTATTGTAAACAATAAAAGAAAGAAAGAAGAACAAAAATCATATTCCATTAACACCATCAATAAATTTAACTCAATTCGTTTTTATTTGTGACTGTCAAGCGGTGTGTGAGTCTATATTGATCGAGCGACCGACTGATCGACCGACCAGTCGATTGACTGATCGACAGTAACTGTCATTGTACCGCGAGCACACTCACACAGAGAATACTTAAAATAATGTCGTTGATGATCACATCATTGTGATGTGATCGTTGCTTAATTGATCACATAGGGAAAAGTCGCGTGCTTTTATTTATTAATAAGACAATGATGATCATCATGAAGATGATGAACGTGATGATCATTAAGGTGCAGATGATGATGACATGATGCAAGTAATGATCGCCAAAGTGTTTGGGGGGGCTGCTGATGTTGGTGTTCAGCATCACGCTCGGTTGCGTGACATAAGTAATGAATGCGTGACTTTAATTGAATGGCGAGGCGCAATTTGTTTAAGTCAACTAGTGTTTTGTTTCATTTGTTTGTTTGGTCTATTAAAACGTTTTACTGTTTCGTTTCATCTAAGGAATTTATGGCCATCGTTTAAGCCCTCCAATAATTAATAATTAATTGATATATTTGTTCTTTATTTGTATTTACAGTTACATTAGATCACAAAGGAGCGCCTTAATGTCGAGATTGTTGAAAGAAGTATTCTGGAACCTTTTTTATCTACTAGGGCCATAATTATCATCATTTCACCACCCACCTCCCAACAATTTGGTCCTTCGCTTGTAAGCGATTTGAGGAAGTAACTACACTTCGACGAGATACAAAGCAGTCATCATGAGCTTCAGTGGCCAGGGTTCGTCGTTTGACAACAACGTGCGAAAGCTCTCATTTCTGGGCTTCAACACCAAAAAGGTAAGTGTAACACCGTGCCAGTTTCTTATTAATTGACAAAAATGTGTCTGCATAAATCAAACAAGTTATTCGCCCACTTTCATTTTCAATTGTTTGTTTATCTCTATTCATTCAAAAGAAGTCTAAAAAACAATCTTTTATGTCCGCAATGAAAGTGTGCGCTGTTAGCCTCGGGGTCTCTATAACCATGATACTCGATTTATTTTTTGTTAATTTAATTAAATAACATTTGGCCGACATTTGTGCGATTGCGTCATGCGGGTACATTGTTTGTAAGATTCATATGTATAATAATTTCACAATTTCCACATTAAGTCACCGGTAATTGACACATTTTTATTTATAAACTCCACCAATGCATGGAGTGTCTACTAAATTTTTCATTCCGCTTACAACACCTTCAAATGTTGAACTGACTGAGATAAACATTAGACTGGCATTACATTATTAACGAAAATCTTTGCCAGTTATTTGTCGTATAGCCAGTTAATTGTCCTATTTCGATACGAAAGCCTTGCCCCGGGGCATGTTTTGACTTGACGGTATTTTCGGGTGTAAAAGGGTATGTAGGAGGGAACAACATAGTCTTTTTTTATAAAACGATGGACAAAACAAAAGTATAAGCTTTTGACATTTGCGTTCGCGTAGATGACAGCAACTTAAAATACTGGATCACGATTTATGGAAAATGACGCAGAATTCCCCAAAAAAGTAACTATTGTCCCAACAAAATCCCATACAAAAAAATTGAGGATTTTTAATAATATTTTATGCAAAATAACTGAAAATGATGCGCCATTTTCGTTTTTTGGTTAATTTTTTAATCATTTTTGGGGCATTAAGGTCCAAAGACTAATTGGGCCTTTATTTATTTGTTTTTTTAAGGGAGAGACCTCTATAAATATTTGAGAAGTCGAAAAATCAAATTAAATTCTTTCATATTTCTAAATCTAGAAAGATGGACAATTTTGATTTTGAAGAAAAAACCCGTAAAAATAGAAAAAAAAAAAAACGTAGAAAGAAGAATGTGTGGGAGACAAAAATCCGAAAAGTGGTAAAATTCGAAAAAATATCACAACTCAAAAATGTTTACTAGATCAAAAGTTATAGAGTTTTGGGTGATGCGAAGCACTTGCCCTGGGATCAACACTTATTTCTTTAGGGACCTAGACGACCTGGCTTATCCGAATGGTTCCGTAGCATCACAATGGACTACAAAGTCTAAGTGAGTCTCTTTGTTTTTAGAGACTGTCACTCGAACCTTTACTAATGTACCCCCAATGATATAAAGGGTTATTCATTTTGCTTTTTAAAATTAAACGTAAATTAAAAACACATATAAAATATTTTTTTTTATGATATTCCTTTTTTATTATAAAGTTTGAACGTTGACCACTACCACCACGACCACCACGCGAAGTGTTGCAAGCGTTGATTCTTTTGAGGTAATTTTGGTCCACTTTTTGGCACATATTGGGCGGTATCTCAGCCATAAATGGACGAATGTTGGTTCTTAAGTGCTCAAGAGTTAAAGATTTATCTGCATAAACACGTTCTTCCGCGTAGCCCCACAAAAAAAGGTCTAATGGTGTCAAATCGCATGCTCTTGGTGGCCGGTTGATGTCGCCACGACGAGAAATTACGCGACCGGGAGATGTCTCTTGCAATAAAACCATATTCGCTTGAGTTGTGTGGCCTGTGACACCGTCTTGTTGAAACCACATTTTCTCCAAGTCGTATTCTTCAACAGCAGGCAAACAAAAGTCGGTTATCATACGACCATAACGCTCCGAATTGACGGTGACAGTCGTTCCCTCGTCATTTTCGATGAATTAAGGTCCAATCACACCTTCGGACCAAAGAGCTCACCAAACAGTGACTTTTTCTGGGTTTAATGGCCTCTCTTCAATTACTTGAGGATTCTCAGAACTCCAAATACGACAATTGTATTTATTAACATACCCACCGAGTGAGAAATGTGCTTCATAATCATAAACCATAATCTCCTCTTAAAGCCAGAATCACCATTTTTGTAGTAGGTTTTAATAATTTTTACGCGTTGTGTGATAGTTAAACGATCCATTTTCGTCAATGTCAGACTTCCAACTGAAAAGAAAAAAAATTAGTTTAACAACTTAGTTTGACAGATGTCGAATTCCAGCCCTATGTATTTCAAACTACGAAATGGATAACCCTATGCAATACAACATGCGAAATACCCTTGGTTACAACCTGTGGGTTGATGTCGAAATGTTTCTGTAAGCTGTAATTTATTTATATAAACACATTTTCGTTGTAAAGGTTTTATTTGTTTTTTGTCTCCGGGAAATTCTTTATCGATTGATTACACATCACAATGGTAACGATGCCAATCTACAAATTAATTTTCATTTTAGTATCAAATTTTCATTCCCTTTGTCACCAATTATGGAAAGAAATTGTGTAAATACGGTTGCCAACATGATCTGCAAGTAATTTTTATTAGAATCCATATTGAATCACAGCTAGAAGTGTTCGCATTCTGTGTGGCGTGGTGGGAAAAATAATTACATGTAAACAGATACTCGTACCTACGTATGTCAAAATGTTAACAACCCTCCCCAAAAGTCACTCCTGCTGATACATTTCCCACAACACAACAGTTTGTGGTGGAAACACTAAGGAGTATCACATGTTTTGACCGTTTTACAAAGCGGTTGTTTGGCAAAATGCGTGGAGATCAAAAAATATCTGTATAATTATGTTATTGTTGAAATATAAGTTGTCTAAATTCATTCGATTTAATTTCAACTTCCTTCCGATAATAGATGAATGTATTTCTCCGAATTTAGTAACCGAATAGTTTTGGCTATAGTGTAACAAATAGTCGCACCTTTTCGACTTAATCCTTTTCTTATTTGGATTTCTTCTACATATCCTCAACAAACTATTAAATCCAAAATCCATTTGCATGATAAAGTTCTGACGTTGGTATGAGTTCTGTATCAAGAGCTTTATCAATTTTGTTCCAAATTCTTCCAAACGCCGAACTAAATGTATTTGCGGTCCGACGTGATATTTTATCTTGTACTGAACTTCGCAATGTGCACCCGGTTGAGGTGTCCCAATCGTCAGTCCATTCACTGTAAATAAGTGACACCATAAACTGAATGTGTTGACAACAACAACAAGAGACTTTTCTGTTTGTACATGCAATGGGAAATCAATAGTCGTGGTCAAGGTCAGTATTACGAATGTCCACTGAACAAAAATATCTGCATAAAAATAACGAAGTTTCTTATATACAACTAGCTGACCCGGTAGGCTACGCCGTGCCTAGAAAAATATTGACAGCTACAAGAGCAATCTCGAAGCCATGTAAAACTTCTCTAGAAACAGTGGGTCCCGGTCAGTGAGTATACAAATTATATCGCGCACAGCTCACTGATTCGAGAGAAGTTCCCCGTCTGTTCCTTCATGGAATGTTAAGGGAAATAAGTAAGTAAGTTTCGATATGCAAATACAAACAATAGCGAATTGATTAAATAATTCGGCACATTTTAATATGTGATTGTCCTCGTTTTGACGAATCATCCGGCAGACATCAGATAGGGATACAAATTCATATAGATGACTTTTCTTGACCTTTCGTAAATATTGTACTTTTCTTAGGAATCGAAATGAAAGACAGTTCCGGTCAATCGATTAATCACCCCAATTCGACATTGATATCCTCTCCTCTGCACAATAGCAGCGGGTATTGTAATGCACAATACGAACGATGGGTTTCGGAGATTCTCTGAAGTAATAACACCATCATGCAGTCGCACAGTTTGTGCAATTATCTGTCGTTTTAGTGCTCAATTGATTACACAACGCTAATTGAGTTTACCATTATTCTATTCCCCAAATTCCCGAAGTCGTTGGATTGCTGATTTTTGTGATGGAAATTTTTCTAAAACCAAGTAATGTTTACAAAGTTTATTCGCGTTTTTTAAACTTGATTCGTTTTCTGAATTGTCGGAGTTTTACACTGTGATTTTCCTATTTTTCTCCTTGACACATCGTTTAGAAATGAAAACATGTACACAAATAACATAGAAAAATCATCATTTGAATTGTTCGCACTTATCCGATTTTTTACAATAAAAAAAAAAGAAATTAGCCAAAATCGGTGCAATCGTTCTCAAGTTATGAATTAACATAGATCCGTCAATTAATTTGTATTTATATGATAGGTATTCCGAAGTCTGTCGCTAATTATTTCAGTGTCCAATCGTAATCTCTTATTACGGCAGATATAGGTTTTTTGTATTAGGGGTGTGGTACCGACGACTTTTGTTTAATACGTATTTTTTTCTGAATCAATAGCATATCGGCAATTCCACGGTGTCGAACGTGACCGTTGTACACATTCAAAGTGCAAAAAAGGTCAGAATAAAATATATTTTAGATTCATCTTATACATATTCGTACAGGTCCATAGTAGTACTATCACCGGTGGTTTAGTTTTTTTCAGGCGAAATAGTGATAACAAAATAAGGACAAAACAGGGAGCGGGTCGAACGCGACAAAAACAGAAGTAGTTTCCGTGAACATCTTTAAAAACATGTGAATCAGCGAAATCAAGCAGAATATGTTATCGATGAAAATTGTAAAATGTTAAAAAATTACAAAGCTTTCGTATCCTCTTTATTTCATAGAAATATCATGGATAGTTTTTTTACATTTAATTTTTAGGTTGGTTCGAACGTGACATGTCGAACGTGAAATTTTTTCTATGACTATCATATAGACAAATTAGACAAAAAAGGAAATTTTAAAAAAAATGTGCATTTAAAAATCTGAAAATGATCCAAAACTACAATTTTCCACTTTGCAATTGTTTTTCGTAAATTTTTGAGTAAATACACGTGAAATTCTTTAATTTCATTAAAATTTGAATATTTTTGTATAGTAATATATTACATTAATGTGATTTTAATAACTTTTAATTTTTTCATCACGGTAGACCTTTTGGTGGAATTACCCATATGCACCAAATCCCATCTTCACATCTTAATATATATTTACCCTCGACACTGATTCACTGATACACTGATTCACTGACTCTGTCACGCAGTACGTAGGAATTTAAATAGGCATTCTATAATTTTCTATAAATAATAATAATAAAAAAAATAATATTTTTTTTTTGTACAGAAATTGTGTTTCCCCCAAATTTTTTTTGTTTACCAATTTTTTTTTTTCCAAAATTTTTTTTTTACAATTTTTTTTTTTTTTACAAAATTTGTTTTTTTTACAAAATTTTTTTTTTAACAAAATTTTTTTTTTCCACAAAATTTTTTTTTTTCAACAAATTTTTTTTTTTCAACAAAATTTTTTTTTCACCGAAATTTTTTTTTCAACAAAATTTTTTTTTTCAACAAAATTTTTTTTTCCTGCAAAATTTTTTTTTTCCAACAAAATTTGTTTTCCATATTTCAACGGGCGCCATAGGCGCATTACAACTTACTAGTTTCTAATAGTTCGTGAGATATGACCTAATGCAGGTAACGACAGTTCGCTGGTCCAAAAGACTGTGAATAGTCCATGCGATCTTTACAATAGTACGGCAAATATAGCATTTTTTAATAAGGACTGTTAGAACTAGAACTGTGTTTTTCAGCACGTATCTTTCTACTTTTAATAGTTCATGAGATATGGTGGTTCAAATGTTAAAGTGCATGGACGGGACCACGTCCCTTACATTATGAAATTTGGTTATATTGATCAATACATTCAAATTTCTGATATAAATACGCTACTGTCAGTCCAATCAAATATTCCGCGACGCCTATTCGCCATTTGTTAAACTTGATTTCATATAAGAATTTTCTATGTTTTTCACTCCGATTTTTACATTTTACTTCTTGAAACTTCAATCAGAAATGAAATTCAATACAAAAACAAAATAAAAGAATCATCTTTTGAATTTTTTGATTTATAGCGCTTTTCCGATTGGTTTTGTCAAAATTTTATTTCATACAAACCTTGTCCGGAAAATTGCTAATACAACAGAAAATATAGTAGCCAATCGGTCCGGCCGTTCTGAAGTGATGAAGTAACATACATGCGTCAATTCGTTTTTATTTATATAGATTTTTTGTCAGTCAACTGAGTTTGAATAAAATATATACTTTTCTATTAGCTGATGCGTTAAGTCTACTGGGTTTCTATTTTTTTTTTCGTCAAAAATAGTTCAGCTCTAGTTTTGATTTTGTCTTACTTACTTATTTCCCTTAACATTCCATGAAGGAACTGACCAGGAGCGACTATTTAAAGCCGACCAGGAACATCTAATGCTTTTATGGAGAAGTTTTACATGGCTAAGATCGCCCGAATTTAGCTGGTTTAAGCAGCCGCTGAAAAATGTTTAATGGCCTTGCCAGACTTCGAACCTGGGTTCTGCTGTGTGGTAATCGCACATACACTATATACCACGGCCGTTCTCAATATTTCTGCTCTGAATGAGAATTTCTTATACTGTGTATATTTTTCACAGTAAAAGCTACAGCAATAAATCAAAACCCAAAGACCGAAAATTATTATTAATTTTTAGGGTTAATAAGGGTTTCTTTAACACTTTGTGCATTAAAAATGCGTTTCAACGAACGATTTTTCAATAAAGCGAATTTTGGTTTAAGCGGAGTACAGTGCATGGAAAATCACCCATAACAATAGTTACTAATATTTATTTTCAATTAAGCGATTTTTTCAATTATCCAAATTCGACTCTTTTTGTTAGGAAATCGTTTCATAAATAGAAATTTTTCATAAAGTTTTATAATCGCAATTTATAAAGTTTTTTTTTGTAAGAAACCAGTGAACAAAATATCGAAAAAAGTTTTAAAAATTAATAGTAGGCTTCTAATGGGATGACAATTTGTTCAGTGTAGAAAATTAAGCAGACGGACAGTGTTCACTCAGACGCCTTTCAACATGTTTGGTTGGACAACACGTTCTTAGTGCCCTAAGAGGGACCTAACCAACTGACGACCGCCATAGATAGATGTGTACCTACCACTCCGTACGCATGTTCGTCATGCACCACACCGGGGCAGGGGATTGTCTGTCTGTTATTATTTATTATAGTTACTCGTATTGTTATTATTAATTTCTGGCATTTACACCCGCGGTTCTTGGGTCATGGTATGAAGGGCGACGTGGAATGTGTTAAAACACATACATAAGTCATTTGGGACTGCATGACAGTGGTGACGATGCGATTCAGCTTCGTGCAACTAATTACGGACAGTAGTACCGATGTATAAAATATCATTTTATATGTTGTATTTATAAAGTAAAACGCTAATAGACGACACTATTTTGATAATGCGACTCTAGTAGTAAACTCTAGTAATTCGTTGTGGTTGTCTCCAGAAGTTTACTTTTTTTTTTTGCAAATTTAGAGTTTTTAAAATTTTAAAATGGCGAATGGGAGAATTTCCCGAAAGAACCCACTACTGTTTGATGGAAACCAAAAGAACCGCCTAAAGTTTGTGAGAAAGTCCAGTCACCGCAAGTGAATGGAAAAAAGTATTATTTTGAAGAAAAAATTGTTCGACGCCCTAAATCCAAAGAGTTTTGATCCTAAGTACACTCGCATGACATACTGCTCCGGAGAAGTGCTATTTCGCCTCGTTGTGTTGGGCCGCTGCACAAAATTTAGGGTATTATGGACAATAGGGTGGAGTGAAATTCAAAAAAAAAAAGTTAACCTCGGAAAGATATGTAGTCTGGGGTCCTAATGAGGGGAAAAATAAAGAAAAAAATTTTAGGGGTCGCGTCACTCCCTCGAAATTTGGAAATGATCGCTATTTTGGCGTTGATTTTAGAAAAATCCTAAAAAGTTTTATGTCAATAAATGTTAGCAATAGCGTGAAATAAGGGCATGAAAAAATTTAACTAAATTTTTTCTCATTGTTCAAAAATTTCAAAAAGTAAAATAAGTCAAATCGTCCCTTCTTCAGAAAATTGACTGAACAATGAAATCGCCACCAAAGCTACAAATATTAGTCGATTATCCTCATATTTGGGCACTGAACAAGCTCAAACTTTTAAATTTCGAATAAGTTAAGTCGTTAATTTTTAGGATTTTTCTAAAATCAACGCCAAAATAGCGATAATTTCCAAATTTCGAGGGAGTGGCGCGACCCCTAAAATTTTTTTAAAATTTTTTTCTTTATTTTTCCCCTCATTAGGACCCCAGACTACATCTCTTTCCGAGGTTAACTTTTTCAAATTAAAAAAAAATCATGTTTTCACTCCACCCTAATGGACAAGTTTCAGTACGAAAGTATCCGAAACCCTACCTTGTCACCCTTTGCTTAGGAAAATATGCCAGTAATATGGATATTTTCAATGACCCAAAACACACCTCTCGACACGTAAAGCAATGGATTATAAAAAGTTCGGTTATAAAGGGTTTTCCAACAGGCGGTGTTATTGTGTATTACCCGGTATTTCGGTAGCTGACACTATTGAAGCTTTTATTCCAATAACATCGTTTTTAGCATAAATACTTGGGTCTTAAGGCTTATAAAGTTCAGTTAACACAAGAACTCAAGCCGGCCGATCATCAAAAACGTCGTGTCTTTGCTGATTGGGTCCTTGAAATGCATGAAAATAATCCGGAATTCCAACCAAAAATCATCTTGACTGATGAGGCACATTTCCACCTCGGTGTCTACGTCATCGGGGGCTCGTAAAACCCACGAGTTATTGTTGAGAAGCCTCTCCCTCCTCAGCGTGTGACTGTTTGGTGCGATTTCTGGTCCGGTGGGGTCATTGGACTTTAATTTTTCGAAAATGAGGTTGGATCAACAGTTACGGCGAATGGATTGTGCTATCGAGAGAAGATTAATGATTTTTTACAATCGCTGGGGTTTAAATTGTTGGTACTCTAATGAAAGAGATATTCTTTGCGAATCCAAATATGCATCTCTTTCTAAAGTTTCCCATATTTGGGTTTCCAAACTAAAGAAAATATTAGCATGCCAACATGGTCATGTATATGCATTCTTCTCGCGACTTGAAGAAAATAAGACTTTCAAATCTTCTTTACACTTCGAAAATACTCTTATTGTTTAATTACACTGTCGAGTACGTATACGTATGTTACCGAGTATGCATTTGTAACAAGGAAGTTCAACTGAGTTTGAATTGAGCACTTTTGCATATTGTCTTACATCCATACGTTAGCCACATTTGGCCTTGGTTGGCCTTGACCATGCATCTGTGTGTACTCATACATATGTATATGTACGACGAAAAAAAGAGAGTAAACGAAACACACCTACCCAACACATGTCTCTCGGTGTGTAACTACTGTTAC
Source organism: Hydrotaea cyrtoneurina (assembly GCA_958296145.1). Taxonomy (NCBI): domain Eukaryota; kingdom Metazoa; phylum Arthropoda; class Insecta; order Diptera; family Muscidae; genus Hydrotaea; species Hydrotaea cyrtoneurina. Next base: position 40,394,787 of record OY282515.1, on the reverse strand, counting down.
CAATCTCTTATACAGTTGATAAAGCTTTTGCTTTCAACAGTAAAATGTAAGAGCTTTCGTTCAATTAAGTTAAGTTGAAACACGTGAACTGTGGTGATTTATGTGCATGTGCGGATATTTTAGGATATGTATATACAGTAATCGACAGACAGTGGAACCTTCGTGAAGTTGACATCCATCAAATTTTACTACTGCCACAGACAAGAAAACGTAGTGATTCCATTGAGGCAGTTCTAAGAAGGCTCAAATGGAAACGTAGAATTTGGGAAATATTTCTGCTTGCGAATTGTGTATTCCTTTTCCGAATTGTTGCCAATCACGTAGATATGGAATTCCCCATATCTACGTGATTTTTTTCGAACAATCAGCTTCTTTCATTCGAACATTACAGCTGATGACTTTTCACATAGAATAATTTAATAATTTCCAACAAATGTGAATTGCTGCGCTTTTTTATTTACAAAATGAAGAAGAATCCGAAAGAAAAGATTGTAAGACGAGGCCTTCGACATTCCCGAATCCCTCATCTCAAATTAAAAAAAAATGCGGCTCAAGTTTTACACTAAGTTTGGTTCAAAAAATTACTAAAATTAATATTATGGCCACTACTGACATACAACATTTTCCATTCGGCTGTTGTCTTAATTGGCGGATCTGCACTATTTAATTCAAGTCTCAATAAAGACTCCAGTACAACATTGAGATATTTCCGGGTTCTATGAAAAATACCCCAAATGAAGAATTTTTTTGACAGCTGTCATTTTATTTGACAGCTGTCATTTTATTTGACAGCTGTCATTTGGTCTGACAGATGACATTTTATTTGACAGCCGTCATTTTATTTGACAGCAGTCATTTTATTTGACAGCTGTCATTTTATTTGACAGCAGTCATTTTATTTGACAGCTGTAATTTTATTTGACAGATGTCATTTATTTTATGACAGCTCTTTTTAAATGTAATAATTACGGTCGTAAATCCAACACATTATAACAAAAAAATAAAACGCAGGCGCGCTCGCTATGTGATTCATATTTGTATTGAAAAAATACCAAAAAAAAAAAATTACCCAAAATTAAAAAAATGGAGATTTTTAAATATACATTTTCATATAAAAACTATAAAACTCCTTAGAATGAGTATGGATTTTTTTATAGTGCATAGACTATGACTTTTGAGACACTTTCGTATGATTAAGTACATTTTACAAAAAAAAAAAGACGGGAATTGAGCTCTTTTTACAGCACACCGACAATATGTATACACACATACAGACATGTGTATACAGTGCTGTCTGGGTAGAGTGAACACCCGATGCAATGAACACCGCGTTAGAGTGAACACCAGAATTTTTACATTGACTACTCTGTAGAGTGAACAGTCATGGACCTGAATAGAGTGAACATACTTTATAGTAAGTTTTTAGGTTTGCCAAAAGAGAGAAATAATAAAAAAAAGAGTACAAAAATTAAAGATAACATAAAATAACGGTAAAATAACGATTTGCTCGCACAAATACAGTATACCCTCGATCAATACAACTGATAGAAATCAAGAAAGTTGCAGAAACCGTGGAGCTGCAGTAACTAAGAAAAAATATCTTGAGTGGTGTTAGGGTATTAATTCGATCAATGCACATATTAAAATGTCGTATTTTTGGAAAAAAATTGCGTCGATAGTGTGCCATGTAAATAATTTGGCTATTTTAATAATATAGGAGTTGCGCTCATTTAGGTTTGTGTTGGTAGAGAATGATGAGGACAATGGCGAAACATCAGAATACAGAAATCGGATATCAGCTGATAAAGCCATTAAGGTTTTTGATAAGGGTATCGAATGGGCTGAGGCTAATACTACAAATTTCGCGAATATACAAGCTCTACATTGCCTTCGGGATCAAGCAGTGCAATTATCGTTAAACAAGCCGAAGAAACAAACAACTATTACACTTTTTTGTTGAGTCTTAAATTTAAACATCAGTATTTTATCGAAATAAATACAATGTATAATATATAAATGCATTAAATAATATAAATGCATTAAATAAATAAAAAAAATCATTTTAAATACAAAAAAAATCAACCTTGATTTAGTGAACAACCTGGGTATTATGAAATCGCCCGGCAAAAATTAGTTCACTCTACCCAGACAGCACTGTAATTTGTTCGAAGCTTTTAACGCGTATATACTTACTATTCGATATACAAGCAAACAAATTCAGGAAAAAGAGAAAAAAGGGTGATTTTAGAGGAAACACAAAGCTAGTTCTTAAATGAAATACGATTTGTTTTTAAATAGAAACCTAAAAATTGTGTAGTTATAAATATGCATGATAGTTTGTTAAATTTGTGTGCGACTATCACACAAGTAAAACCAGGTTTAAAACCGGTTAAGACCTTGAAACAGTTTTCAGCGGCTGTTTTCCACCTCGTAAATGCTGGCGACTTTACGAGTAAGAGAGTAATCTCTAAGTCATGTGAGACTATGGATTAATATTTCCCCAATAATACTTATCGTATTGCATATGGGCTATATGGCCACACCCCCTTTGGGAAACTCTCATACTGTACTATTACGCTCAACGTAATCTTATGAAAATGCAGTATTTAAATCAATAACTAGATAAAGTTTTTGAGAAAAGAATTGGAACTCTGGTCACGTCCCTTCGGGTACCTTCCATACAAATATATATACCATTTAATAATATGACAACGCCCAAAATGTCAACGGATTCGAACTCGGGATTCCTTTATTTATAAAATATAAAACTATTTTTAACACATGTCTTGGTCATGAATGGGTTAATAACTGATGGTCGTTGACCAATAGTTAAAAATAAAACTAAATACCAAAAACAGATATTGTTGGATTCATTTCATCCCGCTCTCCATACGTTTATATAAAAAAAAATAGACGTACAAATTATATAAATTTCTTCATGGTTTGTTTTATATCGTTTAAAAGAAAAATCTTGTGTTTATGATTACATTTCTTGGAATTGTCAGTTTTCATGATTATTGAAATATTTTGGAAATATTCGAAGAACTATTTTTAAAATTACATTTCCCGGATTTGGTATTTTTCATGAGGATACATATATTTTTTTCTTTATTTTAATTTCAAGAAATATGAGAGGAAAACAAATTAGGCGAGTTGGTAGCGTGCTTGCCTATCAGCGTGGGGGTTGTGGGTTCGATTCCCACCAGAGGCTTTGGTCTGTCGCTCCAAAAATCTAAACATATGGTCTGTGTCACCCGGTTTACCCTTGGACCCCAAAATTAGAATATAAATTTACTTTGTATTGTAATTAATAATAAATAAATAAATAAAAAATGAGAGGAAAATCGCTTTAGTATTAAAACAACATGTGAGAGACAATTTGTTGATTGAGGGGATTGAGACAACGGAAACTAAAGGTTCAAAAATTCTCCTCCACGGCATGAGCCTCAGAAATTTGTTGGGTGTACTCGCGATATAGTTGATTTGAGCAATGAATGGTTCGCTGCCAATTAAATGGTTGACCATAAAAGACTCAGCTAGTTATGGGATGTAAAAGCGAGCTACAGGTTAAAAGTTCAAGAGCATTCTTAACCGTTTACGTCAACACAACATATACCCGAAATATATGCAATTGTAGGCTGGTATGTGTGCCAGTGCAAAACAGCTCATAGGGACAAAGTCAAAACTAACGTAAAACGTATGAAATATCCTTGAATATTTCTATAAGCGGCTTTTCGTCAGCTGTCAGTGTGGAGAGTGCGCAGTGCGAACACCAACAGTCAAACATGAGAACGAGCCAAAAAAAACATGTGGCCCTTTTACCATAACTGTTAACAGCTGTGTTAACACATGTATCACGGAGAAAGTGATTTCATTTTCGAAGAGATTTTCACCCATTTGGCGTACGTGAGCAATGGAGGCGATTGATAAAGCGCCAAAATGTCTATATGGGAAAGCCCAGCACACAGAGTACACCGTTCAATTCAACAGGAAATAACAGCAAAAGAGCACAACAGCACCACAATTGGCCAAATTCTACGAGCATGTATGTATGCCAGCAGTGCCCGTTGTGATGTTCACCTTTGTGTCCGTTCCGTAGTTGTCTATCGGTCGTTCGCAGTGATAAGTTCTAAACGAAATATTAACGCACCTAAAATCATACTTTAGGCGTTAATAATACACACACTCCTTGGGTCGCAGTGATTGAGACCAGTTTTCTGGAGATTGGTTTCCTTACCAGGAAATCGTTACGGAAAGCCAGGATGTGTTGAATGGCCATTAAGAAGAACATTGTGTAACTCAGTCAGCGACAAATTGTAAAATTCCGGGAATATTCGAATCAAAAATAAAAGACAGTGCAAAAACGAGCAAAAACCAAAATCAATCTCAAGGTCAGTTTTACGAGGCTGTATCAACGGATAATAAAACAATTGCGAAATAATGTATACATATACATATACAGACATACATACATACATACAATACAAGTGAAAATGTATGCTATGGATTTTCTCGTACGTGTATATGTATTGTTGTAGTCTCAACAGGAAGGACAATAGAAGGACCTTGATAATTTATCCCCCACACATCTACAGTAAAACAAGCACACCTACACATACATACAACAAACCTTACTTGATTCGTAAAAGTGTATCTTAGTTTTGTCCGTTTTAATATGGGGGAAAAAAATTAAACAAAAACAGTTTTCCATCGAAATAAGACTACGGTTACGGGGTTCTTGGGGAGCAGCTTAAAACACTAAAATATATGCAGTTTTTAATTATAATTTTCTCGGAAATCAGAGCTCTCACTTGCAATTTTTCTGAGAAATATAACATACAGTTAGTTTCTGCGAACAATAATTTGGCTCAAACATATTCAGTTTCTAAAAGTTCTTCGTGCCGCAGATTGGCGATCTGACAAACGTACGTACATTACACTAAAACAGAAAGGAATTTTTACTCTTAACTATTGAAGCCAATTGGTTCTTCATCGGAAATATGAAAAACTAATTCCATGGTAACATCTCATACAATGGGATCTTCGTCTAAAGGGTTTTATGTAACAACGGCTACAACACATAGTTTTCTATGGTCTTGCTATTAATCGCTTTTCAAATACGTATAAGTTCTGGTTCTCTGGAATAACCATATTTTTTTTATTCAGATATTTTTCGTTTTTAAATTGTTGGTTTGTATTCTCATGGAATAATTTCTTTGGAATGTTGGGCCTTCTCATTACTTTGGGAATATGGGATACAGATTTTTAGTTTAGTGCTGTAGTTTCGCTGCCCAGACTTGCGTGGGCGAAACGAACATTTGAACCGCACAAATCAGTGAGGCCAGATGACATCTTCCCTAAAATGCTAGAGAACTAAATATAGCAAACTTTCTTAGACATGGAGGAAGCCGTCAACAATATTAAAAGAAGTGCTATTAAAGAATTATTAGACGGACTTTTTGTACCAGACTTCTTCGTGGATTGATAACATGCTCGCCAGGTCAGGGAATGCAAGGAAGGAACACCACCGGTGTCCTATCTCCGGTCCTGTGGCTTCTAGCGGTGAATACAATTTACAGTGAATTCGATCAAAGAGGTAAAAAGATTGTAGCGTATGATGACGATGTGGTAATACTGGTATTTGTGAAATTTCTCCCAACCATCGGTGTGCGGGCCAAAAGCAACGGAGTGGGCGTTAACCAAAGTCAAACAGAACTTGCACTTTTCACTATAAGATATAAGGTAGACGGCCGAGGCTGTAGGAGTGGAGCTAAAACAAGCTGTGACAACTAAATAAGTAACATTTTTACTGGACAGTAAACATTCCTGAAAATAGAAACTCAAAAGAAAAACTCAAAGACGAAATTAATTCGTAGGTTTCGTCAAGGGTCGTTCTACTTTTAAGGGACTACAATGTAGGTATGGGTGCCAGGACACTGTGACACGGAAGGAAATGAGAAATTAGCAAGCTGGAAAAGGCTTAGCTATACACATTGAGGACGGGGATAGATCGGTTAAAACGCCAATCAATTATGCAGATGGATTAAATCCTGAAAAGAACACACGAAGTTAGAGTGGATTGCAACGTATCAATTAGCCTAGGTCAAATAAGCAAGCACAAGTACACTTATGGGACTGAAAGGAATCATTCGCCGACTTGTAATAGGATTTATCTACTACCCGGTTAGGGCAAGGATGAGTTGGGGACAGTTGAACATGTACTTTTTCATTGTCCAAGTTGGCAACGCCAAAGACCAAAGTGTCTAGTGCACAGATTCCTGACAAATCTAGGGGACACCTCAAAGATCAGGGTCAAAGTCGTAATAAGCTTCATAAGGGGCGGATACCCAACAGACTAATGAGCACCGAGTAAAGGTGCACCACCCTTTCTAACCTAACCTAAAACTTAGTTTTTAATGGTTTCCAATTCTTGTACATATGTATGTACAGTACCTACTTACTTATTTCCCTTAACATTCCATGAAGGAACAGACGGGGAACTTCTCTCGAATCAGTGAGCTGCGCGCGATGTAATTGTGTATACTCATTGACCGGAACCTACTGTTTAAAGCCGGCTCCGAACGGCTAGAGAAGTTTTACATGGCCTTTAGATTGCTCTCTTACTAGTTTCCACTTACGAGGTGGAAACAGCCGCTGAAAACTGTTTGATGGTCTTACCCGGTTTCGAGCTCGGGTTCTTCCGTGTAATAGTCGCACATACTACCTGTCACACCATGGCCGTTCACAAGTACAGTACATGAATGTTTAAATTAAATGAATAATTAATTCTATTAAATAAATGGAAAATTCCTTTAATTCGTACTTTTCTTACTTCAAATTGTCTAGGATTATCGGGATTCTGCTGTATCTGATCTTCGCATGTGATAAGTTCGCATGAAAAGAGAAGAAAATACAGTTAATTGATAATAATATTTTTCACTACGATCGTTTAACAGAAACAAATTTTATTTGTCCAAATTAAGCTTAAGTGTAAGACACGAATAATTGAAACAAAATGGCGCCACTTGATTGGCGTCTCATTAGAGTATAAAGCCGATCCAATGTTTCTGACGGCGTCTTTTCCCTTGGTCAACACTTTTCACTTGCGAGAACTAATAATTGGACGGGATACAGTATGGAGTTTGTGTTAGTTGTCTCAAACATTCTGTGTAGTTAAATCTACTGTAATTGGTTGATGCAACTATTTTGCGGTGGTTCCTTCATTAAAATATGTAGAGAAAATATTGCGGCTTAAAATATTTGATTGTCAGAACATCAGCCGGGAGCAGGAGCAATGGAATGTTCATAGTCCGATCTGACTTCCAACAACCCTTTTCCCCAGATGCGACTACTAATGGCCCAATTTTGTAAAACGTAAACGTAAATTTCGTTTCTGTTCGAAACGCAACGTCGTTTACGTTTCATTGAATTCTGTATATTGTAACGTTTATTTTCTGATTATGCTGTTGCATGGATGGAACGCAAATTTCGTTTTCAAACGAAATGCAAAATGTTAAACCGTACGTTTTGGGAAACGATTTATACGTTGCGTTTTACAAAATGTCAAATTGAATACTTCACTACATCCTTTGACTTTTTAGTTGCTGTTTCATTAAATGTTTCCATTGTCCATCTAGGAGTACGGAATGGAATCCTACCACATTTTGTGTGCATGATAACCAACAAATGATATATTTAAGATATTAATGTTGACCACATATTATTGTATCGGCTAATGCTTTCTATTCTGATGTTTTACATGGCTGACAGATTACTGTCTTACTCGTCGCCTCGTTGATTTACGCTTTGGAAATGATTCCCTGAAAAACATTTCAAGTGTTCCTCAAATAAAAAAACAGATATTTCGCTTTTAAATAAAATGAATATTATTTTTGCATGCAGACAATACAATACATAATAAATATAAGGGTCTGGCACACACACACATATAGTGTAGATACAGTGACTTGGTGGTTGTCCTTTACCTTCCTTCGAGACATTTCTAAAAATAAACGTTCACCTTTTCACAGGAAACGCCTGTTATCTTTATAATAAATGCAAATAATAAGGATACCCTGTTAAAAAAAGGCCTCTCTTGGCAAATATTAAGTTTAACCCTTAAGTACACCAAGAGATTATTTTTCCAGAAAATGTATAAATACTTAAAAATAATAAGTGCAGGTATGTGCGTTTAAAAACAAACAAACAAAAAATCGTATGGAAATGTAAATACCCTCCAGCGCACAATGGTTTTGAAAACGAAATATTTGGGATATAATACTGGAACTTGCTTCGACTTAGCTCAATGAAATTTTCATCTGCTCCTAACCCCGAAGTTGGCTACCTCGGGTATCACAAAACTTCAAAAGCCCGCCAAAGCTAAGGGTGTGATCTGATTTAAATGATGTTAGAATTTTTAAAAATGGCTTATTAATACCTACAAAAAAACATGCTTACATGTGTAGGTTATCTTCTACAAGAAAAGAGTTATCGGCAATCTAAAAATTCATCCCACTTGAGCCAACCTTGTTTTAGGATTTTCAATGTGACGTTCAAGAGAAAATATGCTTATTTAATTTCTAGGAGAATTCTAGATAATATAGATATAAACTGGCCATCATAATTATAGTTCAGTCAAAATTTTCATCAGGTTTTTTTTTAAAAGATAGCGGCTCGATGCTCCTTGCAGGAGTAAATGGAACAAAATACAGAGTACTCTCTCATAAGCGGACACCTAAGGGACTGAGAATTTTGTCCGCTTATGAGAGAAGTACACAAGAGGACAGTTAAAACTACAGAAAGTTCTCTCTTATCCCTGGCAAACTTTATTAAAAAATACCACTTTGGAATTTTGGAATACAAGCGAAAATATTCAATCGATCTAGGCCTCGTTTTAATTGGAAGACATGGGTCTTTATGATAAGATATTAAAAATGGAAACCTTTAATCGTTTTCCAATTTTTAATGATTTTTTTTTAAACAAAAAATAATCTGACTTATGCTGTTTATAACTCTGAATTGGTCAATCGAGTTAAAAAGCACTAAAGGCATAGATGAAAAATAATTTTGTGACAAATATTTCATTTCTCGAAATTTTATTTTAAAAAAAGACAGTAAAAAACAGTACATCATAATGGCATAGTGGTTATATAGTGGTTATTAGAAAAAAAAATTGTTGCATAGTGTAATTGAAGCAGGGAGCATAGCAATCCGGATTGGTATATCTTGCCTGCAATAAAAGCAATACATGTTTGTAAATATGTGAATTTCTTTTTCAACTCTAAACGAAAATATTTGCGATAAACGGGTTACGACTGTTTTTGTAAATATGTGAATTTCTTTATCACTTCAAAACGAAAACATTTTCGATAAACAGCCTACAAATATTTAAGTTAATATGTGAAATATTTGATCACAGAATTGCCAAACAATTTTTGTTTGAATTTTTGAGTTTTTTAATTGAATCGAAACAATTTTTTTCTGTGTACATATGCAGTAAGAACATATTAAACATTTCTATTTCGCAAATGCAGTCGAATTCGGATAAGCGGAAATGAAAAAAAATCAGGACTTTTTTTTCACTTATGCGGTATTTTCAGTAATACGGTGCTTTAAACGAACTAATTACATTTGAAATTGTTCTATGGCCCAACTATTGGGTTACATGAAATGAGACGGCACAGCATAATTTGTTTTCACATTTACAGTTACCATATTTCTCTTAAGCGCCTTGGAGACGATCAAATAATTCCATCAATCAGTTGTGTGTGTGCCTCTAATCGGGTTTCGTCGGCTACACGTACACGACGTCGGCAATGATTGACATAAAAAACAAAATTTTTTGATATTTTCGTTGATGGTGTTTTCGTTGATGGTCTCCAGTTACGATTGTCAAGCATGACTCATTTAGTAGTAAAAAATTGTGCGAGATGGACAAGTGCGCGGGATTCTCCAAAAGATTCTCGTGCGTAAACCGATGTGGTTCTTTGAACCAATTTTGCATCCACATTTTCTTTTTCTGGACTTCTTTTTCTTTTATTATTATTCTCTTTTATTTATTATTATTTCCGTGTCAAAAAAAATTTTAGTCGAGCTAACAATGCGAAAATTTGAATTTAGTGTAATATGATGACGCTGATGCTGGAAAAAATAATAATTTTTGTTTTTGGTGGTCACAGCGGCTTTTAGAGGATGATAATCCTAAATGTCGAGAACCGAAAAACAACCACCAAAAGGTCCCGCTTTATGTTTTTTTTAATTTTTTATTTAGAAAACATTTTTTTATACCTCTATCAATGCAATTAATACTGGTCGATATCGTTCGATGACTCAATATATTATTTTTTGTGTTTGTAAAAATATCAAAATTTGGCTGTTTTTACAAACAAAGTGTCAACTTCTTAACAATTCGTTTAAAAATAACAAAACAAAGCGAAGACCTATTACGATAACATTTATAAATAGCATAAGTATCGGCATTTCATTTAAAACAAAAAAAAATTAATAACTGTAAATTAATATATTGCAAAAGTCTATAGAAGTAGAGTACATTAATTGTCAAATATATTTGACAAATCCACCGAAAGGGTTGAAATTGCGCACATGCTAACAAAAGCAAATCTTCTTCCTTCGACGACGACATATCAAACGAACACACAACGAAAACGAACAAAAAGTGATGTTAGCGGAGTGCAGCAAAAGTAGTATGAAAGTTTCAACCGAACACAACGAAGTCAAACACAAAGTGATGATTTACGTATTTTGTGGTGCGTTTGCGGGCAAAACACGAAGGCACACACTAATACATATGCACGTGATTGATGGAATTATTTGATCGTCTCCAAGGCGCTTTAGGCGGTGTTCGTATCATATAAGTTTGTGTCTTTGCATTAAAAATGTGTGTCACTTGAACGATTTTTCAATAAAGCGGATTTTCGTTTAAGCGAAGTACAGTTCATGGAAAATCTCCCAAAACAGTTGTAACCAATATTTGCTTTCAATTAAGTGATTTTTTCAATTAAAAGACGTGCGTGCGAATTCGACTGTACATAAGACGAAATAGTGTGATATTTTGTTTAATTTTCCTTAAATTCATATGCAATTTTCATAAAAATGATGTACGGAATTGAAGAAATAATAATAAAAATTCTAAATGAAATAGAAGAGAAATCATGTAGGTTCAAATATAATGTCAAAATTCATCAAATTAATTTCCAGATTGCTGATTTTTAGAAAATTTCCCTCTTTTCAAACATGTTTTGTCAGATTTCCGGTTATGGTCTAGGGTTATATAGTTGCAACCAAAAGTCGAGTTTTCGACCTTTAGATATTTTTAAAAAGTAGATTTTTTATACTTTTCGAGTATTTGTAAATTTTTGTAAATCAGTTTTTCGACTTTTTACCTGAAATAATACATAATACACGACCATAACTCTCCGAATTGACGATGACAGTTGTTCCTTCGTCGTTTTCGTAATGGCCTCTCTTCAATTACTTGATACGACAATTTTGTTTATTAACATATCCACCGAGTGAGAAATGTGCTACATAACCATAAACCATAATCTCCTCTTAAAGCACGATATGTGGCTGTGAATCACCATTTTTGTAGTAGTTAAGCGATCCATTTTCGTCAATGTCAGACTTCCAACTGCAAAGAAGAAAATAACTCCAGCCCTATACTTTTGAAACCACTTAACCTATACCAAAACAGATGTGACAACACCCTACACACAAGGGGTTGCCTGTGTGTGAGAGTGTACGCACTCAGATGCAGAAACCCAGTATCTTAAAAGTTTGTATAGAATTCTAACCTCTTGTTACCAATAACAATTAAGTAATTTAATTTGGTAATTTACTAAAATACATGTGTACACAAGTAATTTTCCCCTTCACAGTCAATGCCCCGTTGGAAGCCACTTCATGTTGGAACGTATATAAAATTCCACTCGGTCATAGCCATGTTCGGCATCCCAGGTTCTTTTTTTCCAGTGAATTGTGAGGTTTTTTTTAATAATGACCTTTGTTGTGTACACTTTACTTACACATGCATCCGTTTGGCTTTCCGTCCAACCTACATATCTACGAATGTACATTTGTCTACACAGACAATAGTTGGCGTTCATCAAAAATCGATATATGATGATTTTCCTCTCAAATTGAAAAGTCTGCAGTATAATAACAATTCTGTTTTTGTCATATTCTTCTCAGATATGTCGGAAACGTATTTCTGGGAATATTTCAAAATCTGACATATGCAAACGAACACAAAAGACAACCCTTGATTTCTAAAATTAGACTACAGTCTTAATTATTTCAGATCAATTGTTTTATTTTTCTTATTTTAAGGGTCATCTGAAACGTATTCTTTTAAAGAAATTTAGTGTTTTTAATTTGAAGGTTGTTTGCTTATAAAGGGTGTTTTTTATTGAGGTATAGAACTTCGAATTGAAATAAAACACAAGAAAATCGTTTTAATGTCCATCAATTTGGCTTTATTGGAAGGATAATTTTATGCCATTAATGTTTAAATATGATTTCGGGCATGTGGCCGCCGCGGCTGGCTCGAATAAAGCCAATTCTACAGGTCCAATTTTCAACCACTTGTTGGAACCACAACTCATCCACATTCATGCCATCCAGTTCGGGAACAAAATAGTCGGTTATCATGGCTCTATACCGGTCTCCGTTAACGGTAATTGACTCTCCAGCATTATTTCGGAAGAAGTATGGCCCAATGACTCCACCAGCCCATAGAGCACACCAAACAGTCAGTTTTTGTGGATGTAATGGCATAAAATGGACGGAGCTTGCGGTGAACTTCGCGAACTGAACCATTACTTTCGAAATAAATTTGCACGATTTGCAAGCGTTGTTCTTTTGTCAACCTGTTCATGATGAAATGGCAAACCAAACTAAATATTAATCACTTGACAGCTGACAAAATGGCCGCCAGTTAAAAAAGTGATGCCAACTTAAAGTTCTATACCCCAATAAAAAACACCCTTTAGTTTTTCTTTAGAATTGAAGTTGTAATTGTAATCACAAGAAATACTTAGATTATTTTGCTAATTTATAATGCTCTAAATATTAGGCTAGGCCGATTTGGTGCAATAACCTCCAGCTTGTAAACGGAATTTAATATTTTCTATTTAATAAAGAATACTTTTAATTGAAATTATGTGTCACGTTCTTGGTCTTTGCTGTGACCAGTAGTACTTCTCTCTAAATTAAAAATACAAAAAACAACGATTAGTCGAATTTTCCTGTGCATCGAATACAGAGCTGAAAAAACTGATCGAAGCTTTAGTTCAAGGCTTCCCAATCCCCTTCGCCTTACTGCACCTCAGAAGCTTATAACTTTCGCAAGGACTGACCGATGGCATTGCAACGGGGCTACACCACAGTTGTTGGCTCCCTTACAAATATCCCACGTTTGACTGGAACGCATTTATTTGTTTACATTTTGCCTTTGTTTTTGTTTTACGTTTCAGCTGATGAATTATCCACTTGTTTCCATTTCAATGAGGTGTTTCACCCAAAGTAGCTGGTTCTAGATAAATACTACAATTCTAATTTATTTATGCTGTCAATGCAAGTAGTTCAAATACGAGTTATCGAGTACTTCTTTGCCCATTCCCAATAATTTCGCTACAACAACACACGGAATAGAGACTGACAGAGACAAGATAAGATAAAGCGTAATTATGATGTTCTATGGCAGAGTACTGCACAGTGGGTGGAAATCGATCGTATACAAAACTATAAATTCAAAAACTATAAATTCTTGTCTGATTTTTTTTAAAAAAAAATTCTTAATTTAGATTAACTTACTGTGTGCCACGATTATCGAACTTGATGCACAAAAATCGATTGTAAAGATCGTCACAGATTGTCCAAGTCGCCAAGAAGACGGCTACAAGAATTAATATTTACTGCAGCAATCGGACAAGTGTCTGTAACTTTTGATCTAGTTTAAGTTAAGTATTGAGCACTTATATGCAACATGGTAAATTAACATATGAATTTCCTAAAACTATAACGTATTGTTTTAGTGACGGTGTGTAATTTGATCTAGTAAACATAAATTCCAAAATCTCACTGTGTGCAACGTAGTCCATAGAATGTCAGATAACACTACTCAACAAAATGAAAAAAATTTCATGTACTCCGGATGCGATAATTTTTTCTGTGTAGATAACCTTGACATGAGCTCGAAAAACGCAATAAAAAAATTTTTTTTCGTTTGGTTTTTTTTTTTTTTTTTTTTTTTAAATTTTAAAAAAAATTTTTTGGTTAATTTGTTTCGTCCGGCATAACTCGGGAACCACTAGCCCGATTTAATTGAATTAAATTTTAAAAAATTTAAAATTACAATTCCCTTAATCTGTTCATATATTGTTTTCCTATACAAGCAACAGTTTCCAAGTTAAAAATGAATATATAAAGGAAAAAACTTATTTTTTGCCTAAAGATTTAAATTTTTTTTTTTTAAAAAATCCATAAAAAATCCAAAATGAAAAAAAATGTCAAATCTTATTACTTCAATTAAATCGGGCTAGTGGTTCCCGAGTTATGCCGGACGAAACAAATTAACCAAAAATTTTTTTTTAAAATTTAAAAAAAAAAAATAAAACAAAAACCAAACGAAACAAAAAATTTTTTATTGCGTTTTTCGAGCTCATGTCAAGGTTATCTACACAGAAAAAATTATCGCATCCCGAGTACATTTTGACTGTTGACTAGTGTAATTGTTATTCGGTGGGTGGGAAAGTACAATTCTGCGTGAACTTACCACAATGAGTCAAACTCAAATGTTTATGTTATTTCTGTTAATATCTGTGAAAAAATATTCATTTAAATCTGCACATAAAAAATAGCATCCACACAAAAAATAAATTGGTAATATCCACTTTAAACCATCAATGCGAATTACCTTCACTCAAATCCCGCTGATGGCTATAGAAAAACTAGAACTCTTTGAAACGGATTTGTTTTACTTTTCCATTAACGGAATTATGGGTTTTACGGCAATTTTATGTACATGTGAGGCGATCACACATGAGATAGTAATAAAGCGTATATATATATATATATTATATCTAGGCACATATGTATACATATATGTAGATGTAAATTACAAATATATGTATATAGACATGTGTAGAAAAACAAAAGGAATTAGCGTACAGTTCAATGTTCTTATCGTTAGTCATTTGTTATTGACATTGTGTCCTTCATATTGTCCAATGTCGATTAACTCTGTCATTAATATCTGTAAAAGTAATAAGCGTGTTAGACTCGTACTTGAGAGGCCATCAGTTATGATTTTTGTGGCTTTTGTTTAGAAGTACTTTAATAAAATATGTATATAACACCTAAAAGACAATCTACAGGGCATACGACTGCAGTCTATTTGCAGGAGTGGCAGAAGGTCTACACGCTGAAAAATAAGTCTTTTTTAAATGGTTACACACAAGTAAAACGCGTGTGTGGTCTATGTAGCAAGCAAAGCTTATTTCCTTTTACACAAAGCTTATTTCGATGTAAATATAACTCATTTGCTACAAACAAGTTAATGTTTGTGGTGTGGAAAACTATATATTAGGGTGGAGTGAAATTCAAAAAAAAAAAGTTAACCTCGGAAAGAGATGTAGTCTGGGGTCCTAATGAGGGGAAAAATAAAGAAAAAAATTTTAAAAAATTTTTAGGGGTCGCGCCACTCCCTCGAGATTTGGAAATTATCGCTATTTTGGCGTTGATTTTAGAAAAATCCTAAAAAGTTTTATGTCAATAAATGTTTGCAATAGCGTAAACAATGAAATAAGGGCATGAACAAATTTAAAAAAATTGTTCTCATTGTTCAAAAATTCCAAAAAGTAAAATAAGTCAAATCGTCCCTTCTTCAGAAAATTGACTGAACAATGAAATCGCCACCAAAGCTACAAATATTAGTCGCTTATCCTCATATTTGCCTCAAATACTTTTGTTTGGGCACTGAACAAGTTAAAACTTTTAAATTTCGAATAAGTTAAGTCGTTAATTTTTGGGATTTTTCTAAAATCAACGCCAAAATAGCGATAATTTCCAAATTTCGAGGGAGTGGCGCGACCCCTAAAATTTTTTTCTTTATTTTTCCCCTCATTAGGACCCCAGACTACATCTCTTTCCGAGGTTAACTTTTTCAAAATAAAAAAAAAGCATGTTTTCACTCCACCCTACTATATATGTTTGATGCGAACTTGTTTGCTGAAATTTGTTAAAATGGCCATTTGTTTTCAGAGTGCAGCTACCGCTAAGTCTCTCATTGCAAATGTGAGTAGTATTTTTCGTAGAAAAAGGTCAGCTGATATCTTTCGGTGAGTCGTCAACTGAGAAATATAGATGTGTGTGATCAGATGTTCGATCTTTAACAAACACTGTCCGAATTCTGTACCAGCTGTTTACTTAGTTGGCAAACCTACTCTGATGACGCTCAATTAAATGCCACAATTTATAATTTTTTTGGATAGAAATAATTTTTTTTTTTGGTTGCTGTTGCACTTTGTCTTTCTACTAATCACTCGCTTTAATCTTGTCTGACGTATTTTTTTATCAGCAGCGGGTCTAATAAAACAGACTGTCTGATGACATACAGTCCTTATCGTATTCGTAATACATATAATCCTAATGAAACATGGAAAGCTGTTTGCGTTTATAAATCGATAAATTAGCTATGACACTAATCGAAGAATAATTTTTTTGTAAACTGAGTAACCCTAAATATTAAACGCTGTATTTGGCAAACTCTTTTGAAAGTGCCTACATTTTCACATACTGATAAGTGTGCTACTGGAATTGACATCGATGTATACTAATTTTAAGTTTATCAAAAACAAAAATCAGTTGTAGTATAATTTAAGTTTATCGAAAACAAAAATCAGTTGTAGTATAATTTAAGTTTATCGAAAAAAAAAAAAACAGCTGTTTATTGTGATGGTCAATCAATAAACTAAACCCAGCAACAGTACAATACCACTTCCGCACGTGCATCAAATACATATGTGATATTTGATACCCATCGTACATTTTGAGTTATAAATGACGCACACAAGTCTGTGGTTGTCACAAGCAACCGCCTAAGTAGTAAAATCACATTTTTTAGGAGAGCCAAATACACAATTTTCGTCGAACCAGTTAAACAAATCAATTTTTTTTGTTAATGTACATAATGGAACATGACTTTATAAACAATATAGTTTAAATTAAAAATTTTTCATAATAAAATGTTAATAACATACAGGGTTTTCCAAAATGAGGTGTTATTTTGGTATTCCAAGAAAAATGGAATTTTTTGAGATAAATTATCGGATATTTATTTCATAATAAAGAGGAAGGTATGCCGTTAATAATGAAGAACAACACCAGCCAAATGGCCACCACGACCACAGGACCATATCCATTTCATGAAATTGTCCATAACCTTGATAGCCTCACGAATTGTATCTTTAAGGTCTTGAATCGACGCTGGGCTGTTGACTTAGACCTTATCTTTCTCGTGGCCCCAACGGAAGAATTCGCAAGATGGCCAATTGTGATCACCTCTTCGAGAGACAACACGGTCCGGTTCCTGTAAAAGATCAATGGTTTCGTTGCTTGTGGGGCACGTAGCGCCGTCTTGTTAAAAGTAAACGTTGTCCAGATCGATATCATCCATCTCCGACCATACAAAATCATTAATAGCGCAATCCATTCACCGTAACTGTTGATCCAAGCTCATTTTCAAAAAAGTAAGGTCCACCGCATATAATTTATATTACAATCTTTGTTCTATTTAACCGTATCTGTATAATTACCCAAATGCAGCAAATACGATTGATTTCATTATCCAAACCGAAGAATTACCCAAAAAGCTTCAGAGTTTCAACGAGGTAATTAAGCGGGATTTTGTGTATTTTAACTTGGCGTCTAATTGTAAAGCCAGAATTCGGGCTTTCTCCCATTTCACCCCCTCAACCCCAAAAACATTCTGAAAATCTTCAAAAAGTAGTTCACTGGGACACTTTACTTATACTTTTCTCAGTAGCAGCGACATTACACGCAGTGTGAATAAAAGCTGTTTATTTTCACAATCAGTGAAATTATTATTAATGTGAGTAAAATAGCACATGTGCCGCGAGTCGACGGATTTTGTAAACACGTATTCACATACATACATATGCAGTAATGTAAACTACTTGAAATAAATGCAAAACTTATTTGAATTGGTAATTTTTCTCTTATAATTTTAGCCGTCGGGTGGCAATGAAGATCCCGATGAAGTTCTCTTGGACTCGGAAATGGACAAAGTTTTCGCCGGTCCATCTTCGCTAAAGGAAAAATTCGATGTAACCACATTCCAGGACACAGTTCATCCAATCCCAGGAAATTTTAAGAATATTAACAGTGGTAAGTCGGCCAACAACTAAAATATGAAATTAAATTTTATTGATTACGAAAAATTCCTAAAATAGACGGGATGGATCTCTAAGAAAAACTATTTGTTTTAAGTGAGACAAATAGTTTATCTTAGAGATCCCCGGTACATTCTCTTTGGGTGGAAAAATAAAAATATTCTACAACTAAATAGGTGGTAACCATAAAATAATAAGTTATTTCGGTCAAATTATTTGACAGAACGTCATAGACGGTTAACAGTGTGAAATTCTCAATCGAATAATTGTTGCGGATTACAAACAAAGTTTAACAACTGTGTGACTTTAAAATATATATATATGGGTGAATAATCTGAAATGACTCCTTCTCTTTGCGAAAAAGGGGACAGTCTCCGACCACTCCGACGAAAATAATTCGCAAACTAAAATAGAAGTAGAGTTTCTTCGAGAACCTTCGAAGAGAACAATACTTCAGCGCGAGAGAAACACTACAAATTGAACGTTACCTTTTTTTAAGCAGAAAACCACACCAGGCACGGGACTGAGAGAAAATGTTCCGGACAAAAGTCAATGATTTTTATAATTTCTTAAAATTAATTTAATTAAATCAAAAAAAGAGTATATGTGACTTGAAGTGATAGTGCATAAATTCATTTGAATGCAATTACAGATTTTTAATATTTACATACATAATAAGTACGGTTTATTTTGCTGCGTCGGTTTTGGACACGCCACGGGACTGAGACTACATGTACTGTTTTCTTTTTTTCGATATTAACAAATTAAAAATTTTAAAAACTAATACGTGGGTTATTTTAACAAATATAATAAGCTGCTTAGAACATATTTATAAAAAAAATTAGTTAATACAACACAATTTTAAACAGCCGGACACAGAAAGGAGTCATTTAAGATTATTCAACCATATATATTTTGCGGAAGCTTTTGAAGCTTTTATTCTTTGACAAATAGAAACTACGACATTACTAAAAAGTATTATTGAAATTATTAAAAATCACTACAAAAATGGTGAAAATCTTGCAGTCATAGTTCGCAAAACTTCCGGACCATGTTATCTCTCGTAGAGGTGATCACAATTGGCCACCGAGATCTTGTGATTTAACATCTTGCGACTTCTTTCTTTGGGGCCACGTGAAAGATAATGTCTACGACAACAGCCCAGAGTCGATTCAAGACCTCAAAGATAGAATTCGTGAGGCTATCGAGGACATGGGGCAGCAACTTTGCGATAGACATCCGGTCACTTATCTCAAAAAATTTCATTCTTTGAATACCAAAATAACACCTCTTGTTGGAGAACCCTGTATTACTCAACAATGACATAGTCACCAAGTTCGTCACTTACCTTTTTCCTGTCAATGAAGCATGTAAAATGTAATGCATTCGCCCAGTTGGGATGCAAACAGCCTAAGCCAACTGACCCTATTTCTTTCATTCATTCTCTGTCGTCATTCCCCTGATTACAGCGAATATTTGTGGCCTGATGATATCTTAGCAGTGATCTGAACGTTCGCTGTCACTTGACCTGGGGTTGTATAAGTCAAGTCACGAAAAGTCGATTAATTTATAGTTTCCGTTTATAGTATAGTTTTCCGCCTGGCAAACGAATAGCAATCGGTCCAAAGGTTGCCAAAAATTCTGCCTTTCCTAGCCACTTCCTCCCGCCTGAGACTCTGGAGGCATCGAATTTCACCAAAAAAATTGCAAACTCGCAAAAACTCACACAATTGAATTTCTCGTTTTATTTTAAATAGTAAGACTATTTGTAAGAGCGTACTAGTAAGAGAGTAATCTCGAAGCCATATAAAACTTCCCCAGTATCTTACCGACGCGAGAGAGGTTTCCCGTCTGTTGCTTCATAAAATATTTAGGGAAATATATACATAAGTAACGACATGTTTGTTTTCCTCGATCTAATGAACAGAATATGTGGTTTAAATCTAAATAAACTTTTATGTTTTATATACCATAAAATGGTACTGAACTGGAATTATTTTAATTTATTTAATTATTTTCAAGTAAAAAGTCGAAAAGACTTCTACTGTCCCCAACACATCCTCATCCTCGCACATTCTGCATAAGTCTGGAGATCTGCTATCCCATCTACTGGTCCTAGCCCTAACTGAGCAGTGACCTGTGATGACTCCTATTGCAATTCTGAGACTTCTTCTATCGTACAACAATTATAATTTCGATAAAACAGAAAAACATTCCTATTTTGCAAAAAGTTTTGAAAACAATTTAACATTTCTACTTTCAAATATAAATGTTTTATTTTTTTCTTCAACCCTATTTGTACCGGGCAGAAATTAATACATGTGTATTTATTTTATTTTACATTAGTCAGAAAATGCAATGAAGAATTTATTCATCAAGTCAATGAATTTCTTCATCAATTTGATGTAGAACTATTGAAGTATCGTTTTCATTGTTTTGATGTACAGTTTTTTTCTTTTCACTTTAGTATGAACATCAATCAGTAGACAATTAACAAATTATGAAGCGCTGGGATACTATTTGACATCGTTCTTATGACAATTATATAATCTATTAGTAATTTTTTTTCATTTTTCCAGCACATCGTAAAAATGTACCTGGTGATCTTAACATAGAGGAAGACTCGGAATACGAACATAACAATGAACAAACAAATGCTCAGAACTATGACGATATCCCCGAGGATTCCCCATTAGTTTCCGAACGTGCTGGTCATGGTGATCATTCGGTAATTACCCGCTACGAACGTTTTCAAGTTAATCTGATATTGACCACATTTTCATTGCCATTACAGGACAATTCAGCCGATGAGAAACGTGTACAATTTGGTAAAAAGAAGGCCTCTACTGTTTCACCGCCCAACTTAAGTTATGATGAACAACCCAACGATAATCAACACGAGCGTAAAAGAAGAAAAAGGTGGGTTTATAAATCTAATCTAACAATAATAACCGCCAACATACATGCTCGTATGCAAGTGGTTTGATTGATTATTTTTTTGTTCATTACCCGCTGTAACTTATTACATGTTTTGGTTATTTTCTATTTGACAACAGCCGACATCAGTATTACAGACAACGTAAATTTTCCCATCAAGACAGCGTGGAAGCCAAAAAAGTACCCGAAGAAAACGGCGATGCCGGCAATCGTAAAATTTCAGCACCGGAAGACGCTTCTTTGGAGGTATGTAAACAAACCCAAAATAGGTTTCGTCCATTTTTCCTTCTACGTCTAATGATTTATTTATTTAATTATAATATACTTGCATCTGTAGTTGTGAGTACATGTACCCAAGTATATAATTAGTAATTCTGACCATTAATACGGCTACTATGACAACTAATATGGGTAGATAATTACATATCAAGTATTATTTTGTTTGAGTGCGTGTTTCACCAATACTCGTAATTATTACAGATTATATCTATGGTCAGCTTAGAATTAGCCTCTAATGTTTTAAGTCTTAGCATGGGGTATGGGGTGTTTCCAAATAGCAATTTTGTCAATTCCGAATGTTATACCTATTGGGCACATTCGAAATGGATCTACATATATATGACGACCGACTACATAATTTTAGCAGCCTTTAGCTCAAACGGAAAAATGTTTAAAGAAAAGAAAGACCTCTCGGCAATTTTGTACGAGTGAAGTTCTCGGTTTGTTCGGGTAGTCAAATCTAATAGCTAAATTTAAATTAAGCCGTTGAATTTACCTAAATGTTTTAGTAGGCTTAACAAAAAAATGATCAAAAAAATAAAAGCCGTTCTCTGAATTGGGTTCCATATTAATATCTTAATTCGCCATTAAATGTAGATAGTTTGTGGGTGACGAATAGCTAATCACGTTTTTCAAAACTTTTATATTTACGATATTTTTATAAATAATTTTAATTCTTGCCATAACTTAATATTATTCATTAACGATATCTATAGCTATACTCATATCTAATCGTTTACCATATATATTCCCTCTTCTTTTTATCTCACTAAATTTTGCTTACCCTTATCCATTAAATTGCCCTAAGGCCCCACAGGTTACAACCGTTTCAATAGGTTACAACCGGTTATTTGTCGCCAAATAATTTTAATTTTATTTCCACATTTCAGGAGGCCGATCTTAATGAACTAAGATCACATCGTTCAGATGATCCCAGAGCACTGCGAAGGCACAAAATACACCACTCCTCCATTAAGTTAAGAGAGTTGCCGCAGATAAGCGTCGCCGGTTTACAACAGGCTAAGAAAGCTTTTGATCACAGTCCACATGAGGTAAGAGTGAAACGTTTAATGGAACACAATTCTCGTTAACTAACTAACTTATTCATACAAATCACTTAAGATTTTCGTCCAACTGGATGAACTAATTGGTTCGGGGGAGGATCGTGAATGGAAGGAGACAGCACGTTGGATCAAATATGAGGAAGACGTTCAAGAAGGCTCCGATCGTTGGGGCAAAGCACATGTGTCATCACTATCGTTTCACTCATTGCTTAATTTACGTCGCTGCCTGGAGACGGGCGTTGTCCTATTGGATTTGCACGAGAAGGATTTGCCAGCGGTGGCGTATCGTGTGGTAGAACAGGTAACGACAATTAAATCATAGTCGCAAACTTTTAAAATCTGTTTCATAGAAATAATTTACTGAATAGGCATGTTGCAGTGGTGACAACGATTGCGACGATGTGACACCGTACATTGCGTTGCTATTAAGTTGACATCAAACACGTCTAATAAACAAATATTAAAAAAAATCAACCAAGTTTCTGATCAAATAAAGAAAAATTATATTGAATTTTGAATTTTTAATGAGTTAAAAAATTTGTTAATTAATTTATTTTTCCAATATTTCGTTCTTCTTTGTTGAACATCATCAGGGAGTACAACAACAAATAAGAAATAAATATAACACACGCAATATAATGTAGATGTTTCTTCTTCATCAGAAGTTCTCTAAGAAGAACAAAATATTGGAAAAAAAAATCTAATTAACATTTTTTATTAAAAAAATCTTGACCTCGAGCTTGAACTCATTCAAAATTCTAAATTCAATATAATTGACAGATGTCCTAAAGCTAAAGTCACATTGGCATATTTTTAACAATACGTTCACATTATGTCCATTTATTTTCCATTTATTTGTTTTTAAGCAGAAAGCCTCAAAATAGACACATAACATTAAATAAAAAAAATTTGATATCTCTGCCTGTTCTGAGATATGGGCATACGGTTTTTTTATTTAGCAATTTTAGACTTCACCTGGAGCTATATACAAAACTAGAGGAGATATAAAAGAGTATTTAATATTTTGTTCTTATTTTTGGTTACAAAAAAAAAGTTGTAAGTCAAAAGACCACGGCTTGTGTCAGCTGTTATTTTCATTTGTGTAAGAGCAATAAAATATTCGTCAAAAATAGAGGCAAATAGTTTTCGTTTAGTGTTCACATATGTCGAATTTTTGTTTTCTGGCAAATACTTTTATTCTGTCAACGCGTGAATGACCAAAAGTTACAGTCAATTACGAAAGGGGTCGTGCTTTAATTCGGTCTTATTGGACTTAGTTCAATAACATGGACCTGATCGCCATGTGGTTTCATGTGGTGTTACATTGAAGTTGTTGTTCGTCAACGCCATTATTGTTCAATTGGTGAATACCATTATTCAACTTATACAACTAACGTATTTTCCTCAACATTCCACTGAGCAACTGATGCGGATCTTTTGGCAAATCAGTAAGATCTGCACGATATAATGGATATATTCACCGATTTGGAAGTTAAGTCGGTTACCAGACAAGTTTTGCAGCTTTATAGACGTAACTCTTACTCTTAAAGTCGCCGGCATTTACATGGTGAAACGTCTGCTGAGGAAATGTCTGGTGTTCTTTGATCTTGCCAAAAAAGCCACTGGAGATACAAAATAATGTTAAATATCCGTTCAAATCTTTTTATTGTGACACACTACAACTTGTAAAGTTCGGATTTGTTCAGGCTTTGTTCCACAGTGTTTAATATCTTTTTAGAGGTAATTTCTACGAAACTATTAAAAACACCCGCTTGTATTTTCCATACCAAAGAGGACCGAATGATTTCTGTACCGCAGCTACAGGCCAAATATAATTATAATTTGAAAACGTTTCTTCAACCTTGGAATAGCCATCCTAATCCTTTTGAATTTATACCAACTCAAGTAGACCACAAAAACCTTTCAAAAAAAAAACACCCAGCACGAATTTCATAGTAATTTTTTTCTATGAAACCTAAAACTGAATTTCGCCTGCCGAACACAATTAACTATCACTTGTAGACATATCCAATTTCTCTAGACAGCTATTGGCCCACTTATTATATATTCCTATTATAAGATGGATAGGAATAAATATAAACTGAAGACTACCCACATCATATAATCTTGTTGATTTTGTCCATTGCAGATGGTCGTGGATGATTTAATCAACACGGATGACAAACCTTCCGTGTTGCGTTCACTACTTTTGCGTCATCGTCATGTCAACGAGCATCAGAGCGGTTTTCCCTTCACCAAGCGAAAGTACAACAGTTACACCAGTCTACAGGTATTTCAATATATATTCTTTTTAAATTCCATTCAAATATACAACTCACATACATACATCAGACCAATGCATTTTCATTATTAATACACACATACAACACTTACCCATACACTTCCATTGATTACGTACTTTATATCATTCTCGTATCCGTTTAATATTTATCGATGTATGTAGAGACATCCTCCAACAATATTTGAACTGAGCTCGTATTTTTTTTTCCTTCCTTATAGTTTTGTTTTTGTTTTTATCACCTTTGGCTACCACATCAATCATTGTAATATCCCCTTTTTCATGTCCTTACGTTTTAATTTAATTGATTAAGTAGAAGCCTTCTTATTCGGTTTAATTGGCTTTTAAATAAATTGGCTTTTGTATATACGTTGAAGAGACATGACTGGTGTTATCTGTTACATAAATATACATACTGCCTTTTTATGATTTCTTTTAATTTGCATAATTAGGAGTACAAAAAAGAGTTCTCTAAAAAATGTTAACGTGTTATTTTTTTTTATCGTATTGTTGTCATCTCCTCTTTCACGGGGCGCACTGAAAAATAAATTTCAAATCAATAGAAGATCACATTATTGCTGGTTTATTTATTTATATGTTTGGAAATAGTCCAGTTTTAGATCAATTGCCATTGTCCAACGTAGGTTAGAGTAGAAATTAAATGTTTCTACCAAATACAGTTTTTTTCTGGAATAGCTGTTGAGACAGTTGAATAATTTCTATTATATTGACCGTTGATTGTTTGCATGCGAAGAAACATTTGACACTTGTTTTGTCAAATGCTTGTTCGCCTCTTGTCAGTTGATATTATTCCAGATTCAATCTGCGTTTATGTACTTGCCGTTGTTGGTCTTTAAGAAATCTACTCGAAGCACTGCAGACATTCCTGTTTTCTTTCACCGCAGTTTCGATTTTCCGTGGTTGTTGTCGTCTAACGTTTTTTCAGCTATCGCCTTGGGGTCTATTCGATTGACAGGCACAGTTACTTCAGAACGTTAGCTTCTGGGTTCGCCAGTCGTCTGTCTTCCAATTAACGCAGAAAAATTAAATATCTACTGCTTTAACAATGTTACTATCTAAGGGAGCCATTTGGGGATACACACAATCTTCTATTTTCAAATCCAATTACCTGATGTTTTTTTTTTATTTCTACACGAAATTATGTCATACCGAGCATTTTTGGAGAATTTTCTGGCATTGTCCATAATGCTGAAAATGTTTTTTTTTTTGCAATAAACAGTATAAGATGCTGCACAACTCTGGACTCGATCAAACGCAGTCGCGTCAAGAATTTGGGAAGGTATGGGAAATTTCATAGACATGTTCTTATAGGACTCGTCAAGACTATGGAATAATTTCTCCGGTA
The DNA here is from genome assembly GCA_958296145.1 of Hydrotaea cyrtoneurina. Classification (NCBI taxonomy): domain Eukaryota; kingdom Metazoa; phylum Arthropoda; class Insecta; order Diptera; family Muscidae; genus Hydrotaea; species Hydrotaea cyrtoneurina. The sequence goes on along the minus strand of OY282515.1, from coordinate 40,368,411 downwards.
TTTCTCCTTTCTTCTCATTGTAGCACTGTGATATCGATAATATTATCAAAAGCTATGCGTTAAAGTGTACTTAGCATATGACAGAAGTTTAAAAAAACGTCCATTCCAAAGCGGACCATTAGAAGGGCCATTTATTTTTGTCGTGCTTTCTCAGTCTACTTGGCACACATGAGTGTCGCTCCGAATAAATAAATGCGTTTATGTATATAAAATAATGCCAAGGCAACTTAGTGGAACAGCGCAAACATTTTAGTCCATTTTGATAAAAACGTTTTTAATAAATCAATATTGAAAACATCTAGACTTAGACTTAGCAGACTATGGGATGAAGCCATTCATAAGAAAATTGTGCGTGCTATGTCTAACGATCAAAGTCAGTGTTTTGCCCATAACTTCAACAATTATGGCGGTCGGAAACATCTCATTACTGTTAAGATTTTTTTTTTAAATAATAATACATATTTTGTAGAAATTAAAAAAAAAACGACGATCATTTAAAAAAAATAGTTTTAAAAAAAATATGTTTAAAATTTTTTTAAAAAAAAAACACATTAAAATTGGACTACATTACATAGACCATAGTGTTATCTTTCATATGACATCGTTCAAATCATTCAATCAATCCCTTCCAGATCAGCAAGATTTTTATTATATTCGTGACTTTACAAAAACGGTCATAGCTGCCACATGGCTTGTTTTCCTTGTTTTTTTTTTTACTTTTTGTTTTATAGACAGATTTTGTTCACAACATTTTGAAATCAGACAATTACCTCTATTTTGATATATTGTATAGTCTGATCGGACGTCTTCTTCCAAAGTCATATACAAAATGATAAAGGTACATCTGACAAAAAAAAATGTAATTTAAAAGATTTTTTTTAAAAAATTTACCTGTTTCATGACAAAATTTCGGAAATTGTATTTCCGTCCACGGAGGTGCGTTTGTATCATAAAGATAAAAAATTAGTGGAAAATATTTCAAATTTTAAAAAATATTAACTTGTTTTTAATTCGTTTTATTTTAATATTTTTTTCGACTCCAGACTCCGGGCAAATTTGTTAGACTCCGACTCCACAGTCCTGGTGTTCCCAACGCTTCTCTCGCTTCTGGGGTAGCGTGGCCGTGTTAAAATCAATAGTGAAATGCCCAAAAATGAATAATTGAATTGACTTGCCTTCGGATGATTTTGATGAATTTTATGTTAAACATTTAAATATTTTTTTTTGTAAACTTTGCCGTCTATTTTTACTTTAACAGTAGCATAGCATGCAAATATTCCATTCGTCATCCGGAAAATTCCCTGGCAACTGGAGTTATTGTCGACATTCGAGCTGGATTTCGGAGATTCGAGCAATTCCTTTTCTCCCTTGGTTTTGTTAAGACGTTAGCAATGCTTAATGACGCGTCTTTTGACTGTTTTTAGCCTGTAACTTATTTCTTTCATACGCTCTTCCCCCCTGGCTCACCACATGTTACAATTTCATTACAACAACATTATTTTATAGTATGAATTTCCGCTTAAATTCACATTTTATTTAATTTTATCTTTTCTCTCTTCTTTTTCGTTTGCAAACTGTCCATATACTACTGTGGTCAATTTTACATAAAATGTTTCATAATTGCAATACAAACATATTTTCGAACAATAAATTGGGTTAAACAAAAAACTAAAACACCCACAAATATTTTTCGCAAACACTTTTCTCCTTTCATTTTGTATAAAAATTAATTTAATATTTTACTAAACACATACCAACAAAAAAAAAAAAAAAAAACAACAACGACAAAAAGTTACTATTATTGGGAAGTGAGAACAATCATCAGCAACATTTGCAACTGCAACAACGAATCCGCAACAATGCCGTCACTACACAGGCACGTCGTTCCGTCTGCGAGACGCTGAGTGCACCACCAGTAGCGGTCACTTTTGAACCATCATGCCGTAGGCATTCCACACTGTCGTACATGGGTGTAAATGTATTAATACAAATTTGCAAACCAACCAGAAAAAATTAAAACGCTTCTTAAATCTTTGACAAGCTTTTTTTTATTTGTTCAATATTTATTTCCAGTTTTTTTTCTAATATTGTTGAAATACGATGTTCTATTTTTTTTTGTTCTTCAGTTCCAAAATTATTTTTGTTTGAAAGTTTTGTTTTCTGTTAATAGTAGTTTTGTCTAAAATAAAACGCATGCTCTTGTTCCTGTTAAACGTTTTTATTTTTCAATACATTTTTCGCGCTGTGTACTGCCAATAGTACTTACAGTGCGCAATGGGACGAAATATTTTTTATAATAATTCTGGCGGTATTGGTTTTAAGGTTAGAATTTGTACACAATCAAAACCGTTCCCCAAAATAATGTCTTTGAATCAAACAAAATTTTTAGAGTTCTATAAATGTGAAAAGGCATCGGCAATAGCTTCGCATTGTGAATTCCACGTTGTTGAAACTCTGGTGATGTAAATATTAAAAACCTGGAATCGGTACTATTAGCACTAGGAAATGTGAAATTTCAAAACTTTTAAATGAGGTATAAATAGAAGATTTTTTTTTTTAAATTAAAAAATATTTAGCAGTCTCTTTTTCGAAATATTTTTGGATTATTTGAAATTTCCATTATCAACATTTCATTTCTCACATGAGGTGGAAAAGGACACTATTAATTATTGTCCAATGAATGTTGTGATTTGTCGCCACAATATTGAAAACAATTGATTTTTCTTTTTTGACACTTAATATTTTTCCATAGTCAGTTTTTCTAGTTTGTTCTTTTACTCGATTATTTCACAACCAAAGAGATCTTCGGCAACGAAAACGACTCATTTAATATTGGCATTCTTAGGAATTTAGTTTCATTGGCCTGCAAATTTTATTGAGATACAATAAGACGTTCCTAAAAATGTCATCAACAAATTCCGCCAAATTTGAAAAATAAATTATCCTAAAATTACGAAATTGAACATTAAATTTGGGGCTGGTCCATCGAAAAAAAAGGTCCCGCTTACTTTTTTTTTGACCAAATGGAATCTAATATCCTATCGAGTTGAAGTATGTACTTTTTCGGTCCATAATGGTTGTGGCATTGAAAAAACCACATCTAATGAAAGGACATTTTCTGCAGCAGAAACATTAAGCTTCACACCTAGTTAACTTCTTGATAACCAGAGATATGATTGATTTCATACATTCTAAATTATACCAAAATTAAAAAGTATAAGAACAAATTATATTCCAAAAACGTCTCACGAACAAGTTTGGAAGTGACATCCATCGGATAACAAAAGTTTGGAAAAGTGTTCTCTTCATATTCTCAGTATATTGGGCGGAACCGTCACCAGATTTCCGTTTCCATTCCCACAGGACTTCATTCCACTGTCAGGGCCGTCATTTATATTCTTGTGTATCTCTATCTCCTTGCAGTTGCACAACTCTATTTATTTTTTATTTCACCGGATTAAACGTTTTTCCTCTTTCCTCAATTGTCGGCAGTTCTAGGTGTTTTGCGCTGTAGTGTTGCAATATGGGCAGCATTTTTACCGTCTGTAGCTTTTTTATACTCGTATGTTCCTATGGTTCCGTACTGAGTATCCCAATTTAGATTCCACAGACCTTCGTCGGAATATAATTCAAGATATAAAGGGCGTAGTCTTTTATGCAATTGCGGAGACATTCAACTAAATTGGCTCAGTTATTACGTGCGTCTATGTTATTCAATGTTTTGAAACAATTGACAAATTTATTCACGTAACTAAAAATTCGCAAAGTACATCTTAGAACTGCGTTTTTGTCAGTCAATCCCAAGCCATATTTTTGTAGATTTGCCGTTTTTTGAATTATTCAATTTTGAATATCCTAACTTTTACACCCGCTAAATGATGTGATCCCCGTAACCCGAATCGATTGTTCAAGTATCACTTTGTATTCGTAGAAACAAAAAAAAATATTACAAAAAATATTTTAGTCTTTTTATATTGTACTTAGTTACTTTTAATTTTGGAATGCATTGATATCTGCCGTATTTGGACATTACGTATATTCTAAAATAATAATGCAAATCTCTTTGTTGTTGTTATTGTGATTGTATCATTTCATTCAGAACCTTTCGGGCGAGGATAAGAAAATCAAAATTATGCCCGCCCTGGAAATTGGCGGTAGCAAGAAAAGCAATGATTTGAAAATCGACATGAAGGATGACATGTACTCGTCGTCACAGGAGGATTTGAAAAAAATACAAAACGACACCATTCTGAAGAGGATACCTCACGGTGCTGAGGCCACAACCGTCCTGGTAAGTCCACTTGTGTAATAGATGACTCTGTTCAGTGTATTCTAAATAGTTACTGTATCAATTTAGGTGGGTGCTGTAGATTTCTTGGAACAGCCAACCATTGCTTTTATTCGTTTGGCCGAAGGTGTACCCATGCCTAGTCTGACAGAGGTTCCCATACCCGTGCGTTTTATGTTCATCCTGTTGGGTCCACCCAATTTTGATTTGGATTATCATGAGGTGGGTCGTGCCATTGCCACACTCATGGCTAATGAATCATTTCATAGTATTGCCTATAGGGCAGATGATCGCAAGGACCTACTTTCCGCTATTAATGAGTTCTTGGATGATTCGATTGTCTTGCCTCCGGGTAATTGGGATCGTCATGATTTATTGCCATTCGAAGAATTGAGAGCTAAAAAAGACTGGATTCGTTCGCGTAAAACAAAAGCTCTGCAGGTCAAGCAGGAGCTCAAAGAGAAGCAGGCTAACAATATTGGCGATCAGGTTACAAAGGCATTGGTCGAAAAGAAGTTCGTTGATGACGATGACGATGGCGATAAGAAGAAGCCCAGTCCACTGGAGAAGACCCATCGCCTGTGGGGTGGCTTACGTAATGATCTCAAGCGGCGCTTGCCCATGTACCGTAGTGATATTATGGACGGATTAAATACCGAAACCTTAGCGGCCACAGTTTTCATGTACTTCGCATGTCTGTCAACGGCCATCACCTTTGGTGGTTTGGCTTCGGATAAAACCCACAATTTGATTGGTATTTCGGAGACTTTGTTGAGTACCTCTGTAGTGGGTGTGATTTTTCATACATTTGCCGGCCAGCCCTTGGTTATTATTGGCACCACGGGCCCATTGCTGCTCTTCGACGAGGCGTTGAATAATTTTTGCAAAGAAAATAATATAAGCTTTTTGACTATACGCGCCTACATCGGCATTTGGCTGGCCGTTATCTCCATTTCCGTATCGGCCTTCGAGGGCAGTGTGTACGTACGCCTGCTCACCCGTTTCACCCAGGAAATCTTTTCCGCCTTGATTACATTAATTTACATTGTGGAGACAATTATGAAGCTGGTGTCGGTGTACAAAAATCATCCCCTACTTGCCGATTATAATTTGCCTCCTCCCACTATGATCGGATCCGGTTTAGATTCATCGAATATAACTTTAAGTGAAACGGCAGCAGATGGATTGAATGCAACAACGAATTCCACAATAAATATTGACTATGGCAATAAGAGTCCCATAAATATGCCAAATACCGCATTGTTTTGCACGATTCTCACATTGGGAACATTTACCGTCGCCTATTACCTGAAATTATTCCGCAATTCGCAATTCTTTGGACGAAATGCTCGACGGGCTCTGGGTGACTTTGGTGTACCTATCTCCATAACGATATTCGTGATGGTTGATTACTTTATACCACAGGTGTACACGGAGAAACTCAGTGTGCCAGAGGGCATTTCGCCCAGTGATCCGGACGTTCGTGGCTGGTTTGTGGGTCTGGGTCCCGTAGAGACATGGTTGCCCTTCATGGCTGGAATACCGGCCATCCTTGTGTACATACTAATCTTTATGGAATCGCACATATCGGAATTAATTGTTGACAAGCCCGAACGCGGTCTGAAAAAGGGATCCGGTCTGCATTTCGACATAGTGTTGCTGTGTTGCCTGAATACCTTGTGTGGTTTCTTTGGCATGCCCTGGCATTGTGCTGCAACTGTACGATCGGTGGCTCATGTTTCCGCCTTAACCATTATGTCCAGGTACGTTTCAAATAACAATTGTCCTACTTATACATATATCAAAATATCTGATGTTTGTTTTCGTAGAACTCATGCGCCTGGTGAGTCACCACGAATAATTGATGTGAAAGAACAACGAGTATCCGGCTTCTGTGTTGCACTGATGATCGGGCTATCAGTTACTATGGCACCTTTATTGCGTCTCATACCGATGGCTGTTCTGTTTGGTGTGTTCCTCTATATGGGCGTTGCTTCAATGAGTGGTGTCCAGTTCTTCGAAAGGTAATTAACACTTATATTTGTCTATGAATGAGGAGAGGGTGTATTGAAAAGCGTTTGTTTTCTAATTTCAATTTAAAATCAGCACATTGAAGAACTCAGAATATTAACGACTCTTCTAGTGAATTTTGGCAGAACGTATTGATTTATATTTTATTTTGCAAAAACTAGAAACAATAAATGATCCCCCCGTCTGTTAACAGAAATTTGAAAAATTAAAATTGTTTAAAATATAATTTAAAGAAAATTAATCTTGGCTTCAGTACACCCTAAAGTGCTATAGTTTTGTTACTATTGAATATCAATTTAAATTGTGTTTTCTTTTCTTTTTGTTCAGAGTGAGACTTTTCTTTATGCCAGTGAAGCACTATCCGCCCGCACCATATGTGAAGAAAGTTCCTACATGGAAGATGCATTTGTTTACGGTAATCCAAGTTGTCTGCTTGGCATTACTGTGGGCTGTGAAATCATCGAAAATATCTTTGGCCTTCCCATTCTTTTTGATAATGATGGTACCGATTCGACTGAAGCTGGCCGCATTGTACAAACCACATGAAATGGTGGCGGTAAGTTTGAATTATATTACAAATCTAGTATAAGCCCCGTACATAATCTGACCGAGAGCTCACAACTAGCTCTCTTTGAGTGTGTAAATCATATGCATGTCATCGGACACTGAAAAAAGCATAGTGATCGAAAAAAATTCTAGCAAACATTTTGAAATATTTTTTTAATTTGTTTTTTGATTTTTACTTACTCACTTATTTCCGTTAACATTCCATGAAGGAACAGACGGCGAACTTCTCTCGAATCAATGAACTGTGCGCGATATAATTGTGTATATTCTCTGACCGGGACCTACTGTTTAAATCTCCGATCGGCTAATCGTCTTTTCTAAAGAAGTTTTACATGGAATAGAGATTTACGAGGTGGAAACATTTTTATTCTTATTAGTTCAATACGACATGTTTGCGTAGTATGACTTTTGATTACTTTAACTCTATGTTGTATTCCTAAACATGTCATCCAGAGGGTGACGAAATATTGAATATATAAAGAATTGAACTCCAAAACCAGGAACTAATCCAACAAATATAATTCTTGAGTTTCGTAAAAACCGATAACAGACAATTTGTGAGCAATTAGTATCGTAACACTGGACAAAAAATAAAAACAACCACTATACAATTCTGTTGTTCTATAATCTCCTGAGTACAAAAATGGCCGAAATTTTGTTTTAAGATTAGGTTTTTTAATTATTTTTGTTTACGTAATTTGCCATAACTAGAAAACGGCCTGTCCGATTTTGTTAAAATAAATGTTTAAAAATTGAATTTTAGACTATCAATGCATTGTAGTGAAAAGTATAACATAGTCTGTTCGTAGATTTTTAATAGTCTCGTGAAAAATCATTATCCACAGAAATTGTTAATTTTCAATAATTTATCATTAAGCCACATATCTTATATTTAGAATGAAATAGCAATAGATCATCAAAATGAATGGTGCATTTTCGCATTTATTCACAATTTAGTGAATTCATTCATAAAGGATTTTCCAACAAGAGGTATTATTTTGCATCAGTTCGGTTTGCACCTTTTCGGATCGCAATACAGAAATTGATGGGAAAATACGAGCTGTTGGGAAAAATTAGTGATGTGAAGAATAAAACCCGTGTACGTTGCTCAAGAACAACTGAGAATATTGCTGCTGTAGCCCAAAGTGTTGAAGAAACCCTAGGTTTGTCCATTCCTCGTCGTTCTTTGGAATTGGGCATTCCACAAACGTCATTACACCGTATATTGCATAAAGGCTTGGGTCTTAAGGCTTATAACGTTCAGTTAACACGAGAACTCAACGTCGTGTCTTTGCCGATTGGGTCCTTGAATTGCATGAAAATATCCGAAATTCCATCGAAATATAATCTTAACTGATTAGGCCCATTTCCACCTCGGCGACTACGTAAACAAGCAAAATTATCGCATCTGGGGCTCGGAAAACCCAAGTTTCTGTTGAGAAGCCTCTCCATCCTCACCGTGTGACGGTCATTGGACCTTACTTTTTTGAAAATGAAAATGAAAATGATTGCGCTATCGAGAGATGATTAATGATTTTTTATGGTCGGAGTTGGCTGATATTGATCTGGACAACGTTTACCTTTAACAAGACGTCGTTACGTGCCTCACAAGCAACGAAACCATTGCTCTTTTGCGGGAAAAGTTTCCGGACCGTGTTATCTCTCGAAGATATGATCACAATTGGCGACTTCTTTCTTTGGGACCACGTGAAAGATAAGGTCTATTCAAGACCTCAAAGATATAATTCGTGAGGCTATCAATTACATAGGACAGCCACTTTGCAATTTAGTTATGGAGAATTTCATGTAAAGGATGTGGTCCTGTAAGCGTGTTCGTGGTGGCCATTTGGCTGAAGGTGTTTTTCACTATTAACGGCATAAATTCCTTTTTATTATAAATAAACCTCCGATCATTTATCTCAAAAAAAAGAAGACGTGTTTCTTTGAATACGCAAATAACAACTCTTGTTGGAAAACCCCTAACTAACATTTGTTGACCCTTCTGAAACACTCAACCAAAGAGTTTCGTCTATTGGGCTTTTGCCGTTAATTTAGCATACTGTTTCTGGGAAAAAAAACTCATTAAATTTTCTTAACAAACGTTGTTACGTTTTCAATGCTTTTTCTTTTAGCAAATTCTGACAAATTATATGTTTTTATATTTATACTGAAGTCGATTGGAACCGCACAAACCCATAGGCTCGGTTACTTCATGAATCTAAATAAATGAACTGCAAACAGTTTTCTTGAAATTTCTTTTTTTTATAGAACTCCATAAAAGCTACATGTTCTTCACTCTACATTTTTCAATAACATATAACAGAAAACTACAAATTTCGTTCACGTTACTTGTTATAATTAATCGTAATAACACTAATTTGTTTCCATTTTGTTTACAGTTGGATGGCAGTGACGCCAAAGCCGATGAAGATGAACCCGATTTCTACGAAGAAGCAACCATTCCAGCGTAAATCCAACAATCCCCTTCCAAAACACTTCGACCCTTATAAATTAATTGCACAAATTGTATTGTTATAAAACCTAATTGATAAAAATAAGAATAGTCAAATATTAGATTGTTTTCATCTGCTTAAATTGTTAAACTGTATTAGTGAAGTCTACGTGTGCGCATATTAAAGGTATTGTAATTACAAATACATACCACCTTTTTTAGCCTAACTGTACTTATGTACTTAATTGTAGCTAATAGTAATGCAATAATCACGTATCAATTATTCATTCACATGTATAATTACAAAACAATTCCCTAAAAGTATAGTTTAAATAAATTATTGTTCTATCGAAAAGGAAAACAAGAAATAAAAACGTGAAATTAACTTTGTGAGCTTTATTACTTAAAGTATTAAACATATGTTAAATTATTTAAAAACCATCACCCAATTGTAGAAATAATTTAAACTAATTTTAAGGATATTGTAATCTTATACACACACACGTACGTATTTTTTGTTGTTCTTAGTTTGTTCCGTATGTAGCGCATGACGTTTTTATAAATAATGCGTGTGAAAAGATATCTTAAAATAACCGATCAAAAACTAAAAGAAAATAAATAAAAAACAAATTAAGCAAACTATCAATATTAAAAGTTCAAATTGCTGAAAGCCTCCTTTGTGATTGTGTACTTAAATATCAGGTTGGGAAACAATACATACTACATACAAATAAATAAAATATTTGAATAATATACATCAATATATTTACAAAGGTCCATGCATAAGAACATCCATAAATTCATATGTACACGTATTTATAGATACGTTATGAATTATTTGTATTTAAACATACAAAATTCTATTTAAATTTTTAATACATACCTGCAAAAATACATGAAAACGTGGTAGTGAACAACACTTAAATTAGTAATGAATTCCTAAATTCACAATACTTAATTACGATACTTAAGAAAAATAACAATAAATTTGAAATTACCTTCGAGATTTACCTGAATAGCTAAAAATTCGTCAGAGCCTGTGGAACGTAATTGGCCAGCAATTGTTCGTGAAGATCCTCGAGTAGGACTCGTGGCTCCACTCCCTCCCTCCCTCAAATTTTGAACCAATTTTCTTCTTCCACCAATTAGTTGTTAGATTTATTGAAATAAGTAGCGAATGTCTACTGATTTGATTTTATTGTTAAATATTTGTTAGAAGAAGATGATAAATCGAACAATTCTAAAGCTATTGTAGTGATATTGAGTGTCAAACACTTTGAAACTTTGGAATTCAATCATACTTACCCTTAAATACCCCAATGTGACATTAGTTGAATCATGAAAAGTATTTATGTTACTTATAATTTACTAACGATTAAATATAAATGTAATTCTATTCTTCTTCTGTACTTATGACTTTTTATGAAGTTTTAATTATTATCTTAATAAAAATCTATTCTTAGACAAACCAAACGTTATATGTTTTTAATAATGATATCCCTTCTGTAGCTGCATTTCAAAATAAAATGTGGTATACAGTGATTTCACTAGTGCAAGTGGTGATAGCATTTTGATGAAAATCTCTAATAACCAGGTAATTAATAACTCCGGAAAGGCTATGTTGGTCGAACACTGCAGCGACGCGATCAGTATTGCAGCGATACGCAGGCTTGAGGATGAAAAAAATCATCTACTTCGAAAAGATAAATCGAAATACGGAAATGTGAGGACATTGAGGTAAATGAGAATAGAGAAACCAGAAAATGATACCTACTAGTATAACATCATTCTTAAGATCCTTCCAATAATTTGCGTTTAAACTACAGTATGATATCCATATGATGCTGCTGTGTAATTTTGTTAATGATAGAATTTGTTTCGGAGCACCACCAGTTCCATACATGTATCTTTTGCCCGCGCCAAAGATCATTTAGCTGAAATTTGTAATTTTCCTTTTTTTTTTTTTTTTAAAAATCTTGTGCGACCAAAATCCACTACAACAGTTTAATATTATTTTAATTATTCACCGGAAACATATGTATTCTGCTAAAAATAGCTTTTATTCTTTGACATTTGACAAGCAGAAACTACGCCATTACTAAACATGGAACGATACACCATGCAACAACCCATTGATATTATTAAAATTCACTACAAAAATGGTGAAGATCTTGCAGTCACAGTTCGCAAAACTAAAAAGATTACGGACGTGTTATCTCTCGAAGAGGTGATCACTATTGGTCACCGAGATCTTGTGACTTCTTCCTTTGGGGCCACATGAAATATAAGGAATACGCCAACAATCCAGCGTCGATTCAAGACCTCAAAGATAGAATTAGTGCGGCTATCGAGGACATAAGGCAGCCACTTTGTGATTTGGTTATGGACAATTTAATTGAATAGGATATGGTCCTGTAAGCGCGGTCGTGGTGGCCAATCGGCTGATGTTGTTTTTCATTCTTGACCGCATATTTTCCTCTTTATTATGAAATAAACAACCGATCATTTATCTCAAAAAAAATTTAATTTTTCTTTGAATACCAGGGTTGGAGAACCCTGTATAATGGTTCTTATAATAAGCACCACAAAAATTTCCTAAATCAATTTTTAAAAAAATTTGAAATTGTTGTACAGGTCTCTAGCAATAATTTGACTTTTATAGATTGAAAAAATATCAATTAGTCGACGAGTTATAGCCAAAAAAAACCATACAAAGAATATGCTGAAAATCGGAGTTTGACTGCAAAGTTCGAAGGTCGATTAGAAAAAAAATTCGAACTAACATACAAAACCGCTGCGATACGAGTCTTCTAATTTAGCCTATATTTTCATACCTCACTCTCAGAATCGACCTAACTTTTGCTAACCTGAATTTGTTCCACAGTGCAATTGAAATGAGCGGGTGGTTGTTGTCTATGAAATTCTTTCAACAACTGATAATATAACAAAACACACACTTGAAGAAAATAAAAAAAATCCACCATAGACACTTGATGCCTATGCTTTGTTAATTTTTTACCAATTAATCACAACACCTAATATTACAATTTCACCAAATTTCAATTAATTCCATTAAAAAAAAATTAAAATTCTTGCTTGCAAATTCAGAATTTCCCCAGTATTCAACCATTGAATGGATGCGGCACGTGTTAATGTTATCCGATTTGAGTAATTTTGTTTTGATGCTTCGTACTCTTTAAAATGTCAACCTTTACTTTTTTCCCACACAACTGGAATAATATGTATTATATTCGGCTAGTAGTGGTTGTTAGCTCCATCTGTGAATAAACACACACAAATTTCTTTGTGATGCGAGAATCCACTAAGTAATTGAATCAGTACTTTATTGGTACAGTACTTTGATAACAAATTCCACAATTTCCAATGAAGTTACGAACTGCTTAGTACTGTGCAAATGAAAACACTAAATGCGTTCCATACAAATATTTACATCAAGGCGAGGCAAGTAAACGAATTGAAATGGCTAGAAAGTGTCGTCAAAACCAATTTCAAACACATTCAGATGCAAATAAATGCATTTGTACAGCAACGTAATTTCTTACGTGCTACCGAATAGACGAGCTGGAAGAAATTTTACGATTGTGTAGGTTTCGAGTTCCGTCACCAGCAATGTTTAATTTCATCTGACAAGTTTTGTTTTGGTTTTGCTGTTGATAGCTGTCAAGAAGAAAGTGTGCAATATAGAATAATAGGTTCATTTTGCAATATTTTCTATATAAGGATGTTAAAGATAAATTTTAGTTTGAAAAATGTAGCAGATGTAAGTATTTTTACGGAAGACTTTGTGTCACTCATTGTTTGCTTTTATTTTATGAGCATTCATGGTTTCAAAAGAGTTTATCTCATACAGTGGTTTTTGTGGTATGTACCGTTTTGTTTTCATGGGTCTTTTCCAGGATTTGTCTGAGTCTGATGATTTGGTACTCACTTAGCTGCCAATTTCAGATAACATTCATAATTTATAAAATATAGTTCTAGTTCCCATGGAAACACCTTCTTTGAGAACAACTTTCTTACCTGAAAATAACAGATATCTGCCACATATTTTTGGAATGGAATGACCATAAAGCGTCACTAACAGTCGAATTATTGCAAAATAAATTTGTGGAAAACCCTATTTCCAGAAAATATCCTATTTAATGGTCCGTGCGATTTAACGCCTTTTTGGGACAATGTTGTGTTTTTGGTTTTTGCCAATAAACCAGAAAATTATAAAAAATATTAAAAAAAATTTGGCTGATCGAACCATGTAACTCTTAAGCCCGGTGGCTCTATGAAAAATACCGTAAATGAAAAATTCCTCAAAAATAAATTGAAAATTATCAATCAAAAAACTCGGCATTAAAATGTTTTCTTAAAGGTCTACCAAATAATTAATGAAAAAACATATACTTACTATAAAGTTTATAAAGTTCAGTTAACGCATGAACTGAAGACGGCCGATAATCAATAACGTGGTGTCTTTGCTGATTGGGTCTATGAAATGCATGAAAATGATCCGGAATTCCATCGAAAAATCATCTCGACTGACGAGGCCCATTTCCACCTCGGTGGGTACGTCAACAAGCAAAATTGTCGCACCTGGGGCTCGGACAACCCAAGAGTTATTCTTGAGCAGCCTCTCCATCCTTAACGTGTGACTGTTTGGTGCGGTTTATGGCCGGCGGTGTCATTGGACCTTACTTTTTCGAAAATGAGGTTGGATCAACAGTTACCGTGAATGGATTGCGCTATCGAAAGACGATTAATGATTTTTGTATGGTCGGAGTTGGGTGACATTGATCTGGACAACGTTTACTTTCAACAAGACGGCGCTACGTGCCACACAAGCAACGAAACTATTTCTCTTTTACGGAAAAGTTTCCGGACTGTGTTATCTCTCGAATACTTCTTCCTTTGAGGCCACGTGAAAGATAAGGCCAACAGCCCAGCGTCGATTCATGACCTCAGAGATAGAATTCGTGAGGCTATCGAGGACAGTCACTTTGCGATTTGGTGATGGAAAATTTCATGAAAATAATATGGTCCTGTAAACGATGTAACGCCCTGTCTTTGTACTCTTATTATTTCCAAGCGATGTGCATATCTCTGATGATTCTTTTCTGTCACACACGTTACATTTCTATTTTGAATTTGAATTTGAGTCCTTTAATTTACGGTATTACCAACAATACGTACGCTGTATTGGGCATGAGCCGTAGAAAGTGCTGGGGCAAAGCTTTCGAGTATTCACTCATTGTTGTTTTTTCGCTCTCTCTCTCTCTCGGCACTCAATTAATGTCCCAAAATTTGTGACAGATATTGAGTGAAATGTTTAGCCTATATTTCAACCTTTTTTTTATGGCCGAAGGACATTTACTTCGTATACCTATCTGATGAGTATGAGCAGAGAAAGAAAGGAAATCGAACCAAGAAAACAACGCCACACACACACACACACACGTATAAAAATAGAACTCACAACATTTGTTGTTGGTTGGTCGTTGTCGTACAGCTCCAACCCAAAGGCATACGCTTGTGGTAGGACTACATAACACAATGAAAGGTGAAATACTCAAATCAGTACTAAGCGTGTCGTTTAAGTGTAAAGACGGTCGGTGGAGCATATAAGTCCTGTCAAGCTTACACTCGCCTAGAAAGGAAACAAAACATCAAAGACGATAGGAAAAAAAATGTGCCAGGAAAATTATAAAAAAAATCACAAATAAATGATTTCAGTCAAATAAAGCAAAAAAATAGAAAATTTCAAAAAAAAAATTTATATTGAAATTGATTAAAAATAACAAAAAAAAAAAAATCAATTGCGAGTAATTGCTTTCGAAGTCGGGCAAAATAAGGTGTTCTATCTAGCGCATCGGAGAAAGTGTTGATTACGTTAACATCGTGTTGTTCGTCGGTCTTTCGGCTTTAGTAACCGTGCTGCTGGGCACGGTTCACAATTCGCTCGTACGCTACAGCAGCAGTTGTCGGCCGGGCGTTGTGTTGTCAAATGTGTGATGTTGCAACAAACGGTTGATTTCGGTCGTAAGGCATATTTTGCTGTGGATGTTTCGTCGTTCTGTCGGTGATATTGTCGTATATTGTCATTCGAAGGATACAAATTTCAACAAATCAAAAAGGGTGGTAGTGTAACGAGTAAGTTGAAATTTGCAACGAGGGGACCACATCAGGATAAAACGATAATAAATAAGTGTTTTTTATTTGCACTTAATTTACATTAGGAAGCGTTGGCCAGAAAGTTTGATGGTGTTAGTACGTATTAATGTGGTGGTAATTATGTAGGTTATCTTTTTAAAGACGTTTTTCTTTAAATTACATTAAAGCCTATGTGTGAGGAAACTACTTTGGGATTTACACTTTGAGCGTCCTGCCAAAGAAAATGAAAACAAACGAAACCAATTTTGGTGTTGTGTTTCTTTGCTGCCATACGTTTATCTCTATTGAGTTGTTGAAAACTTTTGTCACAAACCAACAGACCGACACTGACCAGCAGCACGACTCGAAACTAAACGACACACACATACACCCCAAAATGGGTAAAGAGGCTATCGAAAAAGGAAATGTTTAAAAGTCAACGTTTTAGTGGTCCACAGGAAGACAGCATTTCTGACAAACCATTGGCAAGTTACTCTACTGCATTGTACAATGCATACAATAACATTTTGATGGATGGCTATACCCAACAAATCGGATCGTACGTACGCTGTTGAGACCAGACCCGTGTCCGTTTGTCTGGACACAGGCAAACCATCACTCATACAAATGAATGTGCAAAGGAAGCAAGTGAGGGGTGCAAGCGGGGCACACAAATATCTTGCATTCTCGTCATTGTGCAAAAAAGAAGAAATAATAGGCTGATTGAAAAAAAAGGCTGACAAAAAAAAAAAAGTGAAACATACAGAGCCCGAATAAATTCAGATCATACATAGGCAACGGTGACGATGACGACGAACAACTGTGACTACATTAAAATTGACTTTATGGAAGCCAAACGGCACAAACGGAAACAACATGCACACGGGTGAGGTGGACATAGTGAGGTGGAAGTTAAAGGGTTATCAATTGTTAGCTTTGATTTTACGAAAAAGCCAGCAACCTGGACAAATTGTAAATGAAAAATATCTACAAAATCTTTACTTTTGGGGAATATTTAAACTAAACGACACGAAGTTGCTATCCATTTTAGGTGCTTTACCATGAATAGATTTTAAAATGTTAGGAAATCATTGGCGAATATTTGCATGGCTGTTATTTGATTGCAACTGGAGACACAAAACCAATCGTCATCCAATTTAATAGTTTTCCGAACTTCCAATGAGTTGAAAAAATTCTTATAATTTTCATTGCGATTGGAAAGAGATAAAACAGCCTACAGGCCGATAGCCTTTTTAGTTTATTATAATTTCTTATTGTCATAAATATATAAATAAATAAAATAAAACAGCCTGCGTTTTTTTCTGGAATAATTAATCAGAAACGATATATGCTGCCAGACATTAAGTGACTAACAAAATCTCTATAACTTATGTATGGTCTCTGTAATAAAAATAACTAGATTCTAGGTCGAGCATATTACAAATCAGTAAGAACAATTTCTGAAAGTCTCTTTCAACATTAAAAGTCCCTTTAAATAAAAAAAAATTTCGAGTAGGTTGGAGTACTAATTTTCATTTAAAAGAAAGTTTAAAGTAATAACTGAATTTTTTTTGAATTTCTTTTCCGATCGTTATGGAAAAAGCAAAAATAATTATACTTTTTGGATAAATTAGAAAAAACCTGAACATTTGAGCGAAATTTAATGGTATTTACAGTTTTCAAGCCATTGAAAGAAAGATTTTTTTGTTTTGAAAATTTTATTTAGGTGTTCTTTGCACAATAAATAAAAAAAAATTTTTAATTAAGCGATTTTAGAAACGGATCCGTATAGCTTGCCTGCAATCAAAGCAAACACAAGGCTTGAAACCTTTTTAAACATTTCTATTTTAGCAAAGAAATAGAAATAATAAATGATCTCGAACTCGTCTAACAGAAAGAAAACTGGATTTTAAAAAAACTTTTATTTACCTGGTTTAACAAATAAAACAGTCTAAGTGGTTTGATAAACTTCTAGCGATGTGGGCATTTTCTGTTGAATTACATTCGAATTTATTGAATTTCCATTTAACTGGTTTAACAAATAAAACAGTCTAAGTGGTTTGGTAAACTTCTAGCGATGTGGGCATTTTCTGTTGAATTACATTCGAATTTATTGAATTTCCATTTAACTACAATGCATTCTCTCCTTGCGAACACCTTTAATAAACGGACAGTTTTTTCAGTATCAATCCGATTCAGACCTCTTGTGTACTTCTCTCATAGGCGAACAACTTTCAGTCCCTTTGATGTCCGCTTATGAGAGAGTACACTGTATTTTATTGTTCTGGCCGACATTTGAAAATATCTCTATTGAAACAAGACTTTCCATTGGTAACATTCTGTGTTAGCGGTCGTGATAGGCAGCATGTGAGCGAATATCATACATTAAATCTAGATTTATATACGTACATTTTCTTAGTAGGATACGAAACACCCGTTTTTTAACTCTTAAAGGCCGCCGACCCTTTGAATTGGAGTGTGAGGCATCTAAAATGTCTCTAGAAAAAACATTAGTCATTTGGCTAGTTTCTATAAAAGTCTAGCGTGCTTCACTTAATGATTTGCGAGAGTGTCCTAATATATTTCCTAATGGAGTTTACAACCATTTGATTTTATTTTCGTTTACCAATCAAGAATTTTTTTAAAAATTTTCTTTATCAAAGTATATAATTATCAATAATAACAGTAGGAAATCGAATTCGGTAAGCAAATATAACAATCGTTGAACTTGCTGATTTTATTCATCCGAACGAAAATATATTAAAAGTTTTTCAAAAAACGCTCGACCTTTGAAAAATCATGGTCTTGTTTTATTTTTGACCAAAACTTAATATTCAAGTCATTGAGATCACTTTTGGCTGTCTTTAACCAGGCAGCATAACTTTCACTGGTTTATTAATGATGGTTTGACAAAGGATTGAGCATATGATAAATTAACTAAATTAGTTTTTATGTTTATTCCTAGCATGGAAAAATAAGATCCCCATTAAGAAAATTGTTTAGAAATAGAAAGCCTCCTCTGAAGCAACAAATGCAAATATTAACGTAGCCCTCATTCATAATATGTAGTGTTTGTCTGAGAACCCTTTACTTACGCACATGGAATTCACGACACATACTCGATACATACCATACATACACACTACAAATGTGCTACGTATCAGTGCATTCGGAACAAATTGTCTGTTCGATTTCGATTGTGCCGATGAAAATATATGGAATATATTCCCCTCAAGCCATAAAAGAGAAGAAAACTGTTTAACAAAAAAAAAAAAAAACACACACACACACACAGAGACAAACAAAATGCACACATTAATGTTCCATGGCAATGCAAGAAAAAGGTAATGGCCGGAACATCAGTGCGTATGAACAACGTGAGAATGTATTCCACAGACTCCAGTAGGAAAAACAAAACCATACGTACAAGTAGGCATGCATGATTGCATGCATGCAGCGTGAATAAATTCCGTGTTTTTCACAACCAACGTGTGCGTATGTCGATCAGAGTGAATGTGTTCGGTATTCATTCGGTATTCTTACAAAAAAAAAAAAAAAAAAAAGTAAATGCTGTGAGCCATGTTCAATGTTGATGTCGTTGCTGATGTTGCTGCAATTGCATTTTTGCATTAATAAATGTGCCCCTATGGAAATCAAAGTGTATACGTTATAGTTTAATTCGAAATATGTGGAGAAAAAAATGTCGGAAATGCTCACCCCTACATATATTAATACTAACTAGTACATATATTTAAATATACAAGTAAAAGCAAAGAAAATAAAAGAATTTTATATGCGATCCTGCACGTCCTCCATATGTCAGCCGCAAAAAGTGAGCATTTCACAATTTATGTACAATTGTTTTTGTTGCCGCTGTTGTCTGTAAACAAAGGATATTTCATCAAACGTAAACCAAAATGCCGTTTGGTGTTGCCAAAAGGACATCGAGCCACTGAATGAAAATGTAAGTACGGCAAATAATCAAAATAATTTAAGCAAAACAATTTTTAAATTTAAATAAAATCGTATAATAGGTTTACGTAAACGATCTATAACGAATGTGGTTCACAAATGGTTGCTAGAAATTAATGCATGCATTAGCAAAGTTCTGCGAAAAGTTAGAATTAATAAATTTTGAGAAAAATTAAAAGGCAAAACTTTGGGTTTGTCTACATTTTATGGAGAGGCAATTTGAACTGCCAAACTGGGAAATTGCATACAAAAATGTGTGGATTAAACGGATTAAAAACGGTAACAAACGAGAGTCAGCAAGCAACACCCCCCATCCATATATTCCAAATAAAGGGGGAATTTATTTGGGTATTTATCAAAACCATTTGAAATACAGGGTTCCCCAATAAGAGGTGTTATTTTGAATCACCCGGTATTTCGGTAGCTGTCACTTTTGAAGCTTTTATTCTTTGACAGTGGAAACCTGTACTTGATAAGTGACGATTTTTGGTATATATTGAAGTTGAATTTAAAGCGATTGTACAATGGGTAACCATTTTCGAATCCCCCTAATAGTATTCATCATGAGTATTTGTCTTTTAAAGAAAGGTGTACGTATCCTCTTTTTAACTCCTGTAAGAAAACCGGTTGATAATTAGCTATGTCACACGCTTATATGTGCTACTCTTACAAAGGTGTATTAAACAAAGAAGTAGGCAGATTCTAACGAGAATGTAATGACAAAAAAGGCTACGACCAAATTAATGTTAAATTGGGTTATTTATTATTGATTTGAAAATTAACAAAATTCATAATTCGCTTTAATTTGGTATATTGTGTTTTTGTGTATATTGAGTGTATAATAATGGTTAAAAACGATTAAAAAAAATAAATTTTAAAGAAATGTTTTTTTTTTTAAATATTTAGGAAACTTTTTGCGCACGAAAAATACCATTTTAGTTTCTAGATTTTTGTTGTTGTTGAATAGTGTTATATTTTTACAAACCCTTGAACAGATTTAATAAATATATATTGCTCTTCAAATGAGCATAGACAAAAAATTCTCATATGAGTTAAAAGAAAATGTTAGTTGAGTTTCATAATGTACATTAGGGTTAGTCACTTTTTCTTTGTGGGGCACGTGCTCCTCCCATAATTGTATGAGGATAGTTGTACTGATTATAAAAATCGTAATTTTCAGATATTTGCATCGATTGCTGCGGAGGTTTTTTTTAACTATTCGGAGAAAGTAAAAGACCAATTGGGCATATTATCTTACCCTCTACCTGGTATATAAAGAAAACTTTGCTATTCGAAAAAAGTTAAAAAAAATTGCAATGAAACTCGTATATATATAATAATTTTTAAACCCACTGACCGCAACGTACATTAAAACCGGTTTCGAACTGCTAATTCTCTTTCTGTTAATATGTTGCATTTTTTTAATTTAAACCTTAACGAAATCCAAGATAATTTCACATATCGCAGTCTCAATACAAAACGTTACAATTCAAAATTATCCCAAACTGAGTTTTTTTCGTAAATTAATTCAGAGTACACCTCTCTAACTACTGCAAAAATGTCTGTCACATCACCAAACTCTTTAACTGGAATAATACAGTTATGTCTATTTTTATGTTAATTCTTTAATTAATACAATCATTTTAAAACAATCGTTTGTTTGTCTTTCCTGAAAATTGTAGAATTTTGAGTATAATTTTAGAATATAAAATAGGAAAATACTTTTTGTTATATTCATTTCATATAACGAATTTGGTTATCTTCTACGTCAATGACATCCAAATTACAACTCTCTACTTTTGCAACTATTAAACATTTAATATTTTCCTAATTTCGAGATTACCGATCCACGTCTTGCATCTTTCTATAAAATCACATTCTATTCAATAATTAATCGGATATTGTACTCTCATTACTTGTCTTACAGCTGTTACTATATCGACAAACATCGCAAGCGTACAATATTTGTTTACAATTTTGTATCTTTGTTATTTATTTAACGATTAACATCACAACTCTTCACTTGGCTGATTAATGATTACGAACAGACACAAAGATTACCGCAACAGATGAATAAAGTCTGTTGCTGTACGAAATAATTGTTTAAGTTGTAAGGATTGTTAACAAAATAATGAAAATAAACGGAATCACTGCTTGGAATTCCAACAATTATTTGCCGTAATTCATTAACAAACATTTGAATTAATCGTAATTTGTTAATTAAGAAAAGCGGAAGAAATATGTTCCGCAACGTAATGCAAATAAAAGTTTTCCCCCCTTATTCGTAAAAACTTACGGTTGGTTTAACGAACATCATTGTTAGAGACTGTTTAACCTCTTGTATATTCAGCGTTACAATTTATCAGTGGGGCGTAAAATATACAACATGGTCATAAATTCAGAAGCAATATAAGTTCATCGCAAATATATATTTTTAAAATATATATAAGCCTGTATTTACGAGATTTGATATACACCAAAATTTTTATTTTTTTTGCAAAAAAAAAAAAAATTGTTTTCCAATTAAAATTGTAAAAAGGAAGCAATAATCCCGGGAAACGGAAAATAAAAAAATGGAAAATTTCCCGGTAAACACGTCACGGGAATTCCCGGGTTATGTATGATTTTACACACTTTTTATAGCTTATCACTATAAACATAGGTTTGCACCTGGGTTTACAGAGGCCACTGTTAAGGCATATTAGCATGTAAATAAGAGTGAGTTTTTAATGTTATGGAAGGTTAAGGAAATTTGGTTAAAAATACATTTTTAATCTATTAAAAACGTTTTTTTTGAAATATTAATTTTTCCTTTATATTTATAAAATATGAAATGACCTTTATAATTTATTTTTCTTTTAATTCCCCAGAATTACCGAGAAGACTTTGCCAACGTTTTTGTTGATTTTTTCTTGGGTGTTGTTGGAAAGCTTTTGAAAATACTATAAGCATACATTTTTCTGGTGGGACCTTTTGGGAAAATGTTTTTTTAAAACTGTTTTCATTTCTTATAACTTATGATGTATGGAAACTTGATGTATGAAGGGTTTAACTGGGTGGAGAATTATACTTGCAATTACCTTTCATTATTTCATATTATCAAAAAAAAGTGGGCGGGTGGTTTTTTTCGATACCACGCCCATTGTGGACCGAAAAAAAATACTTCAAGTCGTTGGGACATTACCATTCATTTGAATGGTCAAAAAAAGTAAGCTGGTTCATTTAATTTTTGTAATTTTAAGGTAATTTCGAAGAGAACTGGATATTTTTTCTTTTATTTTAGTGTTAGCTCCCATAAAAAGGTCAATTTAGACTCGTTTCCAATAAAAAAAAAACCAAACCAACTTAAAGGGGTAAATTAGAAATCTGAGCGCAAACGACGCACAGTGGATCGTTTCTATAATCTAGACGAAAAAAAAATGTTGTTTATCTTAAATTGTTGCTTTAGTCGCAATTGATAACATTTGTTCTGGAAAAATGCCAAAAAATTGTTTTTAAGGGCGTGGCACCGCCAACTTGAAAGGTCCTTATCTCTTCCACTATTCGCGGTACAAAGGCGAGGTTTGGTACATATGAAACTATGTTGACAAATAGGTCCCAAACTGAAATCTTAATATATATTTACCCTCGACACTGATACACTGATTCCCTGATTCACTGATTCACTGACTCTGTCACGCAGTACGTAGGAATTTAAATAGGCATTCTATAATAATTCTATAAGTAATAATAATAAAAAAAATAATATTTTTTTTTTGTACAGAAATTGCGTTTTCCCCAAATTTTTTTTTAGCAAAATTTTTTTTTTCCAAAATTTTTTTTTTACAAATTTTTTTTTTAACAAAAATTTTTTTTTTACAAATTTTTTTTTCAACAAAATTTTTTTTTTCCACAAAATTTTTTTTTTCAGCAAAATTTTTGTTTTCCACAAAATTTTTTTTTTTCAACAAAAATTTTTTTTTTCAGCAGACATTTTTTTTCAACAAAAATTTTTTTTTTCAACAAAAATTTTTTTTTACAAAATAGTTTTCTCAAAATATTTTTTACAAAATTTTTAAAATTAAGTAACAAATACTTTCTCAAGCAAATTAACGGGCGCCATAGGCGCATTACAACTTACTAGTTAAATATAGAAATGAACTTCAGTTAGAATTGGGTTGTAAAGAAGATAAAAAAGTGGGAAAAACTACAGCAAATTAAGATGAGAGGCGAAAAACTGGAAAATGGTGACAAAAGGCACAAAGAAGGAGCCAATATGAACAGTTATAGATAGGGCCAAAAAGGTCCAAAGCATACCAAAACGGGTTGAAAAGGGACAAAGGGTGGGGGAAACCAAAAAGTTGAATAAAAAGAGCTATCAATTGGAGGATACTGAAAATACGACAAAAGGCGGGTAAATAAGTGTAAGAAATCATTTTAAATTAACGCGGTCTACAAAAATTTTTAGTAAGGTATAAGAAAGCTTCAAAACCAATCAGAAATGGTAGGAAAATAGAAATATAACACTGTACGACACGATTTTTCACCCATGATCAAACTGACCAGATTCTGAAAATATAGCTCAAAAAAAAATATACGTATCTCCCAGTTTTTCTAGATCAATTCATTTAAGTTTTTTACGAGCAATTCAATTTTTGGAGTAATCAGCCAGTATATACCTATATATGTTTAATGTCTTGGTAACCCTACATATTAAAAACATTGATGTTATCATTTTTGTGACAACTGTTTTGACAGTAGATAATTTTTTTGCAAAACTCAGTTTTAATGAAACAGTGCGTAAGTGTTCAAACGGTTAAGAAATGGAGTGTCCAAATAAAAATAAATTTTGTTAATAATTTTTTGGGAAACAAGAGGGCGGAAAATTATAAGGAAATTGTAGAAGAACTGATTGCTTCGTACCATGCGATGGGAGTCAGTATGTCCCTCAAAATACATTTTCTTCACAACCATTTGAACTTTTTCCCGCCAAACTTAGGCGACTTCAGCGACGAGCATGGTGAAAGATTTCACCAAGATATCGCGGAAATTGAAAAGAGGTACAAAGGCAAAGACATGAGGTATATGCTGGCTCAATACTGCTGGTCACTTTGCCGTGAGACAAGAACCGATATGTACAAACGTCAAAATAAGCGTATAAAATTTTCAAATTAATTTAAATTTTAAGTTTTAGCTTTTAATTACAACTATAAAATTTGCATTTTTAATTTTTAATGCTTAATTTTTTAACAATAATTCTAGTTTTAATTTTTATATTTGTAATAAACTTGAACATCAATGTGTAGGGTTCCCAAGACATTAAACATATATAGGTATATACTGGCTGATTACTCCAAAAATTGAATTGCTCGTAAAAAACTTAAATGAATTGATCTAGAAAAACTGGGAGATACGTATATTTTTTTTTTAACCATATTTTCAGAATCTGGTCAGTTTGATCGTGGGTGAGGCCAAAAGTTTAAATTTGTCTTACAGTGTAATATGTCAGTCGAACTCATATTACAAAGTTGTCAGCTATGACCAATCATAGTTAAGTAGCCATGTTCAGGTTGTCAGCTAGAAAACGCATATTTACATTTGTCATTACGAGTGATTTATTCCTAGTCGTCAGCCTAGATATCCGCTAAGAGCGGATTTTCGGCAATACGCATTGGAAGGGTATAGGATGAAAAGAAAATAGGGAAGGTAATCTGACAGTCGAACTCATATTATTAGCTATGACCAATCATAAGTAAGTAGCCATTTTCAGATTGTCAGCTAGAAAACGCATATTTAGATTTGTCATTACGTGCGATTTATTCCATGTTTGCAGCCTAGATATCCGCCAGGAGAAGTTTTTTGGCAATTCGCATCAGAAGGGAAAACTGGAAAAAGAATAAAAAAACGGGCCCAAAACTGGTATAATATAAATGAGAAATACTATTTTACCAGTCCTGACCAAACGGCGGTATCTAGAATCACAAAATTTGGGGAAATCGGGACAAATGTATGCCCCAAATAATCAAATATCGTGATTCTTATTTGGAAACTTGGTCCACAAGTACGACTGCCAATAAGAGGTGAAAACGAGACTAAAAAGGGGCCGAAAAGGGATACAAATGGGGGAAAATATAAAAAAGGCGAAACATGGGGGCAAAGAAGGAGATAAGACAGGTAAAATATAAAAAGTTATGGAAAGGGCCAAAAATCACCGAAGCGTACCAAAACGGGGCAAATGTTAGAGGGGAACCAAAAAGTTTACGAGGATACTAAGGAGACTAAAAAAAAATGGTGCAAGGGTAAAGTATAAAGGGCAAGATGTAGAAAAGGATACCAGAAGTTGCAAAAAAGTAGAAAAGAGGGCCAAAATTGGGAAAATTAAAAGATTGCATACATATTTAAAATTAATATCTATCGCCAAAAATCGGTTTTGACTCGGTACAAAGTAGTTTTTTATAAACCAACGTAATTAAACAAATATTTTGTGCATTACTATAAAGGGGAAATTTACGCCAACAAAGTTGCAGGTATTTGCTATTTGCTTTGTGAAAACTAAATTTCATCTCGTATTGAAAGGTTAATATTCAGCTTTGGAAAACAGTTACATGTATCATCAATAAATGTAGATACTGACCAATCGATACGTAGGGTACACTAATGTCAATAAAATTCCATTCCGTCCATCACTTCGTTCTATATTTAATAGACATAAGCAATTTCGGTTTTTGTAAGTACGTACGAGTACATGAATATATGTATGTACACATGCATGCTACGTATATAGCACATATTTATGTATGTATGTGTATATATATTTCATGTATTAGTTTGGTTATAAAAATAAACTCGTCTCAAAAATGTGTAATCACGGTTTTTGTTGTCTTGCTCCACAGAGATTCAAAGGAATATTGACATGCTTCAATTCTTTTCCAATCTTTATACATACATATAGACTTTTGTGTGACATTCAATTTTAAAACCAGCACCAACACCGCAACAAACACTTGTCATGTTCCATTTGAAAAACCATCGTTCGCCAGTAGCTCAACAGCAGAACAAAGTGGATTGAAAGGAGATGAAATTATTGCACAGAGTCAGTTCCTGTCTGTCATCTGCCTCTTCTTAGATGAGTGAAGGGGGGGAAGTACTTTTGCTTCGATGTATATTCATCGGTGTGCTGCAAAAAAAGCTCATGTCCACATTTTTGTGAAATAGTTTTAATGATGCGAAAGTATCCCTAACATTTTTGTTTACATCCTGTAAAAAATTCCATATCTAGTTAAAGTAGTTTTGTAGTTAGTGTTTCAAAATAATTCATCCTATGTCGAAAACATCCTCACCAACACCCTTTAAATCTTCAATAACTCAGGAACACAATTATGTGACTTGAGATCATTTAGCTGCACATCGACGATATGTACAAATATTTCAGCATATTTTTAAAAGATTTGATATTATTATGCTTGTATTATGAAATATCTGTCTCGTTTCTTTTAATACAAAACCACAAAGACTCCTTTATCTGGGCAGACATTACCAAGCAAGGCTTCGCCATGTTGTTCGTATAAAGTTGTATTCATTTATTTAAATTAACAATTTATTTTCGCTTTCATTGTCCGCACAAATAACTACAGTTTTTTTCTTTTCTTTCGAAATGCCGATTTCCGTTTGTGTTTTCACTCTCATTAACAATTGCTGTTGACGCTGGATAACAACACGCATTGTAGGGCGGAGGTCGTTGAAACATTCACGCTGTGCGAAAGAATGTGAATGAAATCGCTCACGTTTTTCACATTTCCATGAGAAAAGACATCTGTCTGTCTGCCCGTCTGCTTTTCAGAGGACACATTTGGCCATTGTACAACATAATGATTTACAGTCATTAACAGTGACAAAGATATTCTGTCGTGAGATGGTGCGGAGCCTAACCTAATGTCCCATGGCGAGGTTTGAAACAATACCAATTCCAAATTACGTACTGCGTCGGAGTCAACGCAAGATAATATGAAAATGAGTGATGACTGAAGGAGTGTTTGTGAAGGTACGGTAGGATGTGATTGACAATTGGTGGTAGACAGAGACCTACTGACAAGCACTACTGGTCTATTGAGTATGTGATAGAGTAAACTAAAATATGAGATTTCAGTTTTGTAGATATTTAAAATATTTAATACTAGGCAGAGAGTGCGACTATCACACAGAAGAACCCGAGTTCGAAACCGGGTAAGACTATCGACAATTTTTACGGGTAAGAGAGTAATCTCTAAGACTTCTCCAGTATACAATTCTGAACCAAAGTTCAAAACCGAGGACCGCCAAACATTTTTCAGCTGCTATTTTCCACCTCGTAAATGCCGGCGAGTAAGAGAGTAATTTTTAAGTCATGTAAAAATTCTCTAGAAAATCGTTAGCCGTTCGGACCTGGCTTTAAACAGTAGGCCCCGGTCATTGAGTATACAAAATTATTTCGCGCACAGCTCACTGATTCGAGAAAGTTCCCCGTCTGTTTCTTCATGCAATATTAAGGGAAATAAGTAAGTAAGTAATTTAATGTTTTCATTATTTAGGCAATTCATTGTTTTTCCCGTCTGTTGAGGGAAATACGTATCTAAAACCAGATATAATTAGAAGGATATATGCTGTGAGTTCTAGTCAGTCATTTCATTTTACTTTCTGAAAAGAAAATTTATAAAAACTTTATGAGGATGACCATATACATATTTATTAAGTTGTATTGCAGCCAAATATGTTGCATGTTGCTCAAAGCCAAATATAGTACATAGCTAACATATCCGTTTGCTGGTCGAGTAGAGTAAGTCTACAAAGTCTAATTAAAATGTAATGGAAAATAATAAATGCACGCCCTACATGTATACGCACGCATTGCATACATACGCATTTGTTCAACATAAATCAACATAAATAAAATAATTTCTGTAAACTTTTTTCCCAAAAAAAAAATCGTGTTTATCCAAGTTTTAATATTGCTGACATATTTCCCTTAACATTTCAAAGTAGTAATCTGACTTTCATGAAAATTTGTGTCTCCGTAATCAAATACGCGAGACTAATGGGAAAATCTCACAAAGAAATTTTAAAAAATAGCCCAATTCATTGACATAAAGTTGAATTTTATTAAACATTGTTGAAGGACTATTTTTTTACCAAAATGAAAGAATTTGACTAGGCTGGCCATTTGTCTGAATAGAATTGCGTCACACTGCCCACAATACACTGAACAAATTGAGTGGCGAGTTTGTGAGAAATTAATCGCAGGCTGTGGCACTGTCAATAGGCTACCTTGTCGCTATGATTGGAGCATGGAAATCGTAAATTCTTCGCAAAAATATTATGTTTTTTCTTTCAAAATCTTTGTATATTAAATATATTTTTTTTTGGTTCGACACACCCTAATGTACATTAAAATAATTATAATACAGTCTAACCTTGCCCTGAGCTAGGTTTAGTTAATAACAAAATGAAATATACTCGGAAATTGGTAGATTACGCAATGCCAGCCCTTCTCTGTTTCTCTCTGTGTGTATGTGTATGGATATGCAAATATAAACGAATATCATTAGAATTAAATTGTCCTTGAAAATTTCACAGTAAAGTTTAAACTAGTTGCACAGATGTTTACCATTAACTGAAAAACTCATTTATTACCACCGTCTCGTTTACGTTTTATAAATCTAATAAAATATCAGTAAATCGTCTGCTCTCTACCTGGTTCGCCCTCTAATGCGACAGTTTGCTTTTGTTTTTGGCAAATTATTATTTATTTCAGTCATTATAGTAAATAATATTAATATTTTTATATGGCCGTGTAATCTGATAAGTAAGTATTTGCTGGCAGACATTGTAAACAGTCTTTTTGCATGTAATGTGACGATTAAAGTCATGCCATCAAATTGGCTCCGGAGAATTTATGTGTCCGACTATTTCGTTGTCTAGACCATTAGGTAGTGCAATATAATAAATGTTGGCAATAAATCGTGGTGCCAAATGTTTTATGATCGAAATGATCGTTAGTGTCTTTGAGTTTGTATTTGCTGGAGTGAGAATGCCAACAGTAAATGCCACGTTGATGATTTCAAAATATGTCATCTGAGTATAATCGAAATTAAGTCAACTTATTCATCACGGAAATTGAATACAAGTTAATAGAAAATGTGGAAGGTGTTATAGAAAATATTATTTAAATCTATGAAATTCTACGTGCACGGCAATAACAAATCAATTATGTTGCAAAAATGTATTTTTTTATTATAAATATTTGGGACTTCTGTTTTTCAAAAATTAAGTAAAATTAGATTTGTTTGGAAGCCATTTTGATTGTGATAATAAATAATAAATTTGACATTTACAAAGCAAATGTTTAAAATCATTTGCTTGAAAGTCTTCAATGGATTAATTTGCCCCAAAGACGGGGAAAGTACAATGAAGGTAGGGATTCATAGGAACGTCAAAAAAAAGGAAAATAAACGTTCTTTTTTTCAAATCAAAAAATCAATCATCTAGAACATACATATATAAAAGAAAAATAATTTAATCACAATAAATGTTTTTGGAAAATATTTGAATTTTCGTAATTAATTTTAAATTTTTACAGTTTTCATTAACGACAATCAGCCCATAATCATTATGATTTTTATTGTTTTCTCTCAAAATAAAAATCACTTCATTAAGCCAAAAACTAAATATTTTGGAAAGTAAACGCGAGAGGTAAGAGTAAAAGTGCACGCAGCTATAGACAAACAGTTTATCATGGGATAGAAGTCGGAGAGGTGTAACATTGTCTTTGTTTGCTGGGTAATGGAGTGATGAGGGATAACATTATGAAGAGGGAGTGTGCCGGTAAGTTAGGTGTACAGGCTTTTACCACCATTTATACAAATAAAATTAATGAAAAAAAATCGAACAAAAAAATCGTAAATCAAAAGTGAGTTTTATTTGGAGAAAAAAAAATAAAAATCATAAATAATTTTTATTTGTGAGTTTAATTTGTTTTCCTCAAAAACTAATTTTTGTAATATTTGAGTAATAAAATAAATCATAAATGTTGAAGAAGATTAAAGAATCTCATAACATAATCACTAATAGTTATTTTTATAATAAAACTCAAAATTATTACGGTCCCTGGTAAAAAAAACAAGTGGAATCTGTCACATACATCGGAAAGTGAAGGTGGTTTTTTTTATTAAAAAAATAAAAATAAAATATTATTTAGATAACTCGATTTCAGTCGTGTGTCTGTCTCGGACGGCTTTGCAGTAGCGCATCCTTTTTTCCAAGACCTAAATAAGACAATGGCTTGCTCGATATTTAACCGAATCTTTAACCGATTGTTCGCATAACATCGGTCATTCTAACGCCTTCAAAAAGTCATACAAATGAAAATACTTGCTTATACAAAAAAATTCTACATTCATACAATACTTCCAAACGTTTATATACTTTTTTTATTTTGTTAATGCAATAAAATTATCTCTTTAATTTTACAAATCTAACATTTTGTTCTACCATTTGATTTCTACGCTAAGTCTGGGATCGAAGTTAAATTGTTTTAATTATTTTGAGAAGCTTTAACAAAATGTTCCCATTTGTCCTAACACAAAATGTGGAAAATACAAATATTCTGGTCTAAATCTGTAGATCTATGCAATCAGTTTTGAAAAACTGCATATCCATGAGAGAAATCCGAAACACACATCGTAAGTGCGTAATATTTTTGATTCTGATCGTCGACTATACATTCCAATACTTTGATAAAAGTATCATTTCAATGCAAAAGGTCCTTTTGTTTTCTGATTTTTCCAACTGCGATTACAATTGCAATTCTGGGATTTTCGTTTACATTTTCATTTTTTTACGCATCGTATTTGATGAGCATTCACCGTGGAATTAATTTGTTATTAACTGCAACACATGCGGCATACGCCAGGGGACAAAATCCGTTTTGTTTTTGTGCAATTACCATTGGAATTTACGCGATAAGATTGTGCGTTGCAGGTTTGTTTCCCACAACTTCATAATCATTTATAATTAATGACAGCAAATGATGGTAACACCAGGGAGCATTTGTTTAAATTGTTGTTAGAAATTATTAACAAATGTAAGGACGTCATAATGCCAACATGTGCGTATGAATTGACAAACGTTGGTTAAATTTTGCGCTTAATATCTTCCATTAGATATGAGCCTGAACTTTTGTGCTTTCAGTGGATCTGTGGATATATTCCGTACGCATTCGTTCCGTAGCTACATCAGAATATAGCAACCGTCCCAAGGAAATGACAATTTTTTGCATATTTAATGATAATTATTGTTTGGCATCTTTTGTATATGCGAGTGATCCATCTACACAGAAAAAAATACGGGCCAAAAATTTTCAATTACTGTCGTAATTGAAATTAAGCTTGGAAATCAATTAATGTTGTAATTGAACTTAGAAATTCTTGGCGAAATCCATGTAAAAAGTAGTAAAAAAATCAATTACTTATTTAAAATTTGAGTAATTGAATTCACAACTTTTGTAATTGGAAGAAAATCAATTAAAAAAGTAATTGAATTGACGAATTCCATACAAACTTCGTAATTGATTTCAAAAATATGTTTTTTCTGTGTAGAGGTAAAAAGAGACAAGCAACGTTCCTGCCATCGTACTGTGCGGACTGTTGCTAGCGTAGTCGAAGTATGCGACTCAGTTCCGGTACATTGACTTCCCCATCGATCTCAATTGACAACTAAAGGCACACAGCCATCTGCTTATTTATTCCTTATCGGTTTGGGGCCTTAGAGTAGCTCGAAGTGGACAACGATTTGCCAAAAATCACCACTTCGGCATTTTCACGTCGGATGATACCTTAACAAGCAAAACTGTTGCATCTGGGGATCTGATAGGGATTACAAAATCAAAGATGAGATTCGTGGAACTGCATTAAAAAGATGGTCGGCTGCAACGGATTTGTGTCGTTTTTTGGGGAAATTTTGTTGGGAAAAAATGTTTTTCGGTGGCAAAACTGCAATTGTCAGACAAACCCGCTGCAATTTCTGTTTTGCGCACCATGTTCGTTAATTGTGTTATAGACCACCTCTGCAATGTCAATTGGACGCCTCAAAGCCAGTGTTGCCAGAAGTGACGATTTATCGTCATTTTGTCGATTTTCTGGCTCAAAATTTAAAAATGGCGATTTGTCGATTTTTTTGGATCTTCAATGGCGATTTTGACACTTTCGTCACATTAATAAATTATCATTTTATGTCTGGCATCACCAAAGGACATTAAATTTTTTTTTATTTTGTCAGTAATGACGAAACTTATTAAAGAAAAGTATTTTAAATAATTTTTCAGAGAATATTCTTAGATAAAAACGAAGTAGCTCAACTAGAGAGAGGTGTTATTTGGTATTCAAAGAAAAATTAAATTTTTTAAGATAAATTATTGGAAGTTTATTTCATAATAACGAGGAAGGTATGCCGTTAATAATGAAAAACAACATCAGCCAGATGGCCACCACGACCACGCTTACAGGACCATATCCTTTTCATGAAATTTTCCATAACCAAAATCGCAAAGTGGCTGCCTTATGTCCTCGATATCCTCACTAATTGTGTCGGTGGCCAATTGTGATAACACGATCCGGTAACTTTTTAGTTATGCGAACTGTGACTGCAAGAATTTCTCCATTTTTTTTAGTGAATTTTAATAATTTCAATGCGTTGTTGAAGCGTGTATCGGTCAAAGACTAAAAGCTTCAAAAGTGACAGCTACCTAAATAGCCGGTGATACAAAATAACACCTCTTGATGATAATTCGTTCTTCAGCCGAACTGTACGTATGTGGAATAATCTTCCAGCAAGTGTTTTTCATGCCTGCTATGACATTATCGAATTCAAGGCCAACGTCAACAAACACTACTCCTTCTTTCCTCCTTCCAATACCCTCATTTCCTATCGCTAACACAGGGGGCATCCCCTGAGAAAAAGAAATAAAAATAAAGTTTGTAAAAAGAAACTTAAAAACTTCAATTCCAACATTTTGAAATTTTTTTTGTAAAGAAATTTCGTTTTATTTGACCATCAGCACACTTTATAAACCAATATCAAACATTTTTAAATGCAAAATCTGTTAAAATCAAATAATAACAATTTTTTCTGTTAAAATCAAATAATAACAATTACGATACACGAATAGAGCATCCTGTTTTACCAGCCGTCGACGTCAATTCGCCACCAAGTCCTAATGTTTTTAAATGCAAAATCTATTAAAATTAAATAATAACATGCACGAATTATGTTTTCTTTTTGGTTTTGGCAAACTCAGTACAGCATCTTGTTTTACCAGCCATCTCGGCGACGTCAATTCGCCACCGGGTCCTAATAAAGCAAAGAAAGTTTCGGAAATTTGGTTGACAAGATACGCTACTTATGAAATCGCTAACCTCCATCGAATAAATCACAAATCTGCAGTTTTTTTCAATTTGAAAAAAAAAACGTGTATTTGTATGTCATCCAACAATTCCCACCGACCCGTAAATGTCTTCAGTCATACGTTCTTTGCCATATCCTTTAAACGCAGCCTCAATGATGTTTCGCAGGGATTTCTCTGTTGTACAGATTATAACGACTGTTCGCTTGAATGATTTAACATAACATATTTCAGGATTTAAACGACATTTCATGTCGTGTTCTGCAGTTAACGTTTGCATTTGATTTACAACATCACGTCAATATGTTATGCAAAATCATTGCCTTCTCCAATATCTTTTCTTTCACAAACAGACAACAAAAATAATAATTGTTTCACCCTTCATAAACCTGTTGTATTCAACTCACCCTGTCGCAGATTCCTGCCGTCATGTTCGCACCGTACACAACTTATACGGCTGTGTTCCTAGATAAATATGAAAAACGATGTGATATTTTTTACCACATTGTTAAAGAAGAAAAAAAGAAATGTAATATACAAGATAATAAAAATTGATATTTTATGGGATATTTTGTATTAAAACCCTTTTTGGCATTAAAGCATGGCGCTGTTCAGTGGATAAAAGGCACTGTAGCATTATAAATTATTTTCTAAATATTTGACTATGACAGTCACTTTCTGTTAGGGCTTCGACACGAAGAGGATGCCTTAAAAATGTCGTAACATCATGACTGATGGAAATTGTGGCTTTTACTGGCACGAACTTTGTTTTGCGCGTCTGTCGTGGATTCACGAATTACATTAACACTATGTGTAGCGACAGAGTTTTTATGGGCGATAACTAAACACATGAGTTTTTTGGATTATACATATTTTCTATGTATTCGATTAAACTCATTATAATCTTAATATATATTTACCCTCGACACTGATTCACTGACTCTGTCACGCAGTACGTAGGAATTTAAATAGGCATTCTATAATTCTATAAATAATAATAATAAAAAAAATAATTTTTTTTTTGTACAGAAATTGTGTTTTCCCCAAATTTTTTTTTTACCAAAATTTTTTTCCATATTTCAACGGGCGCCATTGGCGCATTACAACTTACTAGTTTAGTATAAATAGGCTATAGACTTACAAAAATTCGATATATGTTTTTCCCACACCTATAAAAATGTTCTTACAAATCATATTGAGACCAGAAAAGTATTTAATTGAAGAAAGTTTGTACTTATGAGGAGGAAATGGTACACAGCTGTAGGACAGTGTACTAGATTTGAGTATTTGAGAAGAAGAACATTTAGTCGGAATACACGGCTATCCAGGGTCTCTCATCCGTTCATTGTGAAATGGCCGTTTGACCGGACGACGCACTATAGAGAAAATTCGTTCTTTAGCCGAACCGTTCGTATGTGGAATAATCTTCCATCAAATGTGTTTCCTGCCAGTTGTGACATTCAGAAATTCAAAACAAATGTCAACAAACACTACTCCCTCTTTCCTTCTTCCGATACCCTAACTTCCTTCCGCTAACACAATGCATTGAATTTATAGGGGGTATCTCCTGAGTGTTGGCCATCAAAAATATATTTATTAGGAAATGTGAACTAAGGTAGGAGAACAAATACGTAGAACTATTTTTGAGAGAGAAAACTGAGACCGGATACAAATTTACTCTCTTTAAATCCATGTTGAACTCATCCCATTATGAATTTAATATTCTTAGAACAAGAATATTGTGATATCTATTTAATCTAAATTAAATCCTTACATCAACCCCAGTTTTCGATAATTTCAAGTTTTTATTCGGGCTTAACTTAATCCAAGTACTCTATACATACGTCCATGTCAAACTTATTTCTATCCCATTATGAACTTAAATCTGTCTTTAAAATCAAATGTTGTTAAGTTGAGTAAATTTATACTAGGATTGAAACACAACGTAAGAACTATTGTTGGCAACCCTGCAATTGAAACCACTTCGACTATCAGCCAATAGGAATACACTACACGTGACGTCATTTGATCAACCTGCGCAGAACATTTTTTTGTCTGTGCGGGATGGCGTAATCTTTGTTTCTATCATTCTTGATTTAAATTCGTTTTCCTCGAATTGAGTATTTTATTTGCAGTGTAATAAAAATGATGGCAGAAATTAAAATAGCATATTAAAAAGATATTCACTGAGTCAAACAGGTGCAATGTGCTGTGCACGGTAGAATTTGTTAAAGCATTGTTTTAAAGCCGGCTCCGAAAGGCAAATTCTTTTTCTAGAGAAGGTTTTCCATGGCTTAGAGATTGCTCTCTTACACGAAAAAGTCGCCAGCATTTACCAGTTGGAAACAGCCGCTGAAAAGTGTTTGATGGTTCGAAACCGGGTAAGGTAGCACACTCTCGTGCCAGTTCATTGGAACTGGGTGTTGATGAACGGAGTACGGACAATGTTTCACCCGTGCTTAACAAAAAATTCGACACGACATGACGAATACAGCCGGTGCTCGTTGACCAGGATATTTTCGGCGGTATGGCCAATGAGATAACACCGCATTGAACGATTATTATCGTTATTTTGGTGAGAATGGATTCTTGGCAAACATTTTATTGAATTGACATTTCAAAAACATGCCAATGGCTGGAAAAATGACAAAGTTATTTTTACATACCGACCTAAAATATGACGTACATTGTCTTTGGTGAATTAATTTGAGCTAGTATTAGTATATCAGTAATCCGGGTAGATGGAAAATATTAGAAATTGTTCCTAGTTGCCACACGTGTTTGTCCTTGCGTTTCTATGACACAACCCTCGGGGTGGGGAATCAAAGATACGCACTGGCCACACTTAACGCTGCGCTTCTACTTGCTTGTTTGTATTGGGCATTGGTGAGAATTTAATTATGTTGTTTCGAACAAAACTACTGATTTCATTTGTAAAGATAATGTGACTCTGGTTTTTCCTCTTGAATGGACCGAAGAATTCAGATGAAGCAAATAAGTATGTGAGTCAAGTGTGCATATTTGAATATATGTATGTAAGTACATGTGCACGAAATATCTTAATATAGGAAATTCGGACAAACTCAGAAGGACATATTTCGAACAGCTGACATGTGTAACAACATAACAACAACAATGTATATATTTATATACATATACATATATAGTTGTATTTATATTTTATACACATTGTATGTATGTGTGTGTGTGTATTTCAGATAACGAACATGTTCATAATAATGTATTCACATGGCTAGCAACAATTTCCAAGCAGGATATATCACATTTCTGTACATAAATAAAGAGACATGTCTGTATACAGGAGCTTAGATGCACACAGACACACACGCATGTTTTTGTGTGTTTTTTTTGTATATGTTGGTATTAGTAGTTTTTCATCTTATATTAACAATAGATAAATCATGTAATATGTCTCAGATGTACATGCTCTAAATGTACTTCAGAGCATATACGACGTCTATTATATGTATATATGTACATATATATATTTATATAAATATAAGTGTATATGAGAACAGGGTCGGCGTAAGGGTCCAGTGCTCCGCACGGTACAAAGACTACAGTTTTTATAAAAAAAAAAGTTTACTTGAAAGTTGCCAGTATTTACAATTTCTTTCTCTTGGATACTACTGATAGATTTATGGAGGACGACGGCCTGCAAAGGGCAGACAGGGGCCCCTTGACGGCCTACGGATCTATTCGCTTTTCAGAAAAAGAAAATATTCCAGCCGCTTCAACTAGGATAAACGGCCGTTGATAGATGTAAATTCGACCACTTAATCCCTTACATCGCGTCAAGATGACTACCCATTCACCTGGAGTAGTGACTGTAAGTGATGTTAGTTACAATCGAATTCGGTTAAGCGCAAATGAAAAAAAAATGTATTCATTTATGCGGGATTTTCAATAAAAAAAGACTTCGGATAATTGAACCTTCTTTCATTTGAACGAACTGAGTATGTACTTTTGAATTTGTTCTATGAAACAGAGATAGAAGCTTGCGCTACAGCTATTGAAATACATGTATCTACAATTTAAATTCAATATTAATGAGCTTGTATGGGAATAGTCATCTTTTTTCTTTTGGCTGTGTTGTCTTAAATGTGGTTGACATATAGTTTTTTTAGACCAATTGTTTTGTCGTGTTGTATTCACCATATTTCTCTTAAGTTTCTGTCTTTTAATTACAAATATGTTTTATATAAACGATTTTTCAATAAAGCGGATTTTCGTTTAAGCGAAAATCATTCTGCACAATCGTTACTAATATTTATTTTCAATTAAACTATTTTTTCAATTAAAAGGCTTGTACTTATCCGAATTTGACTGTATTTTTTTTTGGCTAAATTTGCTGAAAATTGTGAGGAGGACATATCGCTTTAATAAGATTCGGCGACATGCTATAAAGCTCCTGAAACATTTAAATTGCTATCTCTAGTCTCTTTGGTTTCGGTGAACAGAATTGACCAAGAATGATAGAAAGAAAGATTACGCCATGCGCATGATTTTCCGTTAGATCACGTAGTTTGTAAGTACAACGAGTGACAAGTTTCAGATTGAAACACAGCGTAAGAACTATTGTTGGTAACCCTGCAATTGAAACCACTTTGACTATCAGCCAATAGGAATGCACCACGCGTGACGTCGTTTGATCAACCTGCGCAGAACATTTTTTTCTCTGCGCGGGATGGCGTAGTCTTTGTTTTTATCATTCTTGAGTTTAATTGAGTAAAATATATCTTCATAGAGCACCTAGTATAAATTTACTCAACTTAACAACACTTGATTTTAAAGACAGATTTCAGTTCATAATGGGATAGAAATAAGTTTGAAATGGACTTATGTATAGAACACTTGGATTAAGTTAAACCCGAATAAAAACTTGAAATTATCGAAAACCCTATCATCTTATTATCTTAAGTCCAGTTTCAGCCATGAATTGAAGAAGGAGTTCAACGCTGCATCGCCCAAATTCAGTACAATTTCTACCAATGACTCATGCATAATTTGCCACAAAGAATGCTAACAAGTATAAGCCCATTCAATAAATAAAATGTAAAAAAAACCTAAACATGAAAAATCATTACGACATGACTTAGTTTAAATTTAGAAAATGGGTTGAGCGTACCTTTGATGTTTTTTTTAGTTTTCCAAAGCTCTTTGATTGTATTTTCATTGATTCATATTTTGGGAAGTTTGCAAAAAACGCACCCACCTTCGTTGACCTTTGGACAGATACGTCCCTGTGCAAATACGTCCTTCTAGGGCTAATATCTGTTTGCCGTCCGTGCATTGGAAATATGAACGATGTACGGACACACGTATATCTCTGAGCAAGCATTTGTGAGTGTGTGTGTGTGCGGTTTTCATGTTTAATTTATCCAAACACATGTCGGAATTTGAATGCACATGCTTAAGAAACCAGAGATAAGATTGTTTAAATACATGCACACACATTTGAACATATTCTACCCATAAATAAATATGTTTGTGGCTAAGAAATTAACTAACAACGTCTGCACTAATTTGCGTTTGGCATATCTCAGTCCCAAGGCACAGTAAAACTTTTGACTTTCAAAATAACTTGCTTTGATTAGCATGGAGACACAAACAAAAAAAATGCCATTAAGTCATACATAATCAAGAGGCTAACGAAAGTTTCAGAATAGAGTGGACACTATTAACAAATGTGTAAGTTTAACAAAGAATTTTTTGGTTTGTTATACAAGTCAATATCGATTTTTCAAATTTGTAAATACACATAAAAACACACGTCCAAACACGAGAGGCTTCTTGCTGGTACACGCCCTGCAACAAAAATTAAACATTTTATTTGCACAGCGATATTTGAAGTCATTGATTTTAACATTTTTTTTTATTATCGGCAATATGTACTGAATACTGAATCGATTCAGTTCTTTACCATGAAAATCGATTTTTTTTATGAGCAGACATAAATACAGTTGCTCTGCATCACGCCCGACGATGATGGCCACATCTGTATTCGTTTTTCTGACAATGCATCTAATGAAGTTTATTTCGAACTTTCGAGAACATAATGCCAGCTATTAAATACGAAAATACTGAGTATAATTTAAAAACAAACAAAAAAAATGTGAAATGTAAATTTTTACACTCCTGCGACAGCTGGTTGGAATATTCTGTTTAAATTTAACAGTGGAGTATGATGTGTTGCCATCGCAGAACAACGGCTAATTTTTTATTATGGCCTTAAATGAACTAATAAAGTACATACAGCAGCGATGAACAACAAAAACATTGAATATGCACAATATGCACTAATGTTTTTATGATATACCTTAGAGTTATAATTTCTTTTTATGAATTCGAATGAACCAAAACAAATTCATAAAAAAGACAACCGGAAATTTATGGGCAATTTGTATTTTACTTTTTGCTCAGGTCTGCCGTTTCTTTTTATAACCATCCCCTCATGGAATGGCATGTATATTAATTTTGTCATTCCGTTTGTAGCTCAGAGTCGAAGACTTTTTTTTTGAAAGGTAAAGGAATAATTATGAAACCTAGACACCAGCCGACATTGACATCACGATGCTGCTTTACAAAGCCAAAACGATAGTAAGGCTGATGTCAATGGGCGCGTCACCAGCAAAGCGAATCAAGAAGCTATAATAGTTCCTGCTATATCAATGCTACAAGTTGTCAGAGTGAGAGCGGAGCGAGTGTATGCGGCCATTAGGGCGTTTGCAATGATTTGATTCTTTTGATTTGTATTTTTTCTTTTGTTTCTTTGTGTATGTAATATTTTTTGTTTTATTGCCGGTGCAACATGCATTCGGACGAAGAGTTTTTTTTATGTCAAATAATACTTTCATTGTATGTTTTTTTAAATTAAACGGATTCTTTGCTTTAAATGGAAATCAACAATAAATAAATATAAGTTTCCATTTTATATTAATATTTTTCTTTACAAAATAATATTGGATATTTGCAAGTATTGAAAGGACCAATGAATGCCAAAAAAATAACATGAAAATGCTGTATATACATCGATGTTTTTGTCTCGACGAGGCCGATTTTTTTTGTATTTGAAGTCATTGAGCTCAAGCACCCCCTTCTGGTACTTACCCATCATATCTCAGTTGCTATTAGAGTGGTACATTAGGGCACTGCCCATGCTGTAGACCATTTCACTACCAGCTTTGACGCCCCAACTAGCTTCCAGCTGTTTATCAGAGCTGTGTGGCGCCATATTATAGCAACTCTTGTAGGGTGCAGTGTAACACCAGTTCACTGTTGCTGGAATAGCGAAGGAATCGGCGAAGATGATGATAAACGGGGACAAGACAAATTTTAGATTGTCCAATATTTGTTAAAAATATTTTTGTTCGTATTTGTACAGAGAGTTTCCAAAATAACTAAGGGTTGATATTGATAAGGTGCAGGTTGTTTTCAAAACAGGAATCCTCTGCAAAATCGATGGGCTCAATCTTTGATAAGTAAGTAAACTCCATGAAGAAACAGACGGGGAACTTTCATCAAATCATTGGTATATTCACCGACAAAGTCGGCTCCGAACCGCTAACGCTCAGACTGAGAGATTATTCGCTAACAAGATGGAACCGTCCGCTGAAAACTATCTGATATTGTGACATACTTACACTGAATAAAAAAGTGTACATCAAATCAAAAGTATACATCAAATCAAAAGTGTACAACTTCTACATCAAATTGATGAATAAATTCTTTGATTCATTTTAAGACATTACTTTTTATGACATTTTTATGGCTTTTTAACAACAACAACAACATTTTTGTGGGTGGCATTGCATACAACGAAGAAGTTTCTGCATGTGTTTCTTTTGGCTTTACTGCTTTTTGGGGACATGCGCTATTAAAGACTAATTCTCATTTAAACGATAAGAACTATTGCTTATCTTAATATATATTTACCCTCGACACTGATTCACTGATTCACTGATACACTGATTCCCTGATTCACTGACTCTGTCACGCAGTACGTAGGAATTTAAATAGGCATTCTATAATAATTCTATAAATAATAATAATAAAAAAAAGAATATTTTTTTGTACAGAAATTGTGTTTTCCCCAAATTTTTTTTTTACCAAAATTTTTTTTTTCCAAAATTTTTTTTTTCCAAATTTTTTTTTTTACAAAAAATTTTTTTTTTTCCAAATTTTTTTTTTCAAGAAATTTTTTCTTTTTCCACAAAATTTTTTTTTTCAAGAAAATTTTTTCTTTTTCCACAAAATTTTTTTTTTCAAGAACATTTTTTTTTCCACAAAAATTTTTGTTTTCAACAAAATTTTTTTTTTCAACAAAAATTTTTTTTCAGCAAACATTTTTTTTTCAACAAAAATTTTTTTTTCAACAAAATTTTTTTTCAACAAAATTTTTTTTTCCGCAAAAATTTTTTTTTCAACAAAAATTTTTTTTTTCAGCAAAAATTTTTTTTCCACAAATTT
Organism: Hydrotaea cyrtoneurina; assembly: GCA_958296145.1. Classification (NCBI taxonomy): domain Eukaryota; kingdom Metazoa; phylum Arthropoda; class Insecta; order Diptera; family Muscidae; genus Hydrotaea; species Hydrotaea cyrtoneurina. Next base: position 40,326,045 of record OY282515.1, on the reverse strand, counting down.
TATTTTTTTTCGAAAGTTTTTTTTACAAAATAGTTTTCTCAAAATATTTTTTACAAAATTTTTAAAATTAAGTAAAAAATACTTTCTCAAGCAAATTAACGGGCGCCATAGGCGAATTACAACTTACTAGTATACCAATAATTGTAGCATTGTAAAGGCGACCGATGAATAAGCCAGGTGGCTTCCGAGCATGAAACTATTTAAAGAAAAAATTCAATCGTTTTTATTTACAAAATAGAAATGTTTTATTTTTTCACAAATTTTTGAAAAATAGATTTTTTTTTTTTTTTTGGAAATTTTTGCTTTGTTTTCGTTTTACTGCTTGCATTTTTTGGGGACATGCGCTTCTAAAGGATAGTTCTCGTTTAAACGACAAGAACTATTGCTTATATACCAATAATTGTAGTAGGAAGCCTTGCAAAGGGGACCGGGTGGCTTCCGAAATGGTTTTTTATATTTTGGGAGGCAAACATAGCATGCTTTAAAAAAATTTTTTAAACAAATTATTTACAAAGTAGAACTGTTTATTTTTTTTCAGAATTTTTTGCAAAATAAAAATTTTTCCAAAATAGAAATATTTTATTTATTTAGAAAAAAATATAATTGATGTACAATATTCATCAAATTGATGTACGGAATGTAAGAAAAATTAATGAAAAGTTCTACATCAAATTGAAGAAAATTGTGGTTGGTTGGAAAATGATTCATCAAATTGTTGAGCACTTATTCGATGTATCACAACACGAACGCGTTCACGCTTGGCATTCTCCTGTCTTGCAGCCATAAGGGTTTTCTTTTCATTGTAGCCAATAGTCTCGATCATTATCCTTTACTCGTTAATATCCTTTATCATGGTATTGTAATTAATTATTCCGTTTGTAACATCTCGAAATGTCCAGCGGAGTTTATGATTAGACTTTTTTTGAAGACTGAAGTCATTGCCTGAGGAGACCGATAAAGTTAGATGTATCGAAGGCAAATCAATATCTAAATTTCTACTCACTGACCTGCATAATTCACTGTCATAATTGAATCAGTTATTTATGTACATACTTATTTATTTATATATGTACATGTGTATGTGTTTATGTATGCATTGACTTAATGATTTATTTGTTTATTTATTAACAGCATAAACAGGACAAATAAAATAATTAACATTAATGAACGGTAAAATTCCAACACCAAATATAATCGGCATCGGAGATGGTGTGGTCGATTTTTATCTACAGGGAAGGGTTTGAAAGGGCGGGCGATTTTTGTGGAGAAATTCCAACTTTGTTCTGGACAATCCGTAAATACATTTTGCTGAATATTTGAAATTTCAATTTAGTGTAGAATTTTAATTCGGTTTATTTTATGTTTATTCTTTATTACAGTTTACTGTTTCTGTTGTTCGAGATCATTGATTTATGTCTATTTTTTGCAAAATATAAATATTTTTGAAAAGGTTTCGAGCATTGTGTTTGCTTTGATTACGTGCAAGGTATACGGATCCGTTTCGGAGTAATTAGGTAAAAATATAATATATTAACTACTGAATGGCTGTTCGCCTTTGCCGAACTATTTACAAAGTAGTGCATTCGTGCATATTTCCATGGTTCTTGTGGGTGTTTCAAATGCCCGAGATGCCACGCCTCGAGAATTTCGTAGGTTCATAAGTTTGGGTACCGCCGAACATATCGGCGAGTTCACTTATTTACTCTCCACTGGAAATGACAAATAACGCCCACACAAACACGTGTGTCCTTGCTTTATGTAGTAGAATGGTTCGCAAGTATTTTACATAAACCCCAATGTACAAACAATTACACAACAGAAATAAAGTAGGACAGTAAAGTCAGTACAACACCGACAACAGCGTCATTGCCGTTGCCGTGCGTCCGTCTGACGATGGACGCATGGGGCGGAGCACCTCATTCAGTTTGAGTTGTTCGATGGGTGTACTTTTATATGGCCAATAAAAGTAACGCGCCAACAACAAAATCGGATACCATTAAAATATAAAAAGTGTTCTTGTAGATTTCGCTTCTACATATCTGTGGGTCCGTAAAGGCAAAAATGATTTTGCAATTTTATGTATATAATGTTGCAATTTTAATGATTATGGATTTTTTACAACAACAATAAATATTTTCCACCTGTAGTGTGTGTGTGTAGTGTTTGAGTAGCGCCAGAAAGGTCATGGCCATTTAATCATCAAAATTGAATGAAATGGAAAATTTCTATCAAATTTTTGACTATTTTAAAAGACAGCAAAAGTTTTTCCTGGTTTCCTACTCAATTGTTCTATCAAATCTAGTTCTCAAATCGGTGTGCACAAATCATCTAAAATACTTGAGACGGTTTCCATGACAGATTTTAATGTTTTCGCTGGCTTATGTTTTCTGCAGCGAAACTTGCAGATTTCTAGAAAACTAATAAAATGCGGACAAACTATAGTTTGAGCTTCAGTTTTAGAAAATTCGAATACAACCAAACTTCCATATCTCGAACCACCCTTATCTAGTAGAAGATTTCGTCTTACGGATACTTTGAGTTATGGAATTACTTGAAAAAATGTTTAAGGGACTTTATAACCTTAACTGCCACTAGAATTCGACTTAAAGCACGATATGTGGCTGTGCCAGAATCACCATTTTTGTAGTAGGTTTTAATAATTTTTACGCGTCGTCAATGTCCGACTTCCAACTGAAAAGGAAAAAAATTGGTTTAACAACTTAATTTGACAGTTGTCGAATTCCAGCCCTATACGTTTGAAACCACGAAATGGATAACCGTATATTTTTGAAATATTTTCAAAGTTGACTACTTTTTGTATTTTTCGATTATAGAAAGTAGATTTTATTTTATATTTTTTGTTTTTGGTTTTTACACATTGTGACGTAATTGTTTATATTGGAGATAAAATAATTTATCTTTTATATTAATAATTTAAATTTGACAAATGTTAATAAAAATCGAGCTCGTGGTCTGATGTTGTTATTTAGTTTTATTTATTTATTTTTTATTATTTAAAATCGTATAACTTCATCCACTTCTGTTACTCACATATAGGTTTTTTTTTATTATATCCAGATATTTCGCATTTCTTTGTATTGCATCTTCAGGGGATTAATATAACGGGTTTTCCAACAAGAGGTGTTATTTTGAATCTCCCTTTATTTCTGTAGCTGTCACTTTTGAAGCTTTTATTCTTTGACATTTGACAAGTAGAAACTACGCCATAAATAAAAATGGAAAGATAAACGCTTCAACAATGCATTGAGATTATTAAAATTCACTACAACCAGTGGAAAAGTTGCAGTCGGGTAAACCGACTTATATATACCCTCACCCTCAGTAAAAACATACAAGTCTCATACTCATAAGTATCGGAAAGTCAAAAGTGACCGTAGCTACCATCATTTGATGTAACATCTGATGAAAAGTCATAATAGCAACCTAAAATACCGAATGCTATAGAAAAATATTGGATGGTACATTGGGAGGTACCAGAAGGGGAGTTGCCAGACTTCCAAGTTTTTGTCCAAAACTTTGTCTAGCTATAACTGTACTAAATACAAAATGTGGGCAAGATAGCATTGGTCATACTGATAGTATTAGGGGGCGGAATGGTACATTTGTATGGGAGGTACCAGAAGGGGAGTGTCCAGACTTCCAAGTTTTTGTCCAAAACTTTGTCTAGCTACAACTGTACTAAATACAAAATGTGGGCAAGATAGCGTTGGTTATACTGATAGTGTTAGACGGTTTATAAGCGGCGGGATGGTACATTTGTATGGGAGGTACCAGAAGGGGAGTTGCCAGACTTCCAAGTTTTTGTCCGAAACTTTGTCCACTTATACCTTTACTAAATACGGAATTTGGGCAAGATCGCGTTGGTGATATTGATAGTATTAAACGGGGTTTTAAGGGGTGGGATGGTACATTTGTATGGGAGGTACCAGAAGGGGAGTTGCCAGACTTCCAAGTTTTTGTCCAAAACTTAGTCTAGCTATAGATTTACTAAATACAGAATTTGGGCAAGATCGCGTTGGTCATATTGGTGTTACTACACGATTTCTAAGGTAGGCGGGATGGTACATTTGTATGGGAGGCACCAGAAGGGGAGTTGCCAGACTTCCAAGTTTTTGTCCAAAACTTAGTCTATCTATAGATTTACTAAATACAGAATTTGGGCAAGATCGTGTTGGTCATATTGGTGTTACTACACGATTTCTAAGGTAGGCGGGATGGTACATTTGTATGGGAGGTACCAGAAGGGGAGTTGCCAGACTTCCAAGTTTTTGTCCGAAACTTTGTTCAGTTATACCTTTACTAACTACGGAATTTGGCCAAGATCGAACTTTAGCGTGTTGATATTATTACACGATTTATAAAGTGGGCGAAATAGCAGATTTGTATGGGAGGTACCCGAAGGGGTGTGGCCACCCTTCGGAAAATATTAAGCCATACCAAATTTCAGAGTGATTGCGTAACTCTTTCGAAAGTTATCGTGCGTACCAGCAGGACAGACAGACGGACAGACGGACGGACAGACGGACATGGCTCAAACGATTCAGAAAGTCATGAATCGAATTTGGTTCAAAGACACCTGGGGTCTAATGTGAATATTTCTAGGTGTTACACTTTTGGGTCGTATCAAATGATATATACCCTCCTACCCGTAGGGTGAGGGTATAAAAATATTGGATGGTACATTTGTATGGGAGGTACCAGAAGGGGAGTTGCCAGACTTCCAAGTTTTTGTCCAAAACTTTGTCTAGCTATAACTGTACTAAATACAAAATGTGGGCAAGATAGCGTTGGTTATACTGATAGTGTTAGACGGTTTATAAGCGGCGGGATGGTACATTTGTATGGGAGGTACCAGAAGCGGAGTTGCCAGACTTCCAAGTTTTTGTCCAAAACTCTGTCTAGCTATAGCTTTACTAAATACAAAATTTGGGCAGGATCGCGTTGGGCATATTGATATAATTACACGATTTCTAATGTAGGCGTGATGGTACATTTGTATGGGAGATGCCGGAAGGGGAGTTGCCAGACTTCCAAGTTTTTGTCCAAAACTTATACCAACTATAGCTTTTCTTAATACAAAATTTGGGCAAGATCGCGTTGGGCATATTGGTGATATTACACGATTTCTAAGGTAGGCGTGATGGTACATTTGTATGGGAGATGCCGGAAGGGGAGTTGCCAGACTGCCAAGTTTTTGTCAAAAACTTTGTCCAGTTATACCATTACTAAATACGGAATTTGGCCAAGATCGAACTTGAGCGTGTTGATATTATTACACGATTTATAAAGTGGGCGAAATATCAGATTTGTATGGGAGGTACCCGAAGGGGTGTGGCCATATAGCCCATATGCAATCCCATAAGCAGTTTTGGGAAAATATTCAGCCATGCCAAATTTCAGAGTGATTGCTTAACTCTTTCGAAAGTTATCGTGCGTACCAGCAGGACAGACGGACGGACGGACAGACGGACAGACGGACAGACGGACATGGCTGAAACGATTCAGAAAGTCATAAATCGAATTTGTTTCAAAGACACCTGGGGTCTAATCTGAATATTTCTAGGTGTTACACTTTTGGGTCGTATCAAATGATATATACCCTCCTACCCGTAGGGTGAGGGTATAAAAATACAAAAAAGAATTGCATTTACAGAATTTAACAATGTGTATGGCAAAAAAAGTTTGATTGTTTTTTGTCTCTCCGGTAAATATTATAATATGGACTTGGACTTGAATTTTTATATAAAGTGTATTTTCTTATCTCTACTATGACGTCACCGCTTGACTTGTACCAAATAAAGTTTTGTTGCTGTAATTTATAAAACAACGTTTTTAAAAAAAAACACACACTTTGGACCAAAGGAACTTTTTGGTAAGTTTTGCACGTAAGATATGGGATATGTTTATGAAGTATGCTCTGAAATCCCTACAAATTTGATAATTTTGCCCAAATGACCTTTAAGAAAACGTTTAGATTAAAGCCGATTTCTTTAAAATTACGATAAATCTTATAAAGTGGGCGACTAAAAACTTTTATTTTTCGAGATTAACAGCTTAATTTAATTTGAAAGTTTCTCACTAAATACATTCCAGCATAAATAGACATGTTTTTGCATAAGATACAAATTCCCAGATATGGATATGCCGGGACCATAGACAATTATCTGACGTCAGACTTACATTGCTGGGATGTCGGACACACACAAAATTAGGCAATACCAAAATATGGATATAGCATTATTGTATCTTATGCAAGAAAAAGTAAAAAATCCTATGCTAATTGAATGATTTCTAAATAAATTTCTCAAGAAATCTGATAATTTTGTTATAGGGGCTCATGGTCGCTTTTAATTCTATGAACGCTCTGCATATCTGGAATCTCCCATATAAAATTGTTCGTGAAAATGCGGAAGATCAACTGGAAACAGTTAAGACCACAGGTCAGCGGATGTATTCCTAAATTAGATTTGGTTTATCCCATAGTGGACAACAAATGGGCAAAACAAATTTCACTGGAATTTATAAAAATTGTATATAACAAATACTTCGAAATTGGAAGGCACGTTGTTGACTATTGATCTATGGTCGCTTTGTCACATTTCGGTTCGAGTATCACTGTTTTCTCCTGAAGTTATAATTGTTGTCCTATACAAATTGACCCATCTAAGGGAAGGACAGTTAAAGACACAACATAGAAATTCACTATAAATAAAAACGTACGCCGCTCAGACAACTCTTCCGCAATTGGACAGTTGCCATTCAGTAGATGAAAATCGAAACTAGTAAATCTATTGAAACATTTTTATTGTGTTGGGTAAATTATCAAAATGGAATTAAATGCTATTAATCACCGTGATGGTGGCAACATATTGTCTTTATCCTTATTTGTACTTACCTACCCAAATACTGGAGCAATGTGTCCATAAAAACAATGGATTGCCATGGCATGGTCTTTAAGTTATCTGACAAATAAATCAATAACGTTACATCATTAATTAAATCATACTCTATCTCTTTCTCTCTCTCTATATATATATATATATGTGTGTGTATGTTTGTACAATCAGACACAAACGAATAACAAGAAATTTAATTTTGCTAATGCCTAACAAATGCCGGTCTGTCTTCTGACTGACTTCCAGTAAGAACGACTGTTTGGCCCTACCACTCCTGTGCCGCTGGCCTTAATTGGGGTTGTGGCAGCAGTGACTTCAAAACATTTTCACGCCGTAATATGAGCGTACGTGTTACAATGCCGGCAGCTACGGCATTGGCAACAGCAACACGAAACGACAAAAGAAATCAAACGAATTAATACGACAAATAATATGCATACATTAACAAGAATACACCTTCCTTTGGCTCTTGTGTATGTATATATATTTTTTTTTTTTAATTTGGAGTTCTGTGTATTATACATTTTGATTGACGAAATGTAAAGGAATACAGAAAAAAAAACCTAATGACAAAATATTAATACGATAATTCAATATTTGTAAAGGTGTAATTTATTAAAATTAAAACGACAGCAAGTCAAACAAGTCATAGCCAACCAACCAACACACTCTAGGTGAACAGTCCACGTTGAAGTGTCTCATTTGTAAATAACATTTTTGTTGAAGGATAATCTTAAAGATGGATTGACGTTATTAAGGTGTTGTATTCATTAAATACAACTCGTGCACGAATCGACCACTAATAAATCTTGAAACAAGCAAAAGCAGACGCACACACATACTGACCCACTCACGCACACATTCAAATGTCATGGAAAACGAAGAAAATGTAAACACGTAAGAAATCCTTTAACCATAAACAGAAATACCAATACGATCAACATCACTGTTGGTAACCACACATGATTCGTAGACACCCATTCGTTACTTAGGTTCATGTCTGGGTGGTGTGTATTTTGAACTTGGGGGGGAATAGACGGACGACGGCACATGATGTGTGCTTAAGACGGTGATGCATTTGCCAGGCTACCAGGATAAACGAAGGTTTTTGCTTTCTGTGGTGGCAGTGAACAATAAATGGCCCTTTAAAATACCACAAACAACATTCTGTTACCGTAATCAGCTGTGTCCAACCATCGGGGACTGTACTGCGACAGGTCACAGTTGGTCAGGACAAGATATGACTTAATGCACAGTGGAACCAATGAAAATCCATAAATTCAAGAATTTTTTTAAAATCGTCACACTAGGTTACATTAGGCCAACAGCTGTGGAAACCGTTTTAAAATTGAAGTTTACCGGATAATCTCTTTATATTTGTCCCGATTTGTTATCTACATTTTTGGCAGGCACATATTACATAATCGCATAATAACCCGCACAAATTTGTGATAGAAAAACAAAACAACAACGAGCTCAAAGATCAATATCGAATCATGCGGATATTCTTCATTCATCGCCATAACATAAAATGGGTTTGTGGATGTTCCAGACATGACCTGTGTAACTAAAAGCGGTAATTCTGTAATTCGATTGAATAACAAACATAATTTATCTTTGAACACTTTCTGTGTGCCGGCCGAAAATGTTTCAAATATGCCGACAAACCGAGGCTTTTGCTTTTATAACAAATTGAATAAACTGCCAAAATTCTCTGCTCCATTCACCAACAGTTCAATTAGCAAAGGACGGCGACATACTTTCGGTTTCGTTGTACCGGGTGTTTTTTTTAGACGTGTGGTTTTCAATCTGGCCACACTTTTATCGCACTTGGTCTTTTTGATAGCTGTGACAGCTGTAGATAAGAGTATCGAAGAAGACCCGAATGAGTCCATCCGCCATCGCGCTCAGCCCCACATTATGGAAGATTGTTGCGGAAGGATCTTGGTTTGCGGGCTTTCAAAATCCAAATCGTGCAAGAATTGAAGGCAAACGTTGATCAAGCGCAACGCACGTTCGGTGAATGGTCGCCAAACGAGATGGCCACCGATTCCGATTTTCACAAGAAAATGTAGTTCAGGGATGAAGCTCACTTTTGGTAGAATGGGTACGTTAATAATCGTATCATTTTGAACATTCGCTGTCGCAAAAAACGTTTTTGGAATAATGGCTTTCAATATTCGCCTTTGCTAAACGCACATTCTTTACAGCCCTACTTTGGAGTAAGGAAAGTTCACAAGCCATTGTTGAGACGCGGTTACATCCTCAAAAAGTCACTGTTTGGTGTGCTATATGGACAGAGGGAATCTTTGGTCCATATTTCCTAAAAAAATTAAGCCGGCCATAATGTTATAGTCTAAAGATTATTTACTTTTTTGTCCCTGAATTGGAGGATGTTGATGTGGACGACCTTTGGTTCCAACAAGACTGCGCTACATCTTGGCGTGGTCTCCAAGATCGTGCGATTTAACACCGCTGAACTATTTTTTGTGGGGTTTTATGAAGTCGCCGATAAGCCCGACACGATGTTCATCTTGGCAGAGAATATTCCGCGTGTTATTGCTGACATAAGGCCCCAAATGCTGCAAAATGTGGTCGAGAATTTGTCTTCTCGCCTGAAATTTATTTGAGACAGCCACTTGTCCGAAATCATTTTTAAAATATAATGGCAAACCCTTATCTTTATAATAAAAATAAATTCTTGGCCATAACATTAAGTTATATGCGTTTTATTTCTTCTTGAAAACCACACGTCTAAAAAAAACAACCTCTACATTAATGCGAACCAACACTGAATGGTCAAAGTTTTGACATGACTGATCTAAAACAAATACATTGGGGCACATTAGGACATACCATCAAGTACACGCATACCTTTTTTCTTCTTCTCGCTGTGGTGAATGAATTTGTTGTGTTCAATATATACAACACACACATATGCGACGTACATACAGGCCTATATTTACAAAACACAATGTCGACCAATTCGCCGAGTAAGAGTGTGGTCGCAAGTGCACACAATCGTGTGGACGTACATACAGACATACATACATATATATTTATGTATATATGTTTGGTGGCAGCCGCCTTACGCAGTATATATTTAATGTTATATTACACTGATTTCCAAGGACGTCTCAGGGCGTTCTTTAAAAGATTAATGATTATTAGCTTGTATTCCTTGTTATATGAATGTATAAAGATGTGCTTGTTTTCCCCAGAGTGTACGTATGTACGCATGTATGCATGCGATAAATACACAACGTATATAGTATGCGTGTATATACATATACGGTCGAGTAAATATATCTGTTTGTTCGGATGTATGTATATGTGTGTTTGTGTGTGTGTTCGGGCATATATTTGCCGATGTTCTATAAAAATCTCGTCGTTTTTCACAGAAACAGAAATAACTGAAAGACAAAGAGGAGCGTAATAACGTCATTTAGTTGGCCCGGTCCGAATCGTATGTACCCTCTACCATGGATTAGACTCCAATCGTAGTCGGTGATGTATGATGCAGAACCTAGCAAAAGGCGCTAAATGTTTGCCTTCTGTGACAATACAACACATACTACCTTTGTCCCTTCATGATCTAATCTATAGGTTTCTGGGGGGAAAAAAATGTCATAATGTCTGTGGTTTTCACATGCAACTACTTAAGTCGTAAAATCAGGAGAGTCAAAATACATATTTTTTTTGGCGTTTTTAAACCAGTTGAACAAATTTTAATTTTTTTTTTTTGTTAACCAACATATAGAACAATTTAATCAATACATCTGATTTTTTCATAAAAATTTTTTCAAAATAAAATGTTAATGACATATAAAAAAACACAAGGTTATATGTGCAAAAAGTGGGAGCAAAATAACAGCGTATCTCCATTTAAGATGTTTTTTTGTGAAAATAAATATTTTCATGTAGTTTTTAGTAGCTGCTAATTTTTAGAAACGTTGCACTTAAGTCGTTTCTTAATAAAAGTTTAGGCAAACCGAATCAGCAGTAAAAATGTAGCAATTTGGTTTCAAACCTTAAATATGGACTTAAGTCGTTGCTTGGAAAATCACAGATGTATTTCTGTCAAGTTTTATCTTTTTAGATCGAATATTTCAAGAGACCGAATATTTCAAGATGGTCGAGATTGCCACATTATTGCTGGTGTGTTCATACTATCCTTTAATGGTTGAGTATTTAACTTATTGAAATGGAAATATTCTCTGAAATCATTGAGCAATGCACAACATAATTGTTGTACTCATTGGTATGGAATTGTAATTTAAAGCTGGAGCCGAAGGGGCCATTGATTTGTATACAATTTTTAAAGGGATTTTATACTCGAACAGTTTTTTTTCAGATTGCCTATAAATTTGAAATGCTGCGATCTTAATATTGAAATTAATACATATCTCAATTAATTGAGTGCCAAATTCGAACAGTCTCACGTTTGTCTTCCATTGAACCCCAAAATATTGGTACGACTTCCAATGTGTTTTTCACATTTTTGGAGATAATTTCATTTAACCCTTTTGAACCTACACCGCTTTTCATGTTCTACCGTAAATACATTACTTATTGTAATTTCCTTTTTGCGATAAATAGAGAAAAGCTAAATGGAAAATGTTAAACGAAAATATCTATTTTTTTGCATTGAATATCTCCTTTAGTTTTAAATAACGCCATGAAAATAACAAAAATTGTTGGGTCCATTTTCATTAGGCACTCTCAGTTTCTTTGGGCTCATTTTCATTATGCAAACGGACCCCACATTTCAAGTCGTTTCACTTTTGGCCCGAATTTTCCGGGGGTCGTGGGGACATTGCCAAAACATGAGATTAATTGCTTATCAACCATTATGGGAAAAATAGAGGAAAGCAAAATGTAAAAAAAAATTAAATTATATTAAAATCGCCCTAATTTTGCTTATTTCGTTTTCGTTATTTTCTTTATCGGGCCATGTTGAACTAATTTTTGTTTACAAAACATTTGGTTTCAACAGGACGGCGCTACGTGCCAAACAGCCGAAGCTACACTCGATGTTTTGCGGCCTTTTTTTGAAGATCGCATTATCAACCGCAGAGCTGATGTCGTAAGGCTACTGCATGGCCAGCCGAGGCAGCCATTTGAATGAAATTATTTTCCATTATTAAACGGAAGGATTGTAATTTCAAATAAAAAAAGAAATTTGAGAAAATATCCAGTAGTTTTTTTTTATAGAATTTTCAAAAAAAAAGTTATTTGGCGGACCCTGTATTATATTCCGTTTACAAGGTAGAGGTTATTGCACATTCGCGTAGCCTTATATCTAGAGTATTATAAATTAGGGAATCAAAGAGAATCTAAGTAAATTATAATTTCATTTACAATTACAATTCTGAAGGAAAACTATTAGCAAAAACCTAATTCACCTTTGAGTCTGCGATTTTGTATTAATAAATTTGAGCCTGTGATTATGTGAGAATTACTTTCGGAATCCAGTTTGCATTTTCCGTCTGTCCCTCGAATAGTTCGTGCCTGAGAACAACACTATTTGCAGTAAATACAGTAGTGTAGATTAGTTCCAGAAACCTACATGTCACACATACGGAATGTATTAACTTTATTCAAATAAAGTTTGTAAATATTTGCTGTTTAATAGTCCAAAGTCTGCGGGTCCCTCCTACACATAACGAAAGGAGAGAGTAAATCAATTATAGGAAAAACCTCCATATTCAATGAGAACTTGTGTAATTTCCGGGCATCCCACTATTGAATATTTGGATGTGTTACAAACATCATGAACAACCAAATGTATATGTGCAGCCCGCTTGTGCCGGGTATAAAAAACGACAACACAACTTTTGTTATAAATATATGGCAAAAGATTTACTTGTTAAATGCCATTACTGCTGTTCCTCCCTTTGTTGTCGTTGTCGTTGCCATTGCCGCTTTATTCATCCTAGCCTTAAAGACATTCTCTGGGTATATCTGGGCCCGCCCAACCATACTGCCGTCTTTGTGGCAATGTGTACAAACACACACTTACGCACACTTCACTCTGCGGAAATAGGCAAATAAACACACCCATTTAACATTTTTACGCATATAACTCGAATATATCAAACCATTTGTCTAACTTGGTTCGGTACATTCGTTTTTTGACAAACTGACATTTGAATTAACGTACATTTATTTATAAATACATATTTCGCAGATAATTTATATGCAAAACGTATCCTCTATCTCCCATCATATTCCCGACGTCCTTGTTGTTGCCGGGGTCTGCTATTGCCTGTGGTGCTGGTTGACAGCAGCACATTGCCGGGCGCTGATGGTTATGGTTGATGCTGGTTGGTGCTGTTTTGGATATGGTCTGTTAGTGTGTCATAATATCTGTCAGATTGAAACCGTTGGGAACACCTCAACGTTGAAATGTTAAATTGTTAGCTTTTTATGATTTTCTTTTCACCGAGAAAACTTTCCGGTAAGAATATTTAAGGAAAAACTATTTTGTTCGCTACAACATAAGTTTGACTTTAATACCAATGTATGTGGACCCGAGTGTGCTGTATAATTCTTATTCTCCCACCACAAGTCGATAAAAAAAATAAAAATATAGCTTCGTTGAATTTTAAAAAAATGCAGATTATTGCCACAGGCAATGAAACACACACATTCATATATACAGGGTTTTTAAAGTTCGAGGTTCTTTTGCAAAGTGAATTTAAACAGTATCAATGGAAATCGATTATCTGTTTTACAATTTATGAATGAGAAATTATAACGTGTGCACTCTTACACATGCTCACTCATTTGCTGGAATTTTCGGTGAAATAATTCGGTGGTTCTCACGAATAACAACATAAATTAAATAGTTAACTTCTCAGCAAAGCAGAGTAAACACATAATTTTCTAAATTGCAGCTCTTGTAAAAATAAAACAGAGACAACTGAGTAAAGAAATATTTTTAATAAAAAAGTTTATTTTAATGAAAAGCCCTTTTGGAAAATGTAGCTCTTGCAGGGACGGACTTATCCTTGTATTTTTTTTAAATACAAATTTTGGTAAGAAATAAATTATAGAAAAAATTATATTGCATTTATTCAAATGGATACCATAAATTCAGCTAGTACTAAACAGGAACTACATTAAATAAATAATCAATCATTTAATTTTGCATGCTAATCCGGAAACAAATCCAGGTGTTGGATGTTGCGTTTGATTATAATTAAAATCAAATCCGAAAAAGTAAATTTGGTTCATAGGACAGAAAAAAATCTATTTTTTGTAACACCACACAATTGTGTTCCTATTTCATTACAACGTTTTGTATCAAGGCTTCAATTGTTTCTGGTAGATTTGAATAAACTCTATCTTACAGACGATTTCACAGAAAATAGTCCAGCGGCGTTCAAAATTTCCTGAAATAATTCATCGCGGAAATTTCGTTTCGTAGAGAACACTTATCGCCAAAACATATATGTATCACCAAAAAAAAGGTAAGCGCATTTTCGAACGAAAAATACACCACCAGACTGATAAACACCCACAGCTGTAAAGTAATGATTGCTAATTGTAATAATTGCTAATTAAATTACATTTATTTAGATTTAAATTATTGATTAAATGGCAAATATTTTCAGTTTCTTAAGACTTCCAATTAAATACAATTACAAATACTCAAAAAGTAATCAGGATTACTTCCTATGAAAAAAAAGAATCAGAAGTAACCGGAAAATAAGCCGACTTTTTTCAGAGATTACTTTTGATTCTTTCTGACTATTTTTAAATCTATTGCATTCATACTTAGGCGATGCCATTAACAAATATGGTCATGCAAATTTTTTTTACCACATCAAATTCAAACAGTACTTAACTTCAGTCATATTTTTCTTTACCCGTATAAATTGTAAAAGGCTTTTTTGTTTGTCGTTTTTAATATTGCTAAGCTGACCGCATTTTTCTTGATTTCTTGTATGTGCAGTTGAGAAAAGTTGCTTGTTGACTTCATTGATTTTATTATCATTATTCGAGATGGCATCGTGGGTAGCTTTTTGCTCACGTTCAGACACGCCCCCTTGACAAGAGCGAACATTATTACTAACGATCATATCTGGTAAATTTTCATCCTTATATCAACTATATGTTTAATTAAACGATCAGGGTGATAATACACTGGTGTTTTTAAGACTTTTTACCTAGCCTGACGATTTAAATTTTTCGATTAACTTTTTTTGTCTAGCCCCTACTGAACTATCAAAAATAGTCACCACTTTTTGAAATTATATATTCATAGATTTAGCATTTTCATTGAAATTGAACTAAATTTTAGAGATTTGTCCACTTTCTACATCTGCCAGTTGAAATAAAAAGAAAAAACTGTCAAAATTAAAAAAAAACTACCGAAAATGAAACTCAACTGAAAGGACCCTGTATATAAATATATATATATGTATACAGATGTATTTCGTATGTATGTATTGTTTATAAATAAGCGCAAAAACTGAAAGCTCTTAAGACCTCACGCACACATACATACGCATGAATGTTACACATGCATACACCGATAAAGTGGACCACTTTCGCGAACCCAAATTACACAGTGGGTCAATCTACGCCGGTCAACTT
This sequence comes from Hydrotaea cyrtoneurina, assembly GCA_958296145.1. Lineage (NCBI taxonomy): Eukaryota > Metazoa > Arthropoda > Insecta > Diptera > Muscidae > Hydrotaea > Hydrotaea cyrtoneurina. The sequence continues at coordinate 40,310,524 of OY282515.1, read as the reverse complement.
ATGAAATTCTTACCTTAATCCTTACCGAATACAATGGTTAAACTGTTCACAGTAGTGGGGAAATAATAAATAATAGCCTGAAATGAAGCCCACTACAAAATTCTATGGGATACATTGCGAAAACATATAATCTTCCCGGTTGGCTTCTTTTTAATCCCTACTCTGCCATGAACCTAAAAATAGAAATATAGTCTTCATTAGTGTTTGGAGACTTAGTTTGAGGCCTCTGGTCCCAATTTTATGTTCGGTTTTTACAATGACTGACTAATATTATTTTTTTTGTGGGTGTTTTTATTCTTAACTCAAATGCTGCAACCATTTCTTGCAGACTAGTGAACCCATTATGCAAATCCAAAATTGCCCGAGAATTTCTAATCATTGTGATTTTATAAGTTGAGCCATACATATTTTTAAAATTAATTTCTATCGAATATATAAACTATTTGGATTTTTGAGTATGGATTTGTTTACTCTGGAGTTGTGACTAATTCACAGGCAATTACAAAAAACACAAGATACAATCTGAATTAAGAAAACAGACACTTTCTAAATACCGGTTTAAGAAGTGGCCAAAAAAATACCTTTTTGAAATAATGATTATTACTTATTTTCCTTAACATTCTATGAAGGAATAGACGGGCGAACGGCTAATGCTTTTTCCAGAGAAGTTTTACATGGCTTAGAGTTTGCTCTCTTACTCGTAAAGTCGAAACTGTTCGATGGTCTTATCCGGTTTCGAACTCGGGTTCTTCTGTGTGATAGTCGCACACACTACCTACACCACGGGCCTTATTATGATTATTTAATAATCATATTATATGAATAGAAAAATAAAAATTATTATATACATGTATGTACTGGCGTGTGTTAGCAACAGTCTTTACTTGTCAGACGTTCCCGTTTTTTAAAAAAAAACATGGATGTTTATTAAACGTTGCTTGTTTTTATACACTCTTTTTTTTAATATGGAATAAGTTTTGTAAAATATGTTAACCCATTGCAGTGCAGTGCGTTATTTACCTCATTGCCCATTTTTTTTTACTAAACTAAGTACAAAAAAACAAATGTAAGAAACAAAATATTTGTCTGATGTAAGTAAAGTTTTCTAAACTTTTCGATAAAAAAAACCGATATTTAATATTTTGACCCAATTGGGAAAAAAATTAAACTCTAAATAAACTCAATAATTTCAGAATTTGCTGAAGTTAGTAATTATCGATGTATGGTAAACATTATTAATTAGAATGCAAATTTTGGGATTTATAGAATTTAAAATTTTAAAATGTTTTCTTAGGTCGCCAATTTTGAATGTGGGTTTTGTTTCAATCAATTAACAGTTTTTATCTTCGACCTTTATGTAAATGTTGGTAAATGTTAATAAAAATCAAACTCGAGGTGTGATTATTTTTTATTTTTGTTGTTATTGTTGTATATTTATTTTTATTTCCCAATATTTCGCAATTCTTGAAATTGCATCTTCAGGGTATTGACCATCGTCTGTTGTTTGTATAGCACGATGATGAAACCCCTGAAGATGCAATTCAAAGAATTGCAAAATATTGTGAAACGAAAATAAGTACAACAGCTAAAAAAAATTAAAAAAAAACATACGATTTTTCCTGAGAAAAATTGGGGTTTTCGAAGGTTTTTCGAATTTCAAGCACAAGTTGGTTAATAAAAAACAGTCCGAAGTCAAAATGATGGAGGTAGAATTTGATGTAGAAAAATCAAAAATGTTTACAATTTTTTTTCTATTTAAAAGTATATTTCATGTATTCGACCTTTTTAATGAATATGAACTTATAGTTTATTTACTTTAGCTCGTGGTCTTGTTGTCTTATATTAATTTAAATGTTTATTTTTTCAATATTTCGTCTTTCGCCTAAAGACATCTTCAGGAATGAAATTAACAATTAAAAAAATATATGGTGTTGTAATATAATAAATAAATAAAATATTTGTCCATAATTTTCTTTCCTTTATTTTTTTTTGTGAATTTTAAAATATTTAAAATATTTTAAATATTTACTATATTGTCTAGTGCATGTGCAGACGCCAGTGTGGACAACCTTATGTTGTCAACTAAAACTCAGGTATCTGAGGGATTCCAAACGATGCTGTATGCTCCATGATTTCATATACGCAGTCAAGATAATTCGACGAATTCAAAGCTATTTCCCGCAATGTGATGTGAAGTCAATCTTTTAAATTTTACACTGGGTCCACATTGATATGGACTACTTCTGTCTAGATTTTGTTGTCTAGCTGTAAAATAATAAAGATTGGATTGATCTCAAGGTTCCAGTAACATATTATGCATTTGCATTTATCTCTATTCAAATGATTGGATTTTGTGTTTGGCTTCATCCTAAAATGTTAACATTTCTGTTGTTTCACATTTGCCCCACTGTATTTTGTACATGGCATGCCGCTACGAGCATATTGTTAAATGTGTAAGGAAATAAAAAGAAGCAACTTATGCATATGAGTACTATATGATCACGTTTGTGTATTTGTGTCTATCATAAATTCTCCAAAGGCGCTTGTTCGGTGGGTGGTGTGGTGTTCCCATACGATGTTTATGCGGGTGGTCGTTGTCTCCCCTGGCGTGTGTGTGCACAGATATTTAACTTTGCGAAGAATTTCGTGTATTTCTGAATTTGGCGTATGGAGGAGGAAGCGCGGTAGTTTTTTTCCGCTTCGGCTTGGGTGTTTTTATGTTTTTTTTTTGTTTGCCGTATAGTGCGGTATAATGATGTTTTTTCAATAAAGCACAATTTCCTTTTGCGGGCATCATTTCATTTTGCATGTCATCAATCAAACATTTCCTAATGATACACATTTACATCCCTCATAAAAAATATTAATGATGCTGTAACTTTGTGTTTGGGGTTTTTTTTTTTGGTTCATCGTTTCTGTGTAGACCCGGTGATTTCAACTAAAAAGTATGAGATTTCACAACAAGTGTATGGTATATGTCTCTAATGGTATATGTACGTCACATACATACATTTATGTCCACATATGTACACACACACACACCAACATTGTCCATCCATTCATTCTCTGCAAAGCTTGTCTATAAATTTATTTAATGTCATTATTCTGGATGTTAAAGAATATTTTGTATTGAGCTTAAGTTAATTTTGTCCATCACTGCAGGTAAAATGCAAAAATAAAACTTTGAAGTAAAATACATTGTGGTGTTGGATATGGTAGCAGATTTTATTAGATATTCTTGGTTGTACCAGATTGTACCAGATTTAATTAGATCTCTTATAAGATCTTTTCGTATCTAACTTTCAGTTTGTTTCAACGTTGTTGCAAATAAACTGTGGGGTAGAAATTCTTGTGGTCAGATAACAGATTTACCCGTAAACATACGATTTAAATTAATATTTCATGAAGGAAGCTCCTCACGAATATTGTTTGCGTTCCCTCACATCCAAAATATCATCCATGCATCTCTCGCTACATCCTGGACTTTTGCATCATGTGCAGAATTCTTAACATCGCTAGCTTTTCAGCACTACTCGTCCGGGAGTCTGAGGGAGCGGTGTTTTCTTCCCAAATTTGTCATTGGCTACTGGAGATTTTTGGCTACTATTCATAATTTAGTGAAGATTCCTTCGGAACAGATGGTAAGTCGAATACTCACTTGTCTGTTTGTTGTATATGCAGCTTTGTTCACCTTTCTTTCTGTTTTTCTTATGTATGGGTTTCGTTTTCTTTAATCGGGAACATTGATTTATTTTTACAAGTTCATGATGAGAAAACCTGTATAAGCAGACAAAAAAAAAAAATTATTAAGTTGGCAGAATTTTTCCATACCAGTATATGAGAATTTTTTGGCCATAAAGCTGGCATTTGTTTACGTTAAGATAAACGTAATTTTCACATATTTTTCTCTCCAAATGTTGTTGTATAAAAAAGTAGTTACTAATTAGGATATTGGAAGGAAGAATGAAAAAGTGGTGTTTGTTGATATTTGAGAATGTCACAGCTGACAGGAAAGACACTTGCTGGAAGATTATTCCACATACGAACAGTTCGGCTGTAGAACGAATTTTCTATATAGTGCTTCGTCCGATTAACCGGCCATTTGACAATGAATGGATGAGACTCCCTGGATAGCCAAGTATTTGGTCAGGGACCAGGCGGATATCTGACGAACAGACACCATTAAAATATCTACAGAAAAGCGAAATACAGCCCACGACCGTGATGACGGATGACAACAGATTTGGATACCATACTCTATCATATCTCTGGAGCCCTTACCATGTATGGGAATTATATTCCATCTTTGGCCTCATGCCTCATAAACACATATTTTTCAAAAATGGATTAAAATAGTTTCTACAACCAAACTATATTTGGTAAAATAAATAAAAATGCAATAAAGAAAATGATCATAGCAAACCCAAAAACTCATACAAAGGAAATGGGGTAGCTACCCTTACGAAACCAGACATAATATCGTAGGTGAGTATTTGTTTGAGATGAATGATAACCAAGAATACATAAAACAAATTAAATTAGCTTGGTATTCAAAATTGCCTCAGCTAAAAAAATATGTGAAAATACGAATTGTATAATTGGCTCTTTACATAACGACACCTGCGTGTAGGTACATACATATATACATACATATCACGTCATAATTTAAAGCTTACAATTTAAAACCGAACATCATCAATATATAGCAACCTGCATCGTACAATGATAAATGTGCTTATGATCTCGGTGAGATGTAAAGAAAGCTAAATATTGAAGTAACCATAAGTGTATGTGTTCCTCTGGGATAAAACGTTCGTCGGGTGACATTTCAAACAAATACATGAAATTGCTATAATGCGAAATAAAATGATTTATACATGTTATATCTCCATCCCTAGAGTCTTATAAAAGGCAACAACAAAAGTATATATTTGACATTTTTGTTCAAATTAAAAAGGTAACATTAAAAAAAGTTACAGTTGGGTGAACAGACATGCGCACATTCTCAATCTGAGAAGGTTCCAGCTCGAAACAAGAGTAGGTCATTCTTAATATTTCTGGTAATATTTTTGTAATTGCAAATAAATGAATATTTCTAAGGCTCCCAAATTGCGACCCACTTCTACCTAGTATATGTATGTGTAGCTCATATTAAGCAAATTTTAAAGTTAATGTATTTGCACAAATACGAAGAGCCCAAAATTTTGTGTTTTGCCATTTTGTCAATCAAATAATATTCTTAAGTAAAAACTATTTTATGGAACGCATGATAATGAATTAAGGATCTGCTGAATACGGGCGTGACTCAGTGTAAACTATCCACTTAAATCTCTTAGACGCTTTGCATATATACAAAGCCAATAGACTACATCACGCTCGAAGAGACAACCGCACCAATAACCTGTTAGAAATATTTATAGGGCTGTCGATCCTTCAGATCCATTGATTTCCACAACATTTTTAAAAAAAACGGTTACATAAACGAAAATGTTCCACAATTCCACCTGAAGTATATTACAGGGAGGGGAGGGAAATTAATGAAAGTGGGCATGCCTATTTTGATTCAAATTTAGAAAATAAATTAGATTTATTAGATTTATATATTATATATATATATATATATTATATTATATTATTATATACTAGTAAGTTGTAATGCGCCTATAGCGCCCGTTGAAATATGGAAAAAAAATTTGTTGAAAAAAAAAATTTATGTTCAAAAAAAATTTTGTTGAAAAAAAAAAAAATAGTTAAAAAAAAAATTTTTGTGGAAAACAAAAATTGTTGAAAAAAAAAAATTGTAAAAAAAAAAATTTGGAAAAAAAAAAATGGGGAAAACACAATTTCTGTACAAAAAAAAAATATTATTTTTTTTATTATTTATTATAGAATTATAGAATGCCTATTTAAATTCCTACGTACTGCGTGACAGAGTCAGTGAATCAGTGAATCAGTGTATCAGTGAATCAGTGAATCAGTGTCGAGGGTAAATATATATTAAGATTCATCCAACTCCGAATATTAAAAATCATTAATCATCTCACAAGAGCGCAATCCATTCAATGCAACTGTTGATCGAACCTCATTTTCGAAAAAGTAAGGTCCAATGATCCCGCCGGACCATAAACCGTACCAAACAATCACAAGTTGAGGATGGAGAGGCTTCTCATCAAAACTCTTGGGTAATAATAATTTTGCTATAATTTTTGCGATAATTTTGCTGGTTGGAGTAGCCACCGAGGTGAAAATGGGCCTCATCAGTTAAGATGATTTTTCGATGGAATTCCGGATTATTTTTATGCATTTCAAGGACCCAATCGGCAAACACACGACGTTGTTGATGATCGGCCGGCTTGAGTTCTTGTGTTAACTGAACTTTATATGCCTTAAGACCCAAGTCTTTATTAAAATACGGTGTAATGACGTTTGTGGAATGCCCAATTCCAAGGAACGACGAGGAATGGACAAACCTCGGTTTTCTTCAACACTTTGTGCTACAGCATCATTATTCTCAGCTGTTCTTGTGCGACGTTCACGGGTTTTATTCTTCACATCACTAACTTGTCCCAACAGCTCAAATTGTTCCACCAATTTCTGTATTGCGATCCGACAAGGTGCTTCACGACAATCCAGCTTTAGTTTTGCCAACTGTGACTGGAAGATATTCACCATTTTCGTAGTGAATTTTAATACTTTCAATGCGTTGTTGAAGCGTATATCGTTCCATTTTTTGTAATGGCGTAGTTTCTATTTGTCAAATGTCTAAGCATACCAGGTGAGTCACAAACTGACAAGGGATTCTTCTCCAGACGTAATTTTGCAAAGTTTAATAGCAATTGCTTAATGTTTATTGCGATTGGCCACTTCTTTGTAATGTGAAGAGTTAAGGCTTCCATTGTCTAGGCGTTTCTATCACCTCACAATTTGTAAAATTGTACATCCGACAAAAAGGTCAAACACTTTGAAACACCTTTCATCCCTAAGGTGGCGGATGAGTGTTATTACAAAATGACTAATATTACTCATACGACCTTTGGTACGCACGCAATGCCATTCTTTTGGTGAAAACTAAAAAAAGTGTGTTCGCTATATCGATGATATGCCCACATTATGTCATAAGCCCGTGGCATTTGTGCCTATGCCAGGCATTTCCGAAATCCTGCGTGGAACATCCATCTTTGATGAGTATGTGTCAACAATTACTAATTATATATTCATTAGTTGAAATACAAAAATTACAACAGACATAATTTACATATTTTATAGTAATCCATCAAAGACACACAAAAAAAAGGTTAATTATAATTCGGTATACAATCACATGCAGACGCTAAAATGAGGTGAACCGTATACAGAGGGGGATAAAAGTATGCGTCCATTGGGAAATGCTTCCAAAGCTAATTTCAACTGAACCTCTTATGTTGGTATCATTGGGATCATTGGCATTCCATGGAATATTTTCCACTATGTCTTTATTAAATTAGTTTCAAATATAATTACCAAAACTTTGATTATTCTATTAACTAACGGCGCAGTATTCATTTGGTAAATGTAACACCAAGAAAAGACGAATACTTTTCAGCTTATCTGTACATTCATTAAACAAACGCAAACAAAGGCATACATACGCCCCATATGTATACAGACATACATACACAAAATCACATATGTATATGTACGTAAAATATTCATATCCACTCACCCATACAGACTGACAAATGTACATATGTACGCCGACATGTTTTAATAAAAATATATGAATTGTATGCTTAATAATGCAATTAAATATATATAAAATTCTGAAAATAATTAAACACAATTTATAATTATTACAAATAAGCAGGGTGCTGGAGAACAGTGTTGCCAACTCTCATAAAAAATGGCTAAAACTAAACCCACGTAGTAATACAAATTTAAGGCAGCTATATTAGGAAAAATGTGTGAAAATTTTTTTTGTATTTTCATACATTTTTCTTTTAATTTTTTATGAACACGGGGGAAAGAGTGTAATGATTATGTTTCTAGAAAAGGTAACAAATATAAATAAACAACTTTCGTCTACATGATAGTGCTCGTCGACATGTATCAACGTCGACTAATACTTTTTGGAATCGATAGAACATCGACCAAAATTGTGTCGATTCATCTTTTAAGACAACCGATTAATTCTGCATAAAAGGCAGTAGCGATTTATACCTACAATTTTTAAATATTTATTTTTAAAATTTATTTACTAATTTTATTTATTAATATTATATATTTTAATATTAATTTTATTTATATATATATATAATTTTATTTTAAAATGTTTAATTAGAATAATTATAATTAAATTTATTTACTAAATTTTAAATTGAAATTATATTATTAGGGGTAATATAATTAAATTTTCTTTTATTTTTATATAATTTCATTTTTATCGGGGATTTTAGAACTAATAAAAATTATATAAATAAATATTTATTTTTAAAATTTATTTACTAATTTTATTTATTAATATTATATATTTTAATATTAATTTTATTTATATATATATAATTTTATTTTAAAATGTTTAATTAGTTTTATTTATAATTATAATTAAATTTATTTACTAAATTTTAAATTGGAATCCAAAGTCAATTCTGCGTAGCCCAAATAGTGCGTTTATTGAAAAGACAATTAAGCCGAAATGGGCACCCACTGCTTCTACTCAAGTTGTTCTAAGGTCGCGATTGGTCTCATTTTAACATTTGTTGTTAAGTTTTATACTTAATAGTGTACTGTATTTGGTCCAATAATACATAGCAATTATTTTGTTTTTACTTTTAAATAGAAAGTCGAAAAGTCGACTTTAATCGGTGGCATCATTGTACAATTTTTCTGTTATCGGTATGTGATACAAAGAGATGAAGAAACACTTTTTGAGCCCGGAGATTAAAGACGTGGTCTTGGGTCTTGGGTCAGGTGGTCTCAGGCTCTTAAGACCACAATCGTTGAATATATTTTCTAAGTTAGAGCAAGAAACCGCCTCCAAGTTCATGAAAATTGGGTGGGCAGGATGTGCAACTGCGAAGTCAGCCTTATGAATGAAATCGTTGTGCATAAATGCAAAAAAATGTTTCTTGGTTAATTTTAAAAATAAATTTTTATTAAATTGTTTATTCGTAATTGGTGCAGCAAATCAAGCCGTTGGTTTCACCGAGTTTGTGGCCAATTCATCAGTCCACTAATGGGATATCATATTCCTTGTCTTTTTCTATTCAGGCTGATATTGAAGGTTTGTTGTATAAATATAAGAGCCGAATCGTAATGACGCTAAGGTCATATCCGTTTATTATTGTTTACAGAAAATATTTTGTGTGTCCTGTATTTTGTAAAATTTCAAATATTGGACTTATCGCCTTTACGACCTTAGATCGCGATATAAATATCTGAATTGAAATGCATTTTATTTATAATAAAAGTTGGCATAAATCTATCGCGAACAATGTTTTTTGCTCCAAACTAATTCTATTGTTCGACTTTAAGAATTTTTGGAAATGTTTTGATTGATCTGTTTTGCCCGCAATCAAAGAAAATAATGGCTCAGGTGGTGGTTTTAAAGATGTTAATTTAACTTCCCCCCCAGCGTAACATATTCCATCGGTTTCATTGTTAAAATTCAATTCATTTATTACACTCTATATCAATTTTTGCCAATTTAAATGTAAGGAGCCGAAGCGTTATAAGTGTTATAAACATAATGAAATCCTGCAACTTGAATGGAAGCATACGAAGCATTATAATGATATTATATATTACTAGTAAGTTGTAATGCGTCTATGGCGCCCGTTAATTTGCTTGAGAAAGTATTTGTTACTTAATTTTAAAAATTTTGTAAAAAATATTTTGAGAAAACTATTTTGTAAAAAAAAATTTCGAAAAAAATAAAATTGGAAAAAAAAATTTGTGAAAAAAAAATTGTTGCTGAAAAAAAAATGTTTGTTGAAAAAAAAATGTTTGTTGAAAAAAAAATGTTTGCTGAAAAAAAAAATTTTGTCACGCTGAGTGTTACGTTTCGGATCTCTTCTGTTTCTTTCTTTCCTTTGTTGTTAATTTTGATTTCATCTTGACCATGTCATTCGTTTCCTTGCTAATTCATTAGTTTCAAATAGCTCATGTTCAGACTGATTAGTTCGAGTCGTTGTGTGATCGTAGGCCGATTTGTGAACGCCTTCGTCTCAGTATTGTTGAAAAATCTTCTCTTCCATGCCGAAACTTGTTTATTTCTTATTTAATTTTGACAGAATGATTACAAATCAGTGATAACCAACGAACACACAGAAATTAAATAATTTAAATGACAGAGCATGCACTGCTTTTGTGTTAAACACAATGAAAAATTAAAACAAACTAAACATTGTATATGGGAAAAACACAACATCGCAAAAGTGTGCGTAAAACGCAAATGCTTAGATATTTTTCATTGTTTTCTTTGAAATTAATCAGTGAAAGTAGATACTACCGCTTAGTGCGATTTCGTTATAACGCGGTTTCAATATTTTTCCGTTTTTTTTTTGTTGCGAGAGACTTTTGGTTTCTCTTTTGCTATGCGAATGCTTACGAATTTGTTTGTTTACCATAACTTCACAGGAGAAGCCAAACATTATTGTAAAATCTTAAAACTCTTTTCGTTACGTCGTTTAGGAATTCGCCTACAAAATTGTAAATTTTGAATATTGAAGACACATGTATTCTGGGCCATTTTATAATCAATATAATCTAATCAATCAAAAACAAGTTTCTGGGCTTTTTGATGATTGGTAATTTTGTATTTTAGTTGACGATATATCGAATGTTCGTAATACATAATTTTTTTAAGAAACTTTCAAAAATTCTCAACCGAATAAAATTACTATACAAATATGATAAATTTCCCGCAATTGCCTTCTCATATTATCCAGAGCATTGTGGCCTCTCACAATGTGACAAACTACTGGCAGCATATAAATTCGCAACACTGTGCCTCACCCGAATCTACGATAACAAAGGCATAAACAACGATAAGAGTATATTAATTAAAAAGTTTGCTGTTTGTAACACCCTTTTTATTCTCAGACAAGGGTGAATGGTGTATTCATATAATTGCGTTTTGCCATAAATAGACATTGTATTGTAATTCGAGTGTAATTACAGTATTATTTAAAACAATCAATTCAGGCAAACAAAAAAAAAAAAATAAATAACTCAACAGTTTACATGCATATGTAGATACCGGTAATACCACCCCATACAGATTGTTTTCCATTGCATGGATATGTTTTATTTTATTGTGAGGGCAAAATTAATATGATGATTTTCTTACACTGAGAAAGAAAAAAAAATACTAAATATCCCAAACGTTACTGAGTACAGTCGAATTCGGATAAGCGCTCGCCTTCTTATTGAAAAAATTGCTTAATTTCAAAAAATAAATATTAGTCACGATTGTTCGGGTTGATTATCCATACACCCGCTTAAACGAAAATCTGCTTTATTGAAAAATCGTTTGTATGAAACACATTTTTAATGTAAAGACAGAAATATGATGAATGCAAAGGCCACAAAAAAAAAAAAATAATGCTGTGCCGTCTCCTTTTAATATTACTTCATGCAACCCATTAAAGTGCATACACATTTTGCCAACAATGTAAATGTTGATACAAATTAGTGCGAAAGAACATAATTTCCAAATTCCTTTGCTTGTCAGGTTATCGAATTATATTGTAAAATGTAAAATATTTAAAACATTTTATATCAATTCATTGAAATATTTTGTAATTTTCGATTGTTTATTCCAGAGATTGGGAAACAAACATACCTCCCTTACCTCTCTTCAATCCCTTACCAATCTGTCATTCCCAGAAATGAAAGTGGCAAGAATTACAAAAAGGATGCACTTACAAACATGGCACAACAAAACAAAAATATTACAAAAACAGTGAATGAGAGTTGATGCAGGCAGAGAAGTTTTCAATTGAAATTTTACATACATGTATTTTAATAGTTGTGCCACAAGTTTCTATCTCCGTGTCAAAGAACAATTTCAAATATACTCCGTTCGTTTAACTGAAAGGAGGTTCAATTGTCCGAGGTTCAAAATTTCTCACGTTTTTTCGTTAAGCGAGTTTGACTGTATAACAAAACTTTTAAGATATAAGCGCCGAAAATTTAATATTAAATATGAAATTTATGATAGCAGTCGCTTTCTACATAAAACAGTACATTAAATCTGTTCGCCAAACTTTGTTCAGTGATAAAGCACATTTTTGGTTGCACGCTTTGATGAACAAGCAGACTGTGGCATTTGAGGAGAGAGCCATTTCCTTTCCAACAAGAGGTGTTATTTTGATATTCAAAGAAAAAAGACATTTTTTGAGATGAATGATCGTATGTTTATTTCATAATTAAGAGAATAATAACACTCTGCGACAAATGGTAAGGGTCAGTGATCGGTTTGGGATGAAACCACCGGGGAAAGTTATATCGGTCAAAAAAAGGTCATACGTGTCCCAGCATTTCGTTGGGTCTCATCTAGGACTCGAGATATATCGATTTGAAGTTAGTAAGTATCGTATAGGGGAATTTGTCACGTTTTAGGCTCTTTTGTTTGACATAACTCGAGAACCACTCGTCCGATTTAGCTGAAACAAATTTAGAAAAATTAAGAATTACAATTCCTCTAATCTGTTCTTAAACCGTTTTCCTACTTAAGCAACAGTTTCGCAATTATAAATAAATGTATGAAAAAATAAAATTATTTTTGCCTAAAAATTAAAATTTTTTTTTTTTTAATTCATAAAAAATCCAAAACGGTAAAAAGTGTCAAGTCCTATTAAAATGTAAATAAATGTATTTAAAAAAAAATAAAAAAAAAAAAAAAAATTTTTTCTTCATGCGCTTATTTTTAACTTGGAAACTATTACTTGTAAAGGAAAATAATATACGAACAGATTAAGGGAATTGTAATTCTTGATTTTTTAAAATTTATTTCAGCTAAATCGGACGAGTGGTTCTCAAGTTATGTCAAACAAAAGAGCCAAAAACGTGACAAATTCCCCTATACGATACTTACTAACTTCAAATCGATATATCTCGATTCCTAGATGAGACCCAACGAAACGCTGGGACACGTATGACCTTTTTTTGACCGATATAACTTTCCCCGGTGGTTTCATCCCAAACCGATTGTGGCTGTCGCACAGTGTAATGAACAATAAAATCAGCCAAATGGCCACCATGACCCCGCTTACAGGACCATATCCTTTTCATGAAATTGTCCATAACCAAATCGCAAAGTGGCTGCCCTATGTCCTCGATAGCATCACGAATTCTATCTTTGAATGAAATGTTTCCCGAGTGTGTTATTTCCAAAAGAGTCAATGGGGAAGGGATATGATCGTGCGATTTTACGTCCTTGGATATTTTTCTAACATTGCCATCAATCACAAAGATCATGCGAATTTTGAGAAGATGATTTAATAACATCTATCAAATTACGTTATTACTATACAAACGTAAGTAAATTTTACATAGTGCACTATGTTTCATACAAACAAGTATTCCAAACATAAATATTAATCTCCTTTGTGGCAAAAACATGTTGACACACATTACAAAGAAACTTCTAGCACATCCTAGTGCTTATAATTTTCTTAAATATGAATTCCGTGAAAAATAACGATAGCTGCCTGAAATAGTCCTAAGCTCGATTAAATTGACAAGAATGTAATTCCAAATAAATCGACCTAATACTGTACCGTTACCACCAGGGCAAAGCGAAATTAGAACTGTTCTTGTTACCGGAAAAGTCGTCAGACCATCAAGGTCCATTGATTTGTGATGGAAAAGAGCAAAGCGACACGGCTCACAATGCATTGGCAATTGTGTTAATCCAATAAAGAAGTCTTTTGTGAATGGAATTCGCTTTTATTTATTTAAGAACATAATACTTACCTAATACAAGTTTCTTTTCTATCCGTGACCTAATCTTTAAGAAATCCAACATACACAACAAAAAACCCCGAATAGCAGCAACGACAACAGCGAGTGGCATACAGCTCTTAACCGTGTGTGTAGTTCATTCACTTTGGCCTGCTGCATGCAAGGGAAACCTCAAAAAAGCAGCTGTACTGTATAAATGTGTGAGTGTGTGCATTAGGGCACCTCACAACTGGAAGTGAATACCGTCCAAATATAAAACATTGCGCAAGCTTACTGACCTAGGCAGTCGGGGACCGCTATGAAAGAAATCTCATGTATCTATAGAATTCTGAACAAATCTGGGATTATTTCGACAGGAAGTAACGTTTTCCTCATAGAGAAAAAGTTACGGTGACTTCGATTTATTCTGATTACGACTTTAGTAAAAAAAAACTATTTATTTTTTCCGCCCTGACATTTGACTTTATTATTTAGTATTAAAAATCTCTATTTTAGTTGAGCCATGTCGCGTTTCTGTTATCGCTGGTGTGAGGCGCTCTACTGTACATACCTACTTACACACATACCTCCCCGATAAGGGACATCTAAGCCACCCCATACTACTGTCGCTTATCCCACTTGAGGTGGTGCTTGTATAGGTTTATATGTTACATAAATACAATGTATGTATGTGTGTATGGTGTATGTGTGAGCATGCATCTGTGATTGTGTGAGTAGATGTAAGTACTTTGAAAATAACCACTTACCCAGATTTTAAACATTATGATGGCTGCCTGCCACGCATTATTTTGATATTAAATGTCAACATCGTCAACCCACCACAGATGGTATGGGGACGTGGTACTCGTATATATGTATATATATATATATGCTCATGGATATGTTTTTGCGTGTGCCTGTGTGTAACTACATGTCTGTGTATGGGGATTTGAGACTGGTGGCGGTTTCCACAAAAACATGCAACATCACTATCATGACAATGATGATGTTGATGTTGATAATAACGATGATGGTGGTTGGTGATTATGAAGACGCCATACAGTGGGATGAGTTTTTGTTTTTATTTTTTTTTGTGATTTTGATAAATATTTATTTCTGGGATCCAAAGAAAAGTTGTTGTTTGGTTTATACCCCCAGCCCACGGGTATGAGTGTATATATCATTAGATATGACTACCATATGTAACACATGGAGGGAGTCAATTTAGATCCTAGGTATGTAAAGGGTGTTTTTTATTGGGGTATAGAACTTTAAGTTGGCATCACTTTTTTAACTGGCGGTCATTTTGTCAGCTGTCAAGTGATTAATATTTAGTTTGGATTGCCATTTCATCATGAACAGGTTGACAAAAGAAAAACGCTTGCAAATCGTGCAAATTTATTTCGAAAGTAATGGTTCAGTTCGTGAAGTTCACCGCAAGCTCCGTCCATTTTATGCCATTACATCCACAAAAACTGACTGTTTGGTGTGCTCTATGGGCTGGTGGAGTCATTGGGCCATACTTCTTCCGAAATAATGCTGGAGAGTCAGTTACCGTTAATGGAGACCGGTATAGAGCCATGATAACCGACTATTTTGTTCCCGAAGTGGATGGCATGAATGTGGATGAGTTGTGATTCCAACAAGTGGTTGAAAATTGGACCTGTAGAATTGGATTTATTCGAGCCAGCCGCGGCGGCCACATGCCCGAAATCATATTTAAACATTAACGGCATAAAATTATCCTTCCAATAAAGCCAAATTGATGGACATTAAAACGATTTTCTTGTGTTTTATTTCAATTCGAAGTTCTATACCTCAATAAAAAACACCCTATATTACCTAAGTGGATTCTGGACTGTTTAAGCGGTTTGAGCTATGACCGTATGCCTGATTGGTTCCCATGATAACTTTTGAAAGCATGAATCAATTACTTCGAAACGTATGGGATGGGGGTTTAGTCTCTATTGTCACGCTCCTTAAGGTACTTGCCATATAAATGTACCATATCGCAAACTTTATAATAATATCACTATGTAAAATTAGATACCTTTTGATATTATCGATTTTTTTTATGAAGGAACACAGCTTTTCACATCCGAATATTAGCAAACGAAAATAAAGTTTGACTGCAAGTGATTTAAATGGTCCTCCTGTTATCTTTTTCGTGGACAGCCGTGGTGTGGTAGAAATTGTGTGAGACTACCACACAATTTCATGGTAAGACCATCAAACAATTCTCAACATTCTGGCTACTTTACGAGTGAGAGCCATGTAAAAACTTCTCAAAAAAGCCGGTCGGAGCCGACTTTAAACAGCAGGTCCCCATCAATGGGTACCCAAATTCCACAATCAGACAAAATTAACCTCTCGTTCGAATGGTTGTCCCCTATAAATGCAATGCACAGTGTTAGCGATAGGAAAGACGGGTATTGGAGGGAGGATATAGGGAGTAGTGCTTGTTGACGTTGGCCTAAATTAATACTAGTAATCCCATTTACGTTACCGTGGTTTTCATTATAGTCAAATCTGTTATTGACCGCATAGACCGGTTTTAATTAATTTTTATAACCGGGTTGTTGGTATTGGTTATTTTAGATGTTAATAATTTGTATATGCAATTGGTTTTGTTTTGCATTTGTTTTATTTGGTTTTTATAATAATGATTTCAGTTAATTAAATCATCATTTTAGCCGCATGCCATTAATGAAGTTTTTGCAACTCATCTATAGAAATCATGATAAAAAATATAAATAGCTAGTTTGTTTTGTAAAAAATAATGTTCATGAAATCCCCAATTCCTTTTTCTTATTAAGTTAAAATAGATTAATATTTAAAATTTCATATTGTGTTTACATTTTGGTCTACGGTCCTGGATTTAGCAAAACTCCCCACATTTCTAATAAGTTGCTTCTGCTTAGAGAATATCCTCGCAAAATTTCTTTCCCATCGTTCATTAGCAAATAAAAGAACGTGTACCCATTGTGCGACTTCGACGATTGCGATGGCTCTGATGATAATGCTGATGATTACAAGCCATGTAATACCGTGAATGTTGTTTAAATCCATGGCGTTTCTTTATTCCCGTTTAAGTTTTAATGCAATCAGTATGTTCACCCGTTCTCATTTTACTCACCAGTCGCATGTATGTATGTATATGTGTATGTATTGTTAGCAGTAACCTACAAAACCAAAATGAAACCCCATCTCAACTTAACAACTGGTACAAGCTGAACTAGTTTTGACAGTTATGCTCAGACTTGCCAACAATTTCTGTTGCTGGTACTGGTGGCGAGGTTGGCGGTGTCGGCGGTAGTGTTGCCAGTGGTGTGTCTGTATGGAAATATTCCGGTTTGCCTTGTTTTTGCAACAGTTACGTACTCGCATTCACTACTTCTGCTACTACTCCCTTTTGTGCTCGAGGCCGTAGTGCCAGAGCCAATAAAAAGTGCACATCATACAATTTCAAAGGACAAAGTACAGAAATCTTAACGAATCAATTGGGGTGCACGCACATGAAGTTTAAATAAATAGACTTTTACAAAATTGTATTTAAAAAGGTGACGGGTTCTGCCACCATCTCACGAATAGCTTGGTCGCTATTTGGCTTAATGGTCTGAATGGTTGATGTATTTTTCGAAAACATCGGGCTATTGCAGTTTTGATCATTTTTTATTAATTTTTCCATTCTGATGTTTGTAAGCTTGGGTAATTCAAAATATTCCCAGGATTTTGTACTTTCCGATCGGTATAATTTGTAGAGATTCCCAGGAATAAAATACTTAAAAAAAAAAAAAAATACAACTATGATGCCTTTACTCTACCCGATTACTCTTTTGAGACTTAAAAAATAAAGAGTTATCAATATCTCTGAACTATTTGATCTCTTTACATTTGAATTGTCTAGGATTTTTTAATTATGTATACTTATTTTTTATATTTTATTTTATTAAATAAAAAGTAAATGTGTATTTGCAGCAATTTTCGTAATTTTTTTACGCTCTACATGAATGATGCTTATTTGTTTGCTGAAATTTTTTTAAAATTAAAATTTTTTTAACGTACTTATATATAAAATTTGTGGTATTTTCTGTTAATTTAGAATAGTCATAGATTTGGTATTTTTTCTGT
Organism: Hydrotaea cyrtoneurina; assembly: GCA_958296145.1. Taxonomy (NCBI): domain Eukaryota; kingdom Metazoa; phylum Arthropoda; class Insecta; order Diptera; family Muscidae; genus Hydrotaea; species Hydrotaea cyrtoneurina. The sequence continues at coordinate 40,292,470 of OY282515.1, read as the reverse complement.
CCCGTTTAGGACGTTTTTGCCGCCCATTCTTTTTAATATTGACAATATTTCCAACATTTTTATATTTTCTCATCAGCGTTTTGTCCGGTTTGAACTATTTACACTTTTCACCCTTCTTTTATATTTACTCTTTCCCCTGTTTCTATTTTTCCTCGTTCCTGTTAATTTAAAATAGTTGTTGGTGTAGACTTTTTATTGGCTCTCACCGTATATGTGTTTTTAGATACCGAAAACTTTCTTTCGAGTGTGAATATTAATAAAATGTGTCATAAGTTTTATCTTGTACACATACATAAGTACTTCGTAACGTGGTCGTAGATCTCAGATACATATATTACGTGCATACCACCAGTAACCTCCAGTGGACGAATTCACCACCGCAAGTACGTAAGAGCTGGTGCAGCCGGCATTCGTATACTGTGAAGTCCGTGCTATCAAATTGTAATATTGAAGTAAGTGTGTGTTCTTTTCCTTTAGAATTTAGCAATATTTTTTAGGAATATTATATTCGTTGTTAATGCAAATCCAATGTCATTTCAGATTGTAATTTTATCGCACCACACACATATCTTCGACTATTTTACAATATTTTTTTTATAGGAATATAAGCTCTGTTGGCAGAATCACGAAATTTGTCTTTTAATGTAATGAGACAGTGGGAAGTCATTTCAGTCCATAGCCGAAAGTTGAATAAAGAAAAAAACCATTATTAGAGTTTTATTGTAAAATACCGAATGTTTACTTCTGATAGAAGCAATTCCAAGACAGATATGACTACAATTTAAACTTAAATATCTGTCTGCAACGCCCTGTTTGTCTAATCGATCAGAAATATAAATTCGCATATATAAAATTATACATAATTATAATAAAGCTTTTCTTTTTTTTTATTTCAGGAAATTATTTTCGGAAACGAAGCACTTTTAAAGTAAGTACCCAATTACAATATTCTAGTGCTTTTCACTGAGAACAGCCAATTAGTTCATCACCTTCGAATAATAGGAAATATTTAATTTGCCTAGGTCCTTTTTTGCAAATTATTTCATTGTTAAGTCATTTCTTGGTAGTGAAAACAGAAATTATTTAAAAATAATTAATAAACATAAAGAATTCATGTTAGAAAGATTAATAACATTGATAGATATAGGATTTGAAGGGACCGAATATTATATATCTTTCATCGTATGGTATTATCCGTAAGAGGGTTGTTAAGGGGGTTTCACACCATTATTTTCTTCGAACGAAATGTTCCCCGTTACCCAAACTTGCAGTTTTTAGGTATTGACACCAGAATATGGGCAATATGGGCGTTTAAATTCGCAAGGAGACCAATATTTGTATATTGCGGACTTGCGAACGGTTTAGAACATACATTTTCGGTTTAATCAAAAAAATTATTTTCAAAAAAAAAAAAACCCGTCAAATAAATAACTCCAGGAAAAATCCACTTAACGGATTTTCGGTAACTTCGTTTTTCTTTTAAACTGAGGTTTAACTTTAAATTCTGTTTTTTTAGTCAAAGCTATCTGCAATTCAATCGTCCAATATTGGTCATTTAGACTAAAATATGATAGACATATGTTTTTTTTTTTTTTTCTGACAAGTTACAAGTACTATGTATGTAAATCATAAGCTTTGTCACGTTTTTACCGATTAGATGTCATAACTTCATTTTTTCATGAAAGTGGAAACTAATTTATGAGTTTGGAGATTCTAAATAATTTAAAAAAAATATATTTATTTTAGGAACTTACAGCCCAGCGTCGATTCAAGACCTCAAAGATTGAATTCGTGAGACTACCGAGGACATAGGACAGCCACTTTGCGTTTAGGTTATGGAAAATTTCATGAAAAGGTAAAGGGTGTTTTTTATTGGGGTATAGAACTTTAAGTTGGCATCACTTTTTTAACTGGCGGCCATTTTGTCAGCTGTCAAGTGATTAATATTTAGTTTGGTTTGCCATTTCATCATGAACAGGTTGACAAAAGAACAACGCTTGCAAATCGTGCAAATTTATTTCGAAAGTAATGGTTCAGTTCGCGAAGTTCACCGCAAGCTCCGTCCATTTTATGCCATTACATCCACAAAAACTTACTGTTTGGTGTGCTCTATGGGCTGGTGGAGTCATTGGGCCATACTTCTTCCGAAATAATGCTGGAGAGTCAGTTACCGTTAATGGAGACCGGTATAGAGCCATGATAACCGACTATTTTGTTCCCGAATTGGATGGCATGAATGTGGATGAGTTGTGGTTCCAACAAGTGGTTGAAAATTGGACCTGTAGAATTGGCTTTATTCGAGCCAGCCGCGGCGGCCACATGCCCGAAATCATATTTAAACATTAATGGCATAAAATTATCCTTCCAATAAAACCAATTTGATGGACATTAAAACGATTTTCTTGTATTTTATTTCAATTCGAAGTTCTATACCTCAATAAAAAACACCCTTTATAAGGTATATGGTCCTGTAAGCCTGGTCGTGGTGGCCATTTGGCTGATGTTGATTTGCATTATTGGCCGATGGTCAAATGAATATGAATGACAGAAGTTGCTGTCATCCGCAAAGGTGTAGATTGGGTTCACAGTCTGACCCAACATGTCGTCAATGAAAATAAGAAATAGAAAAGGAGAGCGGACAGAACCTTGAGGCACTCCAGCGGCCAGCCTATGCTTATTGGATGAGACCCGGTACGAAATCTGAGAACTATTTGTGTTATTTTACTTTTTACAAATTAAATTAACACCAAAATTGGGAAAATTTCCAAATAAAAAGCGCATGCCGAGACTTCTAAATTTCTTTAAAAATGTTATTCCATATTAGGGATCGCCAAATAAATCTCTTTCCGAGTGCGACATTTGTTTACTTTTCTTTATTCCCCTCCACCCTATTATGTATGTCTAAAAAGTTAAAAAAATCCATTTGTTGTTTAATTATTTTAATGACATATTTGCAATACTTTTTAAATAATACTTACATTTGTTTAAACTCAATTCCAACCGGTGTCAAACTTTATCAATTGCATGTGCTGCTGGAGGAACTTGTCCCCTTCCACTGGTCCACCAGTAATTACAGACATACCATTCGCTACAAACATATTCTATTTCATTCCATTCGAAACGTACATATTTACACAAATAATAGAGAACAACAACGATATAATGCGACAAATTGTTTACAGCAATTATACCAATGAATGCCAGACAAAACCCACATTTGCGTGCAACGTGGTCATTAACGGGCACAATAATCGGAGATAACGCTGCTAAGGTGAGAACAAACAGAATGATAACAAGCCACTAAAACGGGCTAAGAGACAACGGGGTTAACTGTTTATTTTGTTAACAAACAATGGACTATTGTTCTGTTCTCATCACACAGTTCGTTTAACTTGATTATACGGAGGATCATTGATGAGTTATAAATGCAGACGGCCAGATATCATGACTTTAAGATCTGTCCCGTTCGTGATGAAATGCAACTCGTGTTGAAAGGCGTTATATTATTTATTATACGAGTATAACGTGTGAACATTAGTGTGGGCGACTATTGCAACAAAAGGAACACGTAAGAACATCTGGCAATACTTCCACAACTTTCGGAAATATGTCGCCTAAGAGATGAATGTCCAAAGTGAATCCTATTCTATGGGAGTTGGAATAGCTTTAAGAAAAGTTAACCATTTGCAGCTTAATTCCATGTGGGGGGGGGGGGGATTATGTTATACATATATGTAGTAGATATACAATATTACTGCCATCATAGACGTAAACATAGTGTGTTTAAACAAATGTGTTTGGCATCGTCTGCGTACACAGCAAACACCAGTTTTGTATCCCCATTTCGAGGGAGTAATTAAACGTATTAAATATTTTTGTGTCTATAAGTCCTTTAACGATGCGAACAATGGGGAAAATATAACAACTATAAAATAAAACAAATTTCCTTTAGGATATTTACAATAGTAAACACATGCAACTCCAACAATAAGGAAACTCCCGAGTATTGTTTGATAGTTTAATGCTCCTTGCACATGTTCTCAAACGCTTTGCGCTCCCGTTTCTATTATTCATGGCATTTTCCCCCCAAAGTTTTGTCATGATGCGTTGCGGCGGCCGCATTGACTGTTTCGAATATTGTGCACAGATCTCTGTGTGTGTGTGGGTGTGTGTGTTGTAGGAATACTCAGTGCGGCAATGGGTCAGGCCTTACAAGGAGTGGGTTAGTTAGAAGGATTTTATTTTTGTACGTATTATTAAATATTCAAGCGAGTATGGAGAAATATTTCGCGGGTCATTCCCTACACCAAATTCTTTACAAAACCCTTAATTATTATTAAAAACATTATTGCAGTAGCGACATAGATTACTATGAGTCGGATACAATTTCACATGATCACAGCATAACTGTGGATCATATATTTGGAAGGGCATGTAGTAGAAGCCAAACTGTGCCAATATTAAAAAAAAAAAAAATGAATATAATTTGCATTGACAAAAACACCCTGAATTTTTTGCTTTTGGTCAAGAAGTAAAACTTTTATACATACGATATCAGCATAAGGAGTTTATGTTTTCTGTAAAAAAGTAAGTTTTTCTTTAATCAAATTTATTAATGTTTTCTGTAAAAAAGTAAGTTTTTCTTTAATCAAAAGAATGTCTTGAAGACGGCACAAATGTTCAATTCGCTTTGCCATTTCACTATGATAAGACTTATAAACGAACTACGCTTGCAAATAATTGGGTTTTAGTAAAATTTTGTTGCCAATGGGTGCGTCAGTAAACAGAATTTGCGCATTTGGTTCAAATAACAGCAAGAGGAGTTCGTTTTTTGGTATAATTTAGGATGTATGGAATCAATCATATCTCTGCCCAAATATACTTTTAATATACTTAAGTGAAACGCCGGTATAACTTGTCCTCCGTTTGAATAGGTGATGTTCTAAGATTTCCCAAGATTTCTCTATCAGTTTCAAAGAGAGAATATAACATCTTCCTATGGTGGAATAAATACAATTGTCTACCAACTTCACTGACATTTTGCCCTGGTTTCTCGACCCACTCTACCGTAGTCCTATGTATGCCAGCGCACGCATACACATGCATGTAAATGAACATTGTTTGCTATTTCATAGTAAGACCAAAAGAGAACAGGATACTTGTTTTGTTATAACCCGTGGCTATTTTTTAACAAGCGAACTTTACAAATAGTTTTATGTAACATTGTACAGCTTTAGCATTTAACTGTTCTCGGTTCATGCGACCAATGCAAAGCTTTCGGTAGCGTATATAACGGCGCACAATGAGTGAAAATCCAAAGAAAACTGGCAAATTTTGAAATTGTTTGATTGTTATGGGGGTCAGCAAATTCCACAACTGTTTTCAAGAGGCCTAAAGTATTTAACTCATAAGGGTCTCTTGAAATCTCCCAAATCGGCTGTGAAAATAGTTAAAGCTTTTAATCGGAAAACGGCAATCGTTTCGCGCCACCGCAGTCGTCGTATCGCCGATTTGTCATTGGTGAATTTTTCATATTATTGAAAATTTGAACATTGAAAAATATCCATTCACTGCCGTCATAATTAATCTTTTGCATTTGGAGCATTTTTCAAAGAGCCACAAACATTGTGAGACCCTTTGTTTATCATCAATTAAAATTGTGGTTATTCCTATCACATTTCATGAGAGAACATTATATTTATTACCTACAGTTTCTGGTCGGCTCCGAGAAAAGGTTTTTTCTAGAAAAGCATTTACCTAGTTTTTACAGATAACATTACAGACATTACGATTGTTTACAAGCGCTGATGATTTTTTTTCCGTCTGTGTAGAGATTTTCTATTTGAGAAGAAACATTTTTATCACTGCAACATGTTGCTCAGTGCTTTAAGTGACAAACAGATGTTTAGAATGCCATACGTGGCGTTTGCATTGAGAATTTAGCTTAAATGTAAAATATGTGACATTTTATTATCATTTTCCCCATAGTGCGGTAACAATAGTGGCGACATTTATTAGAGTGGATAGAAGAAATATCGGTCGTTTGGCTAAATACAAACGATTCACAGATACATGTAGTGTAATTAAGTGCTGGGTTAATATAATTAACGTATTAAAGTATTTTATTAACAAGCCAGTGTATATTCCGCACCCTGTCGAAAAGCCAGTATAGTGAGTCGTTTTAAATATAATTTTACAGTTGTTTAAAATAATTTCCTAATACGTGCGACTATTAAATACGTTTTTTTTTAATATCATTTAACATTTTCCTCACACAGTTTTTAACGCTCTTCAAATTTGTAATCGATTCTCTTCACTCCCCTCTAATGTTCATACTAGCAGCAGCATACATACACGAATGTGTCTGTGTATATGCTGAATTTAGTTTTGCAAACTATTGATTTATATTGGAAAGTTATTAAACGAAAATTTTAATTAATAAAACTGCACAACTATGTTTTTTTTTATTTTCAAAAAAGTTCTTTGTGTTCATGATTTAGTTAAATTTGTTATTTTAGCTGTACTGCAAAAGTTACCCGAGTCTCTCCACCGCACCCCACAGGCCAAGTATGAACGGATAAAGTAATTTAGGGCATGCCAATTTAGAAAATGTCACTCATAAACAATTTTTCTCGAAAAGCTAAAGTCGAAGGCTTATGTCATCTTATAGGTCAATAACATTGTAGTAGTTATTCGTGTCAGCACAGTGCGTTCGAGTTCTGTGGTCAAAGGACAGTAGCACTGGAAACGAAAGGAATTCGATTGATAAGTTGTCAATGTATTTTTAGACATTTGTCGAAATACAGCGTGGTTACTGATGAGATCATATTTATATGCCATACTCGTGTGATACTTGACTATAAGTTAGTGCTAACTGTTTTAATAGAAATTATAATTACACCAATTACATGCATTGTAGTTGTAATCAATTCTGAAATCAGACATCTACTCGCAACCACGGTACGTGTCTAATGTCATGCAATATTTGTGACACCTTACGATGAAATTGTAGGGCTTTCATCTGACCATGATTTTCGAAATCGAATGGATAATACTAATACAAAAAAGTATTGTAATGAATAACAAGTATGCAATTCGGAGGAGCACAGAAAAAAATAATATTCAAAAATTTGCCTATTAATGCAATGTACTGTGTTAGCGAAAGAACATTAAGGTACCGGTAGGAGGAAAGAGGGAGTACTTTTGTCGACAAGAATATTCCATTCCGAACTAGAATGCAACTTCACAACGAACGGATGAGAGACCCTGGAAAGTTGCGTTTTTCGGCTAAATGTTTAGGGCGATGGATATCTAATGAACAGATACCGCTGAAATATCTATAGAATAGCGATACGCAACCCTCATTTCGGCAATGCTGAAAGGAGACAAATAAGTTTGATACCCTACAATCCCCTATCATCACCACCAAATATAAAACAAATTATTAACGTTTCTTTCACTCTTTTCGATTCACCCTTGCCAACGAACCAGTCATAAATAATATCCTTGCAGGTCCTTGAACATTTTTAAACTTTGAGTGTATCTTTAAAACGATTCAGATTTCTTGAATATTTAATTTTTCCACCCCTTCGAGTCTTGGTCCATTTTCTTTACCAATGGTCATTTTTTCTTTACCAATTTGTTTGTAGGATTTTTCAGAAACAAACAAATTAGGCACAAAAAAATTTAAAAAGGTTAGTTTCCATATTTTCACCCAATGCTCTTACACAGCTTAATGAGAATAAGAAAGGACATTTATTGCATTTAATTGTAATTGATTTCATAGTTTCAATGTTTAAATTAATTTTCATCTACCTTATTCTTAAGCAATAAATTTAAGGAATTTAATTTATCAAATTGAATTACAGTTATACCTCGATTTACTTTCACACGACTTTTTAGGATTTCTTGTACATTAAGGAATTTATTCCTCGATTCATACGATTTTTTAAGAGTTAAATATTACAGCACACATATTTTTTGCTTCAATAACTCATTCGAGTATTTAATGTGGTCTCAAATTAACTTTTGAAATGAAATGCAATTTTTTTTCTTGCTGAAACTTTCCTGAACTAGTTGATCTTATTGCATTTAAATTGTGCAGGATTTTTTTTAATATCAATTATTTACACGTTTAAGTTTTGGTTAAAACAACAATAACATTTTAAAGTTTTTTTGTGTTTGGAAAAATAGTATTTTTTTTCATTATTCAGGGAATTCCCGTGAAGAAGTCGAAAAAATTCCCGATTCCACGGAGTTGAAAAACCAAACGTATAGGTCTATTCATTTGTAAAGTCCTACTGTGTGATAGAGTTTTTAGAGAAACAACTGATAGATGGGCATCAATCCGAAGTGGCACAGATGTATCATGGATTAGGTAAGAAACTTTCGCACACATTGCGGTCACTGTCAGCATCTGAATTCTCATTGGTTGTGTCTGACATGAAAGGACATTTACCGATAGACAGGCAGACAATGAGATTAAAGTTGCCGTCTAGAGTTTACTACTAAAAGAGTGGGGTTCAATAAAACAACAATGTGTTCTTATTTATTAAGGAATATTTCTTAAGGAATACGGATCTCAGGATAGATCAACGGAGGGAATAGATTTTTGTAAGTTTCCGTGACATCATAATGGACTATCGTATCTACAATAGTCTGCCTATATAAAACATAACCTACACTGAAAAAAATACTAAATTTATGGAAAACGTACTCAAATTGAGTAAATTTGATCTTCCTATGACAACCAGTATAACGTTACATAATTTTACAACTACTTATTTATTTTTAGTACGAAAAATTTCCAAGCATACTCAAAACTAGAATTCTCTTCAACTGATTACAATTTACTCCTCGTAAGTACACACCAACTTGAATTGAATAGTTTTATGGTCTTTTTGTATGTTTTGGAACTCGATTTCGTGATAAATGTTGAGTACATACCATCTATATTTTCTTAATTATATTATATTTTGAAAAACCGAAACTAAAATTTCCGAAATCCGTATTTAACAGATATTCAAACATGTATTTTTTTTAAATTAAACATGAACATGATTTTTGTCTGTGCTGTCAATCTTGCAAAAGAACCAGCAGCTGACAACAACTTGAACTCGGGCCACTTTTTGATGTATTAAAATCGTTGTTGTAGGCAGCCGGACCAGCTACCACCAAATCCTTTTACATGAACTCGGAAATGAAATTGGGGGGAAAGCATGCGTTTTCTTCTTCTTCTTCGTGCTGTAAGCCCATTTTATTGTCAATACTCGTGGTATAATAAAGGAAAACTATGTAGTAGTTTGTTGTTGTTATTTTTTCTTCTTCTTCATTTTTTTTTTTTGATCAACTTACATTTAAAGTTCTTTAGATTGTCTGATATGTTACATTGGCTGGTGTAGGCAGGGTGGAGTGTATAAGTGGAAGTGTTTTTTTTTTATTTTTATTTTTTTGTTTAAAAAAAGAGAGAGAGGAAGAAAACAGAGTTGGTAAGAAAATTGAACTTTTATAAAACTACCATAAGAACTAATGTACAAGTATGATGACACAAATCCAGTAATGTTGCTCCAACGCCTTATTGTTGTATGTTCACGAAACTTTTTCGCCATTGTTGGTTTGCTGCAAGAATCAAGCCGTCCATCCATCCAGTCGTCCTTCCATCCATCCATCCATCTATCCAGTGCTGTGTTTGCCTTACCATAATACCCCGCCGCCAAATGATGTAATGTATGTATGCACTCGAAACATATAGACATAAGTACCTACATATGTACGTACCGATGTACATACATATGCAGTATATCGTAGTATGTGTGACTCGCTATATGTTGGTGTCTGTGTGTGAGGGTATGTGGTGTGGTAGTTCTTTAGGACTGTGCTGCTTTTCTGACATCCGCTTCAGACGGCACAACGGGCGGTCGTACTTCAATGCCGCGCATTGGCTGTCGGTCCAAGTGATGTATTACTTTGTAAACTTCACTTCTATTCAAGTCGATTTTCTTTTCAGGTTTCTGATACTTCATGAAGTTGACTCTATAATTCCATTCGTTGCCCGCATTCATGGTGTTGGTGGTGATTGTTGTCCGAGGTCCGCATCGTTTTCGTTAGTTTGGGGCGTTTGATATTGTTGTTGTTAGTGGTTCATTGTCATTTTGTTGTCACCGAAAGAAATGAAAGGAAAGCCGACAAAAAGTTCATATTAAAGAAAAAACCGCAAAAAATAATATGATAATAATAATAATAACAAATATATATACATATATATATGGAATATGTTATCATAATCAATTGATGAATTGTGCAATACACGTTTTGTTGGTTATTGTGTGGCTCATTGTCAATGAAGGGGGAAAGTGTAGGAATTGCTTTCAATGAACGACAATGCATGAGTATTTGGAGCATGATGTTTTTGTTCAATGAAAAAGGTTTCAATATTGTATTTTTAGTATCATTTTTGTACTGTTTTTTTTTTTTGTTATTTTACAAAAGTAACCAAAGAGTATTGCAAATTTTGCATATAAATATTTACAAATGCACACAAATAGCAAAACATCAGCCGTATCATGCAAATCAAAGTCTTAATTAAAAATAGTAATCATAGAACCAAATATTTATGCATAATAAATACTATAAATAACACACAAACACAAATACCGACACTGCACGTTATTGGAGTTTGCGTTTTCGTTTTTTTTTCTGCTGTTCGTACAAACCTTTTCTGTTGCAATTGTTTCATCTGATATTCGCTAAAAAGTACTGACACAAATTGGGGGAAAACAAAGAAATAATCCCAAATGATCAATGAGACGACACTTTGAGCAGAACATTAACATAGAATGTATCATATAGAAAAGTAGTTTCAGTGGGGCGATCTGATTTACTGGCAAGAGCAGAATGTAGGTTTGATATCTGGCAATAGCCTACTGGAAAACACGAAGCGACTTATGCCTATCATTAACTTTAATTGGCTAAACTGTTGGGTAAATAGTTCGAAATATTAAGTAAGTTATTAGGAAACCGTGAAGTTTCCCTTACCACGTGAAAGTTATGTTTGACATTCTGAAAAGGGAGTGGCAAATATATTATATATTTGGTTTTGAAATCATTTATAGGAAATTTTCCAATTTAATCATATGAACGAATTCCCTTATGCAGGAGACATAAACATTGTAAGGAACATGCCTTCGCTACTACGTGAAAGGGGGGGTAAGCGTTTTACGTCGCAGCGTAATTAAAAAAAAAAATAGTACAATAGCTCTTACAATGTACGAGATACAGTGCGAAAATATCCAAAAAATTAAATATGTAAATTTGTTTAACCGCAATGTGAACAATTTCGCCAAAAGGTGTAAAAGAAAACAAAAAATTATAAAAATTCCTCCCCACCGAAATCGAAAAATACGAAGAGTAGTCAATTATGGAAATATTTATAAAACATATATAACTCTCCAATATCTTAATATATATTTACCCTCGACACTGATTCACTGACTGACTCTGTCACGCAGTACGTAGGAATTTAAATAGGCATTCTATAATTTTCTATAAATAATAATAATAAAAAAAATAATATTTTTTTTTTGTACAGAAATTGTGTTTTCCCCAATTTTTTTTTTCCAAAATTTTTTTTTTACAAATTTTTTTTTTCAACAAATTTTTTTTTATCAAATTTTTTTTTTCATCAAAATTTTTTTTTTCCACAAAATTTTTTTTTTTCAACAAAAATTTTTTTTTCCAACAAACATTTTTTTTCTATATTAATTTTTTTTTTTTTTAATTTTTTTTTTTTTCAACAAATATTTTTTCCCAAATTTATTTTTTTTCGAAATTTTTTTTTGCAAAATAGTTTTCTCAAAATATTTTTTACAAAATTTTTAAAATTAAGTAACAAATACTTTCTCAAGCAAATTAACGGGCGCCATAGGCGCATTACAACTTACTAGTTGAATGATAATGGTTTAAAATAATGCCTCACTACTTGCATACAACTTATTTTTCACACACATTTAAATATTGACTACTTCACAACTTACCGACTTCTGGCCCAGGGTATTGGATTCTCGGTCGCGTTTTTATAGCAAAACTCGGTGGTTTACACGAATAACAACATAAGTTGTAATAAAGAGATTTCCAACAAGAGATGTTATTTTAATCACCCGGTATTTCGGTAGCTGTCACTTTTGAAACGTTTATTCTTTGACATTTGACAAGTAGAAACTATGACATTACTAAAACTGGAAGGATACACAATTCAACAACGCATTGAAATTATTAAAATTCACTACAGAAATATTGAAAATCTTGCAGTGTCAGTTTGCAAAACTAAAGCATTTTTTTGGGTCGTCGTGAAGCATCTTGTCGGGCCGCAATACAGAAATTGATGGACAAATTCGAGCTGTTATGACAAGTTAGTGATGTGAAGAATAAAACCCTTGAACGTCGCTCAAGAAAAACTGAGAATATTGCTGCTGTAGCGGAAAGTGTTGAAGAAAACCCAGGTTTGTCCATTCCTCGTCGTTCTTTGGAATTAGGAATTCCACAAACGTCATCACACCGTATTTTGCATAAAGACGTCGGTCTTAAGGCATATAAAGTTCAGTTAACGCAGGTAATCAAGCCGGCCGATCATCAACTACGTCGTGTCTTTGCTGATTGGGTTCTTGAAATGCATGAAAATGATCCGGATTCCATCGAAAAATCAGCATGACTGATGAGACCCATTTCCACCTCGGTGTCTACGTTAACAAGCAAAATTGTCGCATCTGGGGCTCGGAAAACCCAAGAGTTATTGTTGAAAGGCCTCTCCATCCTCAACGTATGAGTTTTTGGTGCGGTTTATGGTTCGGCGGGGTCATTGGACCTTACTATTTCGAAAATTAGGTTGGATCAACAGTTACGCTGAATGAATTGCGCTATCGATGGATAATTAATGATTTTTTCTGGTCGGAGTTGGATGGTATCGATCTGGAGAAGTTTACTTTCAACAATACGGCGCTCCATGTCACAAGACGAAATTATTGCACTTTTGTTATCTCTCGAAGAGGTGATCACAATTGGCCACCGAGATCTTGTAATTTAACACCTTACGACTTCTTCCTATGGGGCCATGTGAAAGATAAGGTCTACGCCAACAGCCCAGCGACGATTCAAAACCTCAAAGATAGAATTCGTGAGACTATCGATGACATAGGGCAGCCACTTTGCGATTTAGTTTGTAAAATTTCACCTCTTTCCAAAATAACACCTCTTGTTGGAAAAGCCTGTAGTAAACATTTCATGAGAGCGAAAACAAATAATTTTTAAAAATGCGGCTTCTATAAAAATATTAACTTATGTTGTTACTTTAATGGAAAGCTCTTTCAAAATGTATGACTTTGACATTAACAAGTCCAAATCGCCTAAAATTCGTGAAAACATGAATATTCGTGAAAACCACACAACTGTTCATTGGTTTTGATTGTGTTAAGGGCGCTTAAGAAACTCTAATATTTAACAAGCCGAATTAATGATTAAATCAATAATTACCCATGCAATGAAATATTTACCCTTCAAAATTGCATTAACTATAATATCGGGAACTGCACTCAGGACTACATATCAAATATAAGTTACATACTTACTGTGCGACACCCACTGGTTAATTCAGGCTCCGAACTGCTACAGGCACTTTCTACAACAGCCAAGTAAAATTGCCGGTATTTTCGACATGAATACGGCTGGTGAAAAATGTTTAATGATCTTAACCGGATGTAAACCAAATTGTGATAGTCGTATTAACGATCTATTACTTAAGAGAATAAGTCTCTCTATTTTAACAATTCATTTAAGGTAATTGAAATGTATAGAAATGTCAAATAACATTATTTTTAACATATTTAAAAATATTTATATTAAAAAAACAACTTCAAAAAAAATATATAAAACTGAGGAAAAATCTGTACAAAAAGATATAACATCAGAATCTTTTGGTTTAAAAAGTATACGGAATTAGAAAGGCTACCAACAAAATAATGAGAAACTTTGGAATTGGATGAAAAGGACAAATGCTGCTGAAACAAAGGATATGCCATATCATAAGTAATAGCTTTTCCATTTTCCCAAAACCGAATGAAAGACAAACGTTTCAAATAGATGTACATGAAAAATATAGAGAAAAATGGAAGATTTTCGAATATGGTGTACAAAAAAATACTAATTATAATTGTGATTTGAATATAAGTTTCTACTTAGAATTGCTTGTAATTCCTTATGGTACACAATTTCATACGTGTGGCTGCCTCGGCTGGCTTCACAGCAGCGCATCCTGTTGAACAAATTTTCAAAGACCTTGGATGTGGTTTCTGTAGCATTTAATAACATAAATTTAATATTGGCTGTTGCAACATATAGACATATCCAATCAAAGTTTGTTTTTTGAAAGTCGTGCATTTACGTTCTCTGTACTTCAATGGATAGAGCTCAAAACATCAATCTAAACGCCAAACCTGCGTACGTTTAGTGGAACAGACGGAAACAACACTCAAAAACGAATACCGCATTCTAATAAAAAAAAAAGACAAAAAATTAATTGGATTTGTTTAGCTTTCATTTCTAAAGCATAAGTTATTGTGAGTTCACCATTTGATTTCGTCTGATGTATTTATGACATTCTGAAAACCAGACGTACACTAACTGAATGGACGAATGCTTAATGGGGAATACCACGAGTACTGTTCACAACTTTTAAAATGTATGAACAAAAATTATTCCGTATTTATACTATATTCAACGAAATTATCTACAGTATGGTTTATAAATGTAGCATTTCCGTAGAAATGTCGCAGTGCAACATCCGTTGTCATTGACTACACCCAGGCTGATCCACTGTTCGACTAAAAGCATCACATACTTGTAGCATTTTACTAACGAAACATTTCTGGAATGCACTCAAAGGGTAGCAATGTTTTTTTTCTCAAACTAGTCATTGTGACTATGACCTAATTGTGTTGCATGAAACATGGCGGAACTCTGATTTTAAGGAAGCAGATTGTTTTCAACCTAAGCTTATATCAAGTATTTCGCAAGGACAGAGATTTTGCAAAAACTAATTGTTCCAGCGATGGCGGAGTACTAATTGCTGTTAAACATACTATTCAAGCTTTCGACATTCGTTTGTGTGATTCTGAAACGTTATTGAATCAATTATGTGTTGAATTGACTAGTGCAGATTCTCTAATAATTATGGTGTCTTATATTCCCACGAGCAGTTTCATTATGCTCTACAACGAACATGTTCTGAATGTGTTAAAGATTGGGACTACTTATAGTTTTAGGATATCTTAATCTCAGTAAAATTATTTGGTTCAAATTTGAGGATTCATATTTTTTTTTTTTGGCCCTCAAATGTAAATGCTGTACAATTAATTAATTTAATTGAAAGCTTCTTAAGTATTGATTTAGGACAAACCAAACGATATTGCAATAATTTAAACGGAATTTTTGATTTAATTCGTCTAAGCAAAAATATAAACAATACGATTAATAGTTGTATGCAACCAATTAGTGACACCGATAGCACCACTTTGCTCTTGAACTTTAAATGGAAATTTTGAAATTTTCATCAATCGCTTCGAAAGAAAATCAATACATGGATTATAGAAATTTTGATTTGATCAATAATATAATTTTAGCTACACGCTGAAAAATACGTCTGTTTTTTTGTTTACACACAAGTAAAACGCCTGTTTGGTATTTGTAGCAAGTAAAGCTAATTTCCTTCTACACAAAGCTTATTTGGATGTAAATATAACTCGTTTGCTATTAGTATTACATATTTGTGTATAAGCAATAGCGTGTTTGGGAAAAACAGACAACGAACTTATTAAATTCAACAAAGTACAACATTTGGGTGCGAATAAGTGTGTATTTGCAACTGTTTTCGTAATTTTTTTTGCATCTACGCTCTTTGAAATATAAGCAATACCGATAGAATAAGATGGATTGTTATATAGAAATTCACAAATTGAAAAAAAATAAAAAGTGACACAAAACTGCATACATATATATTTGATATTTATCACCTACAAACAAGTTTATATTTGTGGTATGGAAAAATTTATATATGTTTGATGCGAACTTGTTTGCTGAAATTTGTTAAAATGGCCATTTTTTTTCAGCGTGTATTAACTAGGTACAAAGTGTTGTCAAAAAAACTGTAACTGCAGTGATTTTGTTAAAATTATATATTCTATAATGCATGATTATATTTACAGTCATAATGTACGGATGGACAAGTTACCAAGGTATACTCCGGGATATTTTTATATCCATTATTCGCTTGAATTTTCTTTTACGAATAAATTTAGTTAAGCGAATTCAGTTAAGCGGAAATGAACAAAATTTAGAACTTTTTTTTCACTTATGCAGGATTTTGTAATAAAAAGGACCTTTCATTTAGACGAACTGAGTATGTGCCTTTGAAATTGTTCTATGAAATGCATATAGAAACTCGTGGCACAACTATTAAAATACATGTTTGTAAAATTTAAATTCAATGTTAATGAGTTTGGATGAAAATAGTCATTTATTTTCACTTGGTCTTAAATGTGGTTGACACAACTGTTTGAGGTCATATATTTTTTTGCACATGAATAGTCTCCAAAAATGTTTTCATAACATAAATTTATTCTAATGTGTACTTCGTAGTAGGTTTAATAGCCAAATAATCCACCACCTCTATTATCTCTTGGTCTGTCAATTCCCCTCAATTATTGTGTATGTATTTTAATGAACTGCATGAAATAGTTTTGGAGATTTATCTGCAAATTCTGTTTCTGACGTCGTCAATATATTTTCCTATTATTTTAAATTCAATTTCGATAAGGA
The DNA here is from genome assembly GCA_958296145.1 of Hydrotaea cyrtoneurina. NCBI lineage: Eukaryota > Metazoa > Arthropoda > Insecta > Diptera > Muscidae > Hydrotaea > Hydrotaea cyrtoneurina. Next base: position 40,275,607 of record OY282515.1, on the reverse strand, counting down.
ACTTCCAATATGAAACATTGGATTTTTAGACTCGGTTGAATTATGTGTGAATTTTTGATGTATTCAACTTGATGATTTCGATATTGTCAATGGCACCCTTAATCCTTATACAGTCCACGAAAATATTATTTCTCTATTAAGCTATTTCTGTCTCATTTTCAGCATGGTTACGTTCAAGGCAGTTTTACCACCACAAATCTACAGTGTTTTCTAACAAGAGGTATTATTTTGGTATTCAAAGAAAAATGAAATTTTTTGAAATAAATGATCGGATGTTTATTTTATAATAAAGAGGAAGGTATGCCGTTAATAATGAAAGACAACAGCATCCAAATGGCCAAGTGGTCGTGGCCACGCTTACAGGACCATATCCTTTTCATGAAATTTTTCATAACCAAATCGCAAAGTGGTTAACTTGGAATGGGAATTAACAATTTTACTTATTCGAAAGTTTTCGGAGAATATCTCAGATCAATATTTCAAAAATATATATTTTTGTAGGACATTTTAACACTACCAGATTCACAAATCTTGTATATCAAGTATTTGTTAAACGAATAGGTACTCTTTACTTCAACTTAGTCCCTCCACACAGAAAATAATTGCATATAAATATTTTTAAATTCATTCTTTGCCAATTATATACATTGTATACTCAAATACTAAACAAGAAATTGTTTTTTTTTCAATTCCTTTTTATTTTTTGCGTTGTCAATAACTCGACAAACCAATAATTTATAAAATGGTGTAATTACCCTGGTTATGAATAGTTTAACAATTTTTATATTTTTCAAACAAATATTCTTTTGTTTGTGTTTAGTTTTGCTACTCGAGAGACCACCGCTGTTTTTCCATAGCGTACATACAAATTACACAAAATAATTGCTTAATTTTTATTTTGTGCCTGGGTTTTTTCTCAGTCTCAAATTTGCAGACCAAAAAAAAAGCAGTACTTCAAGAAACCAGACCAAAGAAATGAAATCGAACAACTCGAGCGTTAAGTTTGCCTTTTGCTAAAATAACAAAAAAAAAAAAAAAAAACAATGAATCACCAGAGCATGAAAGAATGTGGAGAATAACACAAAGAAAAATCAATAATATTATTTTTACTTACCGGCGAGCGGAACGGGAAATATTTTCGCCATTAAATAAACGATTCCAAAGTTCAATCTACAATAAAAAAATATGAAAGAAATTGAAAGAAGCCAACGCGAAACCCTCACACCAGCGCAGACATAAAGATTAAAGGGGCGTACACAGACACATTTATGATTTAAAAAAAAAATTAATCAAATAAATTAAATTTCAGTAGACGTGTATGTATGTATGAATGTGTATGTGCCATATAGAAATGTAATTGTATTTATATTTACATAAGAGAACATGTCTGCACATTAGGATGGGTGGAAAATGCAATTCAGCTTGAAAATGTGCAAACTACTCGGCTGGAAAAAAAATTGCTATGCATGATCCTCTCTGATTTCAGATTTACCATGGCAAATTTATATGGATTTTGAGAGTATGTTCTAGTCAAATCTAAATTCGATGAAATTTCCATTCGACAGAAGTTCTGAAAATTTCATAATGTTTATTACAATTTCGTCCGGCAGAAACACATTAAAATTGGGGTTCTATACAGATCGGTACACCCACAAGTAGGAAGTGCATATTTTAGGAGAACTATGCTTTTAACACAATTTGTCATTTGTCCTATGTAACTCAGACGACACATTTGATTGAGATTAGTTAGTTAATATACACCTCGAGTAGATGGACCCTAAAAACATGAGTCAAGTCGTTCATCGTACTATATTTGATCGAGTTTGATCAGGATTGCGACAAATATATGGATGAAGGAGCAAGAACACTTGAAGTCAGCCGATATATTTGTAAGGACCAACCAAACAAATTGTTCAAAAATTTTTCTAAAGGAAAACTCCAATATCGCCCAGATGATCTAAGTTTCAATAGCAGTAAAATCCGCTTGTTCCTCTTCTTCCAAATATTAGTAGTCTTAGGGCTGGTTTCCGTAAAACGAATTTAATCGTTCGTTATGAATTGTTAAAATTTAAGGCGCCATAAATCGGATATTTCTCAGTAATGGAACCTGGTTTTTTTGGACGTACGTTCCTTATGTCATTCTCTAACATATACCAAAGATTGAGAATCAGAATAAAGTCTAAAACCTATTTTATAACGCTTCCTATTTTGACAATTTGTAACATACGAAAGAATTCGTTTTATGAAAACAGGCAGTTAATCTTCAGTCTTATTGCATGATTTCCACGTTGAACTATCCTGAGTGTCCCAAAAAATACTAAGTCGGACAACAGCAATATCGGCCAGATCTAGGTTTCTACAGCAGTAAAACCCAGTTGGTCACCGCCAATTCCTCCCACAGCAGTAGTCGCAATCTTCAGTCGGACAATATCATGTAATAATGTACACAACCAACGAGTCATCACGATTTATCGATTCTTGTGCTTCTTTATTGACCAAAACCTTATTCTGAACGTAAACACAACAGTGTCTTTGGAACACACCCCGAATCCTGTTTTATTATTTAATTTATTTGATATATAGTGGAATAATGGTATAATTTTTGTGTCTATTATGAATGATCACTATCCGCTTTAAGTAGATTGCTCTATCTCTCTCTCTCTCTCTGCCAACTCATGAAGGTTATGCTACTTTCCTGGAAATAATTGTTTGTGCTCTGAATGAGAATGAAAAATTAAACAGCCAAACCTACTCATGAGCAAACTCCCAAAGAAGAATTTATTTCCGATAGTCCTTAGTGAGAACATTTCGTTATATTCAATGTTTCAATTACTCGTACAAGGAAGAGATATGGGTTTCTCAACAAAGAATAATATGTAGAATTTGGAGATTTGAGATTTCGATAACATAATATTTGAATAAAATTTAATTGAATCTACCCACGCTAATGTACATACAGAAGACTGTATGTGTGAGAAAAGTGTACGCACATAAAGTCAGGAAACGATTGTAATGTTATTTAAAATTATGAAGTATGATGGAAAAACAGTATAAGCATGTCCGTCCGTCGGTGCGTGTGCATCGTTAGTGATAAATACCGTAAACCGGATATGCGTTGTTGCTTCTTCAGTCTCCTCCAATCAAAAACCCTTCAGACACTACACACACACACTCACATGTAAGAACGGACGTGAAAGAAAGAAGGAATAACAACGTCATGCAACGAGAACTGAAACAAAATTCAAGGTGAAAAGAAAATGTTCAATTCAGTAAATGCAAAAAAAAAACAAACGGAACACGTAAAAAAAAGTGAATATTTCTAGCCAAACATAACGAGATCCAAGCGAAAAATAAAAACGAAACACTCTGTGATGAGGACGATGTTGCTGACGAGGATGACTGTGGTGCTGATGGTGATGTTAAATTAAGTAAAAAATTACAAACAACACACAGAACAGAACAGAACGAGAAAACGACTGTGAAATGTTTGAATAAAAATGAATGCGAGCTTTCAGCGAAAAACAACAACAAGTAAGAAAAAATAAAATAAAATAAAAGAATACAGTATAGGTAGAATTTCAGGTGAATGAGATAAATATGTACCTGGAATCATAACCTAAGTGTGGGCTTTCAAAGGAACACCTTTCAGTGTCAATTTATTATGTGATGATGACAGAGTGATGCAGAAAAAAAAACGAAAAGAATTTATATTTAGATGAATGTATATATGTATTTACTAATGTAGTTTGTATGTACATATGTAACAGAAAAAGATTTATGAAATGAATGGAAATAAAATGAAAATGAATGAAGGGCCAGGCGATGGCAGGAACCAACGAACGAAAAGAAATGAAATGCCATGATATGGAATGGAAAAATGAGATGTTTATCAAGAAAACAAAATTACGTAGGTTCATGTTAAAACTCGGGGAAAATTACGTTGCTGTACTACGACGATCTGGTCGTAATATTAATGGCTGGGCTTAGCGGAAGGGAAACTTGTTAGGTGTTCGGCATTAGGCCCGCTCTCCCATTCCCCAAGGCAGCCACCCGGTTGCAGGGAAATTAAAATGAAATCCCCCAAAGGAATTAATGAGAAGTCCTAATAAAAAAGGAGGACAAGAAAACACAAAACGCGAAGCAAAGGAAATAAATGAATAAGATAGACAGACCGACCAACCGACCGACCGACAGATGAAAGGGCGGATGGACGAAAGGACGGATGTACGGACGACAAGTGGACGGACAGGCAGTTACGATAAATATGAAATAATATTAAAAGCAATTACCCCAAAGTGGAGCCGGTAATAAGCTCAGCTTGAGCACTTAAGGTCTCTGCAATGAATTCATCATTGTAGGCATCCTTGGGACGATACCAGCGACGACCGCCCGGCAACACCAATGGCCGATCGGAGGCTGGTGTCAGCGGTCCAAAGGCCCGTTTCGAACGTTTTGGATTACTTTTACGCTCCAAATGCTCTTCCAGCTCTTCAATGACATCGTATTTTTGTTCACTCTTATTGGGGACAGCAATGGCAGCAACACAAGCAGCAACAGCATTCATTTCCATTTCAGCGCATTCATTGTTGTTTGGTTTTATTTTCGTTGTTGTTGTTGTGGTTATACATATTTATTCATTTTTTTTCCGAATTCCGTTGTTGTTATCGTTTGGCATAGAATATGTTGCAAATTTGAGTATAATAACAATTTTTTCCCGAGCATTAATGTTCGGCATTATAATGTTTTGTTTGGTTTGTGTTTGTTTAATTAAAATAAAAAAAACCCGAATAAAAAGTATTGTTTGATTTGGTGTTGTGTTGTTGGTTGTTTTTATTGTGGTTGTTTAATTTTTACGGTCAATTTTCAGTTTTTCGTTTTGAGGGAGTGTTTTTTATATCACATTTTTTGTTTCGCATGAAATAAAAAATCACAGAAGAAGAAGAGAAAAAAAACGAAATAAAATAAATATTGGATGCAAAAAAATTGAAGCATATTGTTATTATTTCATTAAAAACAATTTAAATTTTATAACATCGTATTCAAATATTACATTGTATATTCGGTTTGAAACTGATTTTCTTCTATTTTGTTTTGTTTTGTTTCTTTTTTTTTTTTTTGGACGGGGAGGTTTTTGGGTCTTTCAACCGTCTTTGTTTTTAATTTCTTTAGATTTCGAAATGTACTTTCTGTCGCTGTAAAAAATGAAATTCTTGAATTTGTACTTTCTTTACAATTTAAAAATGTATGTAGAATTTAGTATGTACTATGAATGTCAGTTGTTAGATATCCGAAAACATAAACTAATCAATAATACCGAAATGTAGTAAACCTAACCACAGACTATAACTGCCGAAAGCGATTTCATTGCACAGGAAGCGAAAATAAAAATTACCAAACTCCATTTCCGAATTTCTCTAAAGCCTCATCAACAACACAGTGCTCTGTCACAGTTTATATTCTGTTTTAACTAATTGTAATTGAGATACGAGTATGAACATGTAAAAGCTGCAAGGGCAAATGTTACAATTAATTAGGATTAACAGCCAGGACCCAGGAAAGGTATTAATATGTGTGTATGCCGTTGAACATGAATCAGAATGCCATCCCCAGGCAAACAGATAGCATTATGGTTTCCTTTTAAAGATATGCTAATTTAAAATTCAAATATATTTTTTTTTGTGGGGTACACACTGGTAAGCCAATTTGTATTCAGGGCTTTTAAGCCAACAATGGCAGAAATAAAAAATAAAATTGCACAGCGCTTCAACGAAATTCATTCTTATGGCGCAACAAATGCACAATATTATTTTAAAGATGTTTGTATTCTAAATAAATCTTTGAAAGGCTATGACAAATCGTCTCAAATTATGTCTAAATTTTTAATAGATAATTATAAATGTCAGTGACATTGGGATAGGTCGGAGATTGCGATAGATCAAGTTAAGAATAAAATAAACCGTTTTCATAGACTGAAACAATTATTTAATTGGTGAATAACTAACATGAAGCCTTTGTTAAAAATGACAATAAATCCTATATAAAAAAATTATATATTCCCCCTTGTGGGGCTTTTATGAGCTCACTCAAAATCAAGTTAACTTTTTGCTAACTCATTAACAACTCCCTTCAGCTTAGCTTTTGAGTCACCTATAACTCACCATTGACGAACCCTTTCATACCTTAAAATTAACTCAATTCCCAACAGGGCACAAACACCTTCACAAAAATTATGTTTTTCGAAACCAAAGACAACTTACAGTTGAAAAAAACTACAGAGTTACTTTTGCTTAAAATTGTAAGGATAAACTACTGAAAATTAACACATTTTTTTGTCATTTTCGATATTAAATGAATTTTTCTCCGAAAAAAATTTAAGAAAAAAAAATAATTGTTTATAAGATATATTACCAAAATAATTGAATTATTTAACGTAAAAACTGGATTTCATTTATTGTTGTACTAACACTCATAGGTTGTCCACTATGAATTCACTGTGTTAGCGATAGGAAGTAAGGTTATTTGAAGGAAGGAAGTGGGAGTAGTGGGTTTTGATGTTTGCCTTAAATAATGTCATAGCAGGCAGGAAAAACACTTGCGGAAAGATTATTCCACATACATTTTTAAAAAAATATTTCAATTAAATCGGATGTTGTTTTCGACTTACGAGAATTTATGTCTCAAAAAATTGCATTTTAAAAAAAATATAAATTTTTTGTATTCAGGGGACCACAGTACACCAGAATTGTATAGAGAATTTTGTTGTTGCATAGAGTAATTGCTTGCAGCATTAATGATTAATTATTTATATTTCCGATAACTAACAGTACTACTGATTAAAAAAATGGGTCAAAATCATGGGTCCAAATTTTAATTTTTGGAAAAACAAATTCAAAAGATAATTGTTTTTGATTAAATTTCTCACAAACTTCACCTAAATTGGACATCAATCTACCAACATGTATTCTTAGACTGCGTACCGGGGAGACTATTGCTGCCATATTCTCCAGTTAATGAATATCGTAATATGACGATTCACCGACGATCGCAGTTATTGTGTGAGTGTTATGTGACCACCTGGTCGATTTTATGTAAGCAACTTGTTCTAAAGCCATACAGAATACAGCAGAATACAGGGGCATATGGACCTTGGACAGGCTGGAAGATCACATTTTTGTATCGAAAAAATATCTTCAGTGGCTGATCAAGAGTTGGCAATGCACCCATGAAAAGTTCACTGTTTGGTGCGGTTTATGGACTGTACCTCTTTAAGAAGAAAATGGCGACAACGGTCAATGGATTAAGTAACAGCTCAATGGTCACCTATTTTTATTTTCAATCAAATTGAAGAATCGGACTTGATTCACAAGAGGACATGCAACACTGCGCCTTTCATGACCCAATTGAGAGGCGAGTTTGGTAAGCAATAAATCTCACGTTTTTGCACATTTGTTCGATTTGAATCCACCAGACTATTTTTTTCTATACGGACAAGCAAACCACAATTGTTGCCGTCGAACTCATTGTCATTGGAATTTCTGAAGCGTACATGAAAGAATCTTTAAAAAGTAAATGATCGACACTTAGAAATTTAATTCAAATGAATATTTCATTCATGTTTTGTTTTCTTTGATTTTCAAAAACCAAAAAAAAAAACCTTTATAGCATCGGAAAGCCAGGGGAGACAATTCTGAACCGATGACATCATTTAGGAGGAGTATTGAAAGGATATTGGACAAAAATCAAAGACAAATACAAAGTAAGTGAAGAGGGTACAAATTAAGAATATATAAAAATATAATACAGCGCCCAGGCAGGCGAGTTGGTGGCGTGCTTGCCTATCAGCGTGGGGGTTGTGGGTTCAATTCCCACCAGAGGCTTTGGTCTGTGTCTTCAAAAATCTAGCCAAATGGTCCGTGTCGCCCGGTTTACCCTTGGACCCAAAATTAGAATATAAATTTACTTTGTATTGTAATTAATAATAAACAAATAAACAAAACAAAAACACAATGGGTCTGGACTGATTAATCACTAACAATGCTCACATCTGTTTAAACAGCTGCTGGGCCTTGGCATGATATAGGGGACACCTATATCGGAGATGTGACCATCATAGATAGCCGAAAAAGTGCCCCCTGGCTATGTATAAAACGAAACTTGGACAATGTTTTACATTTCATTTCAAACCAACTGTTTATTTATGTGAAATACTAATTTAATTGAATTTTAATTTACTTAAAATGTGAATACTTCTAAAATATGCCTCCACTAAATTCGCCCTTTCCTACTATAAAATTGAAAACTTTACCGTTTATTTACTGTCAGCCCAAAAAAAAAACCCCCCGATCGTTTGTCCTGTGCAATATTAATTTGCGCTTTAATTATCGCATTAACTGTTAGGATTTCAACATTATGTAATCCAATTCGTTTAATGCAAATGGCAAATATTTTTCAAACCGCTTTAACGGATTACGATTTGAACAAACGCTTCGCATTAACCTCTTGGGATTCGTAGTTACCTAGTGTTGGGCAAGATAAATGGGAAATCTATTTGGGTTACGTTCGGGTGTCGCCGACTTGACGGAATGAAACTAAAACTTATTGCAAACAATGGAGGGAAATAATAAAACCAAAATCAGAGTGAAAAATACAGAAAAAAATGTGGCTACAAGAAAAACAGCGGGGCAAATAAATGTTTGTTGTTGTGTTTGGAAAATAACATACCTTTTGTTTTTTTAATTTTTGCTCATCCTCCATTTGTTGGGTTTCCTCCGAGGTCCGCATGCTGTAAGTGCTGCTGGTAACAGTCGCTTCCTGTTGCTTAATTGGATTCTTGTCAATTGTATCACGCGCTTCATTAGTGTCATTCGCAATTTGCTCGTTGGCTTTATTATCCTGCTCTCGCTGCTGGCTGACGGCGTTGGCGTTCTTCTCTACTGATTCATGACAGTTTTCTGCTTCGTTGTCATTTTGTTTAATATCCGTATTTTTTTTTTTATCATTTCGGGCAGGTCGGGCAGGAGAAGATCCGGGAACGGCATTAGAGATGGAATAAGGTGAAAGAGCGGAAAAGAATGAACATTAGCAGAGAGTGGTTGGTGGCGGTGGTGGTGTTGTTGCAAAAAGATGATTTAATTCATGGGACAAAATGGGGAAAAAACGCAAAATGCTTTTCATATTTATTTCAAGTAATTTCTCCAACAGCCCGCATCTCTAAGGTATTGTAAAATTTGGTATTACGCTAATAAATCTTCGTTTTTGCCACAATGTGACGCGGAGTGGAGATTTCTGTTTGTCTGTCTGTCTGTCTATTGGCTTAAGTAATGTAAAAGATATAACATTTATAACATAGCAAATACCTTCGTCTCCTTGCTCACTGGTTGGATGTTCATCGACTTTTTCCAAGCTAATTTCACGTGCTTCGGGGGATTTCTGTTTTTCTTGTTGTAATTTGAATGAGGGCAATAAATCGGCCAATTGGCGTGTAACTGAATCCAACGTTGACTGTATGGTGCTGGGTAAGTTGGATAAAGCGGCCAATTGCCTCTGCACATCGGCAAGTTGACGTTCCAAGGCTAATTCTTCTTCTGTTTTTTCGACCGCCATCACTACATTGATTTCTTGTTCCGGTGTCTCGTCGACATTTTCTGGTTGCTCTACGGGCATGACATCGTCTTCCGATTCCTTGGACTCGCGCGTAGATTCCTTTTCTTTGTCTGACTTTTCCATTTCGTGCTGCTCGGAGAATACTTCATCAGTTTGGTTTTCCTCATTGGCAATTGTTTCTTCCAAATTTGGCACTTCTGTGTCAACAGGGGTTGGAGCCTCAGGTTCGGGTTCCGGTTCAGGCTCTGGCTCGGGTTCTGCTGGAGGGGGTGTTGGCTCTTTTACTGGTTCTGGTGGGGGCTAATACAAATCGTACAATGATTGTTTCATTAACTCAAATGTTTAAATTACAGAATTGATTTTTTGATATTTAAAATTTGGAAAGGGAATACGGCCCATTGGACATTGTACAGGATTGGAAGGACGAAGTTGATAACTCGTGAACATGCAAAGATATTGCATTGAAGCTCAATTAAGGAGGTTATCTTAAAAAACAATTTGAATGGAATAACGATACTGAATTTCAACGAAAAAAAAGTCGGGTCTACTCCATACATTAGGGTCGGTGTTTCATCCATCAGAATCAAATGTGAATTTAAGAAAAAAAACTTGAAACTCAAGACATTGGCAAATTTTTAACTTAAAATTATTTTATAAAAAAATTCAATTAAATTGTACAGGTTGGGCCAACAGTCACCGTGGGGTCTACAAATTTAATAACTTTAATTTAATCTGATAAAACTAAAAAGGACAAAAATTATGAAAATAAAAAAGTCACCATACGGTGACATTTGGCCCACCCTGTATATTCTTCACTTTGCAGACACAGTGGCACTGTTTGTTTTTCACTTCGATTTACTTACCTGTGGAGAAACCGAACGCGATGTCCTTGGCGCCGACATGACAATTTTCACTTTATAGGCATTGGCAGCACGCCTCTCTGCTTCCAATTGAGCTTTACTCTTCGGAATCGGACGATCTGGCTTCTGCAAGAAGGTAGTCCATCTACGATTCTCCTTTTCCTTTTCCAGCTTGGTCTTGGTGGCCTCATCGTTGAGAGTGCGCAGAACATCGCTACTCATGCAGACACCGGGTTTCGGGAAAAGCCTATAGAAATTAACACTGATTGTATATTCAGATCGTGCACACGATAGCAGTGGCTCCAATGTACGAACCCCATGGTGTTGTGTTCCTTGAGCACTTCCGATTCACCCGATAGCACAGCGGCAATTTCTTCTTCGACCAACTTACGTTCCGTTTCCTCGGATAGAACCGAACAGGGCCTCTCCTCCAGATCGGGAAGATATTGGACATTGCATTCATCAACGGGCATCAGGGTCTCCTCATGTGTGGAAATCGATTCACTGGGTGCCCGGTATTCAATCGGCTGTTCGACAACAATAGGCGGCGGTGGTGGTAAGGCAGTTACATCCAAAAACGTCTTTGGCGTTGTGACGCCTGAATTATTGGCGGTAGGGAAACACTTGGGGTTGAGGTATTCCTCTTCATTCTCTCTGGCAAGAAGAAAATTAATATTAATATTGCAAGTGTTGTGGTATACGATGTTTTCTTAGGTTTGAGAGGGGGGAGGGAGCAACGGAATTGTATACCTTTGCACGCCGAGAAAAAACACATTGCCACAGCCTGTTATAACTTTGTTGGACTCTTCATGCGTTAACGGCAAGGCCGGAGTATCATTAATGCGCACAATTACATCACCAGCTTGTAGACCAGCTCCCTCTGCAATACTACCCTCAGTGACCTGGAAGCCATTGAGCAATTGAAAAGTATAATTTTGTTTTAATAAATGCTAAAGCAACAAGAGGCGAATGAGAATCACACCGACCTGAATATAAATATGTAAATGAACCACATACATACATACCAACAAGCAAGAACAAAACATCACAACTACAACAGCAAAGTTGGATGATGGCTTCACATGATATTCGTGAGATGGTCAGGCGTTGAAATCTGTCTGTCTTTCCGTTCGTCCGTCCGCTGTCTTTCAACAGTTGACATTTATTTTGTTTTTTTTTTGCTGCTAATGGCATATCACTCCTCCTCCTCCACCTCCGTCTTCCCTTTCCCCTCACAAATGGCAAGTGCAAATCATTTTCAACATTAATTCAAAATAACACAATTGTTGGGGAGGAACATTTTATTTTTGGCGGTTCATTGTTTTTTTTTGTTTTGATTTTGTTGGCCTGGCCTCGCCTCGCCCGCTGGCCGTCTTGTGATTTCACTTGTGTTTATCTGGCAGCGTTAGCGTTTAAATGACAATTAAGAGAAACGCGTGCTAAATTGCTATGAATACATTTTTGCGGAAAGATAAAAATAGCGTAATGCCGTTGCGATATTGTGGCATGCTGCGCGATGTTGTGATGTGATTCGAAACGATGCACAGTGTCGTGACATCAACACGATGTTAGAATTTGCGAATGTTTAGGTATATTCAATTTAAAGTGTATAGCGATGTTATAACATTCCATTAAATAGTCTGTCTCTGAAATCAATGAGATGTTACGCGAAATTATTTGTATACTCATTAATGGTGACCAACTGTTAGACCGTTTACTTTATTTCCATACTTGATTATTTCACTTCTTAGGGGTGCTAGCTATGAATGCACTGCATTGGCAGTAGAAAATAAGGACATTGGAGAGTGAAAAAAGGCTGTAGTGTTTTGTGAACGTAGGCCTTGAATTGGGCAATGTTATAGCAGGCAGGAAAAACACTTGCAGGAAGATTCCACATACAAACAGTTCGGATGGAAAACGAATTTTCTTATAGGCTTTATGAAAAATACTCCAAATGAAAAATGCCCCAAAAAAATTAAGAATGACACAAATGAATAATTCTCCAAAATAAATAAAAAAAATCTCTCCAAAAGCCCAATATGAAAATTTGCCCAAAAATTCTGACAAATCCCCTTAAACAATTTATGAAAAATTAACCAATGTAAAATCCCCCAAATACGGTACTCGAAAAATTCCCCAAAAATAAAAATGGGGAGTTTTTCATTGACCATTTGTTGGGACATTTTTCATATGAAGAAATGAAAAATTTCTGGTAAATTCTTAATTTTTTGGGGTATTTTTCACCTGAGGCATTTTTCATAAAGCCGACATTAGCCGCATTATCCAGCTAAATGTTTGAACGTCGGCAACCATACGACGGATATCTGACGAACACATACCGGTAAAATATCCATGTTTATGGTATTGAATTGTGGACTCTATTGGCGTCTACAAAATGCGTACTCCTGCGAACTTTTCGATTTAGCTTTTGAGCTGAACATAATCATATCATTTAAGCATATCAATTGCAGTTATTAACTGTGAAGAATGCAATAGAACACTTAAAATAATGCCCGATGCAATACAAATGTTCATTATAGCCAACTACAAACAGTCAATGCTTAGGAGTATAAGCCAAATGCTGGAGTTATTGATATTCAGAGATGTGATTTCATTCTAAGATACGTATACAGTGGCTCCAAAAAGTATTCGCTCATAGGCATATTTTGATTAGAACCCCTCATAAAAGACTTATCTTCTAAGATGATATGAGTCGGAAGGAAAAAACCCCTAAAGGCAAATATTAAACATGGTGGTGGATCCGGACTCGTATTGGGATGCATAAGCACTAGAGGTGTTGGAAAATTGCACTTTATAGATGGAATTGTGGACCACAAGGACTACATAAACACTTTGAAGGGAAACCTGAAGATCCGCGCAGAAAAAACGGGGAACACGTGAACTGGTAACAACATAATACTGAAAAATCACCCTATTGATCACATCTGGCTCGTAAAAGACTGAGAAGGAAAGCGACCAGAATACCGAATAAGTTCTCTAATGAATAATAACAATAATCATATCAATTTATTTTTTTAGATGCCAATTCCCTTAATTTTTCCATCATTCATTACATTCGTATTTAATATTGATAACTCATGTAATCCAACATAATAGATTTTTCTCTCATAGCGCTCGTTAGGTGATTTCTGCGGCCAGATGCACTTATTGTGACAGAGAATTATTATGTTTGTCTGCAAGCCTCTATACCTTCCAAACAGATACAAAGAAACCCGTGAAATTTGATAATATTTAGCCCAGCAACGGCCAAGCAAACCGTTTCATATATTTATATCGCTTTTTTTTACGAAGTTACAGCACTGTGCGTACGCACGCTGTTTGTTTTTGATGGCATAGAAATGCAATGAAATTTATATGGCACTAGACATCAAATCAACAGCATCAACGCTCAATCGTTCACATAATAGTATTTTCAACTATTGAACTAGAAAATTGAAAATCGTGCAAGAAGATACGAATATTTTCATTTGTCTTTGTGTTGTTTGTACACATCGTCACCTGAAATCCAAAATGACCAAACTGTTTTGTTTACAGTGTGTTAAAATAATCCATCTCGGTCAAAAATTGAATTAATCCAGGAACATTTTCGTGCGAAGATTTTTTCGATTATCAATCAACTTGTCTCGACTTTTGGTGATGAAGTGCCATCAGAAATCAACTTTATATCGCTGGAACACAGAGTTAAGTCTCGGATTCCGTTCACTTTATTCGAATATTTCCTCCGTATTTCTATAACCTCACAAATGGATAACTCTATTATTTTATACCGCATTACGAATATTAGTTTATAACTTTTGTGAAAAATGTGTCAACAGTAGGGTGTTGTCGTCGTTCCAAAATAAATCCTCAATTCCATGAATAACAATTGTACAATTATATCATGTTTTACATCACCCAACAGCATGTACCAGACTTACACATTTTCTTGTCATATTACACTGGGGTCACATAATAACGTCAAATTCTCAGTGGACATTTTCGGACTTTTATCGTTTTATTTGCCGTCGGAAATTCTCCAATGCATTAAAGAAATGGCGGTTTGTGTGCGTGTGACACAAGTGACTTATTTTTTTCGGAATTGTTTGCCGCGAGTGTCCTTAGTGGCCAACATGTGTACACATGTACATTAGGGTGTCCAAAAAAAATATTATTATTTTTCGCTCAACCTGATATTGATAGCTTATAGTGTAAGATATTTTTGAGAATTTTTTGGAAAATTTTTAGAGTTTTTTGTTTGACACCCATAACTTTGAAACGACAAGGGAAATTCAAAAATTTTTTGTTTGGCAGAAAATTTAATAGTTAGGAAATGTGTTTTACAACGTGCCATAACTGCATCGAATCTGTGGCTAGAAAGGTTTGAAGACCATAACTTGGAAAAAATTTATTTAACATTTCTTGATCAGTTTATGTAAAATTTTCCTAAAAAACTGTATATGAGACAGTTGAACTAGCAAAACAAATAACAAAACTTATGATTTATATACATCAAGTTAAAGCTCGTATATTTTTCTTTTGAAATGATGACTTTTAAAATGCTTTTTATTGACCAACTTTTGCTTGAAATATGAATAACTCAGAAACCCCGAATTTTTCGCAAAAATCAATCATTCTTCAATCTCTATTTTAGGAGAACTTTTTCATTCGTTATGAATTTTCATATTTAAATAATGTTTGTAATTCAACCGGATTAATAAAAGAATTTATATGAATTAATCAAAATCCGAGTTAATCATATTTTGCTAGTGTTGATATTTACGGATTAATAATTTACTTTGTAAAATTACAATAGTAAAACTAGATTCATTGTATAATTGAGCAACATATGAATAATCCATTTATATTGAAACATTTTTTTTTTAAATTTGATAATGTTTAATTTATTTCCCATCTATTTTTATGGAAGTTATTTTCTAGAACCCAAAACGTTGTGAATACATTTTATGTAAATTCAAGAGTGAATTGCTAAACTAATTTGTTCATTATGTGGTCCATTTCTCGTAATTTTCGATATGAAAAATCGCCCAAAAACAAAATAATTCATAATTTGTTTTATATTTTTTATCATTTACACGTTTTTTAATTTAATATATACATACGTAATAAGTAGTTCAAGGGTTTACCCTTTCCTGCTTAAAAATTTAAATTTTGTTTTATCTATATCAACCAAATCGGTTGAGACGTTTTCAAGTTAAGGTAAATTATATAGATATATTTTTTGTACAGGCGCGATCAACATGTTCATTAACAACAAAATTTTAAAATTAGTTCAACTGCTCCATAAATGGGTTTATGCAGACATTTCGATTTGATTCAATAAAATACGTTTAGGAAAAAAGAGGACTTATCGTCTTTTCACTCTTAGGTAGCGCTCCTCATCTGTGGATCTGAAACCTGACAACTAAAAATAATAAAAACCTGACAAAATACTAATAAAAATGATTCTGAATCGTTTTATAAAGACAAACCGTGTTATATTAACATAGACAGTGTTGAAAAAATGAATCGGGTGCGACTGAAAAAAAAACTGATACTTCAACAGAACCAATTTTTGGTTATCAGAATGGTCGACAACAAGTTTGGAACCACGTTAATACAACTCAAGAGCCTCCTCACGGCGGAGTTTGGGCCGCAGTAACCTTCCATGGTTGCTCTCCACTTGGGTGCCTGACACCTGTTGTAAAATTAATGCACATGTCAACAACGAATCAGTGTTAAATGGTTAATTTGAGAATTTTTGAATTTGGTATAGAATAGAATAGAATTTCGCACCATAGGCAAAGCGTGAATAACAATGATTGAAACAGTTTATTGATCCCTACAATGATTTTCACATTCGTGAAATGCCTTAGGTTTCGGGATTTGCATAATTTTCTCCATTACCCTAACAACACAATACACCAGAAGTAAAAACTTAAAGAAAGGCCTCCAATAGTATGGAAACGGCTTCCACAGCACCCCTCTGGGCATCTTGGAACTCTTTATTCTAAAGAAGAATTCAAAATTTCGAAAATTGCCACGATTAATAAATGAAGAGAATACTAATCAGTAAATACTTAAAAAAGTACAATTCCGAGACTTACAGCCTGTTTTTATAAAACGAATGGGTTTTTCGTTTCGTAAAAGTAACGAACAGAAATTCCGTTTCGTCAGTTTAGGTTTTTGTAATACGAAAGTCTCACATAAATTCTAATTGTATTTCTGTATGTATTGTCTAATTGGATTCGTTGGAGTTATAGAAACACAATTCAGTTTCGTTTCGTCTATAGATGTTTCTGTTCGTCTCAGACGTCTACGTTTTATAAAAACAGGCTGTAAGTAATTCAAAATACAGCACCCACTGTGAAGTCGAAGTCAGCCGAAGTCGTTTGTAATTAATTAAAAAAAAAAAATTCCTGTATAAGACGCCCCACAAAATAAGATTGCATTTTTAGATTTTTAAAACAAAATAATTATTTTAAATCGTAAAAATCGAAGCTTATAACCGCTAAAAAGTATTAACAAGAGATAGTATTAAAATGTAACTCTCAGTATCTCCGCTACTCTGCCTTCAGAAAGTGAGACAACTAACTCACAAGGGATACGACGGAAACAACTTGAGAACATACGTATAAGGTAGATATAAATTCGTGAAGCTTTCAAAGGTCATAGGCCAGCCACTTTGCGATTTGGTTATGGAAAATGTCATGAAATGGATATGGTCCTGTAAGCTTGGTCATGGTGGCCATTTGGCTGATGTTGTTTTTCATTATTAACCGCATTCCATCCTCTTTATTTTGAAATAAACATCCGATCATTAACTCAACAAATTATATTTACATTTACATTTACATGGAAGTATGCACCCGGCTGAAAAGTGTAGAAGATTCGTTGTTTACTTGTTTTACTTTACATACTGATACCCATATTGCTTCATTATAATTTCGATCTATGTCACAACGGCCTCTCGAATCCAATCGATTTAATAATCCAATATTCAATTGCCCTTCACGTTGAATCAGATTATCCACTTCCACGAATCAAATTTTCACTGGCATCCTTTGCCACCATATTGGTGTTTTGCTTTATAATTATTTGAGGTTATATATTGCAATCATATTGAAACAAATATAAAAAGCGAAAAAAAAAAAATCAAATATCGTTCACATAACCTTTAACAGCAGCGAACGGAAATTACATTTCCGCATTACATTAGAGCAGCATAAAGCAAATAAAACAGCGCACAAAGAGCGAAAAAAGCGAACCTTTTTATTTTCACTTCCATCCATCTCTCAATTACGTAACATTGAAAATGCATTAGATGCAATTTATCCATCAATATTTTTCCGATCCGTTCTTATTTTTTTTTTTCAATACTCGCACACCATTAGCAGACATAACACAGAGTACAATGGGCGGGGTGGAGGGGTGGGTGTATCACACAATTGTGTTTCACGGTTATTTGGATGGAATTCATGTATATATTGACTCAGGTGAGTGGTGGATACTTTTCGTGATACTGCCAATTCTAACCTTAACCACCGTTAATGGATATTCGAAATCCGCACCGCCGACGAGACGAAAGCCCCAGGGCACATTTTCAAAACGGCACATTTTAATATCAATCACCATTTTGATGGATTGATTCAACACTTCACTGCAAATATTTTTCAAAAGGTGCAAAAATACAAACGTTTCTAATTTAGTTTGGTGTGGTGTGCGATTGTTTCGGGTGTAGGTAGCAGCGGTTGGGCTGAAATGTGTTTGAATTTTTTTCTAATTAAAAAAAGAAGAAATACCGACCGTATTGACCGCTATCAATGAAAAATTCGTACTAAAACCTCCGACGTAACCGAACCGACTGAAAGTGAAGTGAAGTAATTGTCAGATTGATTTTGTGCGATTGATTTTCGAATTCTTCCATTGGCTCGAATATCGATGCGAATTGTTTTGATTTTCGATTGCATTTCTTGGGGAGCGGAGTAAGTAAATTATCGCCATGCGAATGATTTGTGGACCAACAAAACAAGTGGCGGTGATAGTTCTTCGCGTTAATTGAAAACAATTTAAATCTTTTAATTGTGCCAGAGACAAAGATACATCCCATTGTACTTTCTCGTAATGCCATTTCAAAGTTTAAGTCTTTCGTAATTGTAAGCCCATATTAGTTGCCATTACTTTTCTGCAGAAGTATTTCAAAATAACATAAATTACCCACAAGTAGATTATATGTAAGTATAGATGTGCGTATACATGCCAAAGATAACACAATACACTCAAGGAGAAATGTGTGTTCAAAGTGAATAGTTAACTCAAAGCACTATAAAATCTCATAAATTGATTTTCTTGGATACAATGGAAATTGAGAGAATTTTGTCCGTCCCTCAGCCCTACAGGTAGGTGGGTATATATCATTCGAAACGGACCAAAAGTGTAACACTTACGAGAAGTCTTTGAACAGTCGATTCACGACTGTTTTAAATCGCAATAGCCATGTCCGTCTATTACGAAAACTTCACGTTCATATTATCCCGAAACTACGTATGGCATTGGAAGTGGACTATATAGCCACACCCCTTAGGCAGACAAATGTAACATTCAGCCGCTGTGTTTGTATTGTCGTCCTCACTGTTCTGTAATTTCAACTTTCCATATGATTGTCAGTACACTAAAAAAATTATGAGTTTGAGCAGACAAACAAATTCTTTTTTTTTTAAATGAGCTTCGCCTTACCAAGTTATTTTTTCTTGCATTAGGTGAATTTTGCAAGGCTTAAGAACCAAATTCTAACCAAAAATTCGCCATACATGAAGTTGTATTAATTTAATTAGTATTTTTGTTGATTTCTCGAGTAAAATTTAACTCATTTTAGTAAATTCTACACTTTCCACTTAACACATGGCAAAAATATTTTTTTTGAAAAAAATCTGTCAAATGAAACAGGACAGTATTAAAAAAGAAACTCGAACTTGGAATGTTGGTGGGCCAAATGGTCGGCAATGTTTCGTTGGACAGAGGGGTATTCACAAAATTTATAGTATCTGGCTTAATATAAATCCGATTCCATAGATCCTAGTGCATATAAAGGAACTCCAAGAAATTGAACCTTAGTACATTGAACCTTAGTACATGGTGGAGGGATAAAAGATTCGACCAAGTCGAACTTTATTTAACCTGTTTTTTCTCTCGAGTGTTATGTACTATTTTAAGTTGTTTCCGTTTCAGTTGTTATTTTTCAAAGTCCAGTTATGAGGGTTACAATTTCAAAATATTTCACAAAAAGTTATTAAACTTTTATGTTGGGTAACTACCACAAAACAGTTTGTTTTGTTTTTGGGCAAATATCTAAATGTCCACCAAACACATACTCGTATACATGTATTTGCGCCACACCACAAAAGGGTAAGGTGCGGCCTGATGACAGGCCTTATGATAATTTCTCAAAACTAATTTTGGAAGGTAACTGCGTACAGTTTCAGAATACACAGGGTTCTCCAACGAGAGGTTTCATTTTGGTATTCAAAGAAAAATGAAATTTTTTGAGGTAAATCTTAATATATATTTACCCTCGACACTGATTCACTGATACACTGATACACTGATTCCCTGATGCACTGATTCACTGATTCACTGACTCTGTCACGCAGTACGTAGGAATTTAAATAGGCATTCTATAATAATTCTATAAATAATAATAATAAAAAAAATAATATTTTTTTTGTACAGAAATTGTGTTTTCCCCAAATTTCCCCAAATGGCCACCACGACCAGGCTTACAGGACCATTTTCATGCATTTCAAGGACCCAATCAGAAAAGACACGACGTTGTTGATGATCGGCCGGCTTGAGTTATTATATTAACGGTACTTTAAAAGCCTTAATACCCAAGTCAAAATACGGTCGGAAATACCGGGTGATTCAAAAAAACACCTTTTGTTGGAGAACCCTGTATATATTTTTTTTGAGCACACTCTGCTGATGACCTCTATACACCCAATGCACTGTCTTATCGGATGGAAATTAGGTTATCGAAAGTAGAAAAGAGGGATTGGTGTTTGCTGATATTTGTTTTGAATTTCAGAATGCTGGAAGAATATTTCACATACGAACGATTCGGCTGAAGAACGAATTTTCTCCCTACTGAGTCGTCCGATCAACCGGCCACTTTACAATGAACGGATGAGAGTCCCTGGAAAGCCGATCATGCAACACGTCATGGTTTGAACTGTATATGAATCCAACTGATTCAATAGAAAATACGGATGAGAGTCCCTGGAAAGCCGATCATGCAACACGTCATGGTTTGAACTGTATAAGAATCCAACTGCTTCAATAGAAAATATCAGCCAACTGAAATAGGGCTGCAGCTATTGAATTTGCAATGCTCGAAGTTTTGGGCATATGGTGAGGAGGTCTTACAGAAGGCAAAGGCCTTACTTAATTCCGCCACAATATCCTCTACAACATTCAAAAGAATGTCTACATACATGTCATACGTATAACCAATTGTACCAGTTTATGAGTACATCAGAAATAATTGAAATAGATTTTATAGCCTAAGTTAAGGCCTCTATGAAACTCTTATCCTCATAGGGTATTTTATTAACAGCACAACACTCACTGCTCACATATTTTGGTACACAATTTACTTTGGGCAAAAGTTTTGTATTTTTAATTGTTTGAAATGAGAGGGTATAATTATTGTACTCGTAAAAATGTTTTTTTTTTTTGGGAAAGGGGAGGTTTAAGGAGAACATTTCACATCCATTTCAGTCTTTTGACTTGTGTCGTTGGAAAAACGTTACTAATTACCACGTTGATGAAGGCTGACGTGCTAAAGACATTAAGAGAATAGTGTATAGAGTGAACTAAGCCATCATGTAATACACCCCCCCTAACATTGACACTTACTTTTAAATGTGGACCTAACGAGATGGTTCGAAATTAGGAGTGATGTAAATAGGCAAATTGTATGGCCCTGGTAGCTATTGAATTGAAATTTGTCTAACATTTTGTTAAGATCTGAGAATTTGTTTGAATTTAGAATTGAAGTAAATTTTCATTTATGTGCAACATAATCGGTCTTTACTTTCGTAGGTATTACCCCAAGATTCCATTACGGAGCAGACAGAGAACTTCTTTCACATTGAAATTGCTCGAAATTTTGATAAGGTAAAGAATTTGCTGTGCAAATCTGCGATAATCTTTCGACGTCCATATTTTTTACGATATACTTAATTGTTTGTGTTTGATCGAATTTATTTGTTTCATTTAACGGTATTATTAAATATACTTGCACATTTTTTATAATCGGCTTCAACTGGTTATTCCAGGTGGATCAGTGAAGGTGGAGTATCTAAC
Source organism: Hydrotaea cyrtoneurina (assembly GCA_958296145.1). Lineage (NCBI taxonomy): Eukaryota > Metazoa > Arthropoda > Insecta > Diptera > Muscidae > Hydrotaea > Hydrotaea cyrtoneurina. The sequence continues at coordinate 40,253,783 of OY282515.1, read as the reverse complement.
TATGCGCTGAAACAGGGCTAGATGAAGCGTACTGGGTGTAGTTAAGAGAAAAGGCCTTCCAAAAGTCCTATGGGCCCATTCGTGTTAACGGGGAAACGTGAGCGGTACCATTCAATAAACCAAAATGAAAGTAGTTAAGCGCATCAACATCTCGAACAAATGATCCAGAACACACGGAAATTACCATAGGAAGAGAAGCCCAACTTTGCTGGGAGTAGAAGAAAACTTAAAATATTCCTAGTGTCATGAACGGGAGATGGCCTACACAAGGAAAACATGTCATAAGTAGACCAACACCAAGGGCAGGTTGTGCAGCCAACTTAAGAAAATAAGTAAATAACCGAGATTATATGAAAATCAACGAACACATGCTCTCAGAAATTTCAATTTATTTGTACGTATTTCGTTTCCTTCATGACAAGAGATCCAACCAAAAATTTTTGTATATGATAAGAGTGACATACGTAATTTGTGTAAAATGGCACAGCCATGCTTTAATGAGAAACATTTCATAAATTCTTTTCTTGTATGTCAACGTCAAGAAGATTTCAAGATTTTTTTTTCTCGAAATAAATTTTTGCACAAAACTATTTATTGCAATTGCTATTATGACACAACTCACACAGACTCACATAGATACATAGAATACCACTCATACACATGTGAGATAGCCCAGCAAACAATTGGAAGATTCAAAGGCGAACAATTGCCTGCGAATAGCCGAAGCAATGATTTGAAGATGGTACGTCTAGGGGATTGATTAGCGATCACCCTGACCATAATTGGAAGTTTTTCAGGAAAACCATAGTTTTTTTTCGCTCTGTTTGGCAAACAATGAAAATATTTGTTTCTTTGATTAGACATGAAATGGATGGCCGTGGTGTGGTAGGCAATGTGTGCGACTATTATACAGCAGAACTCAGGTAATCGGGTAAGACATCAAACATGTTTCTGTTAAAATTTTAAACATTGTAAAACTTCTCTAGAGAAAAAGCATTAGTCGTTCAGAGTCGGCTTTAAACAGCCAGGTCCCGGTCAATAATTACACAAATAATATCGTAAATTGAACTTTTTATTAAACTTCTGAACGCCAGTCTTGTAAGAATTGTATTCGAAACGCTTCGGCGAATTAGATAAGGGAGCGAATCGCAGACGATCGAAAATGTTTGCTGGGAGTGATATTTAGCCAACCTATCAACCCCTTCACCAACAGAACTTTATACAGTAATATGTAAGTAAAATAGAAAACACACATGCATGTGCATAGAAAGTGTTACAAGAGCGTATGCGTGATCTGGTGTATATGTGTATATATTAGGGTAGAGCAATTTCAAAAAAAAAATTTAATTAAATTTTGGACGAATCTGTCTTCTTGAAAATATATAGTATCAAAAAAAAAAAAAGTTTGCAAATTTTAATTTGTATACTTTGCCGTTTCATCTTAAATATCAACTTCAATCTGTCTCATTAAAACAAAAAAGCTAGGTCCAAAGCCCTGCAAGCTTGGTGAATACTTATCGTTCATGGACAAAGGTTCGAATTCTCAATCGTTCGCCCCTAATATATAAGAATATGTATGCGTATTTATTTATCCTTACAATATTACATGTGTAAGTCATCCAGAGTGAGTAAGTGCATATGTGTATGTATGTATATGTATGACAATAAGAAGTGGGTATTATTATATAAATGTTGATAGCACAGCATGATATGAATTATCATTAAGATTGTCACTACAAAGTCTCAACTATATGTTGAATGTATGTGTACACATATACATATGTACTTATATATATACACACACATACATATATATATTTATGTGTACAACATAAAAACAAAGCTGGAATCTATACAAACATCCTCACAACCACAAGTTATTCGCCACGATTGTGGATGTACATATATGTGGATGTACGTGTAAAAGGGTGGGTCGATGTCGTTAGGCATTACAAAAATATGAAATTAATAATTTAGCGTCTTCAGTTTTCATATACGTTTCGAGGGTTTATAGATGGAAACAAAGCTTAAGTGAAAAAAGTCACTCAGAGACTGGGGTATGCCATCTTTTCATCGCTAGCTCTCTTATGAATAGCATAAAACAAAAACACCGATTTCAATACATACTTTTTACAATTTAATATGGTTTTTTTGGAATACTAAATCAAATCAAGTGACTGTACTACTTGACTACCTCAAAATGTGGCCCTTTCTGTATTTTTTAAACTAACACTCAGGGAATTCCCTCTACGAATGCAATGAACTGTGTTAGCGATGGGAAAGAAGGGTATTCGGTTTGTTCCTCGTCGATTTGTCTCCAATTCTTAAAAAACATTTCTGTATATAAGTGGTGCTATCAGACCAATTTTATAAGTTGAGAAGCTCCAGTACAATGCTTCTCTGTAATAGTTTGTGGAGAACCGTGGTGCGGTAGGTAGTGTGTGCGACACACCAGGTTCGAAATCTGTTAAGACTATGAAACATTTCCCCCAGCGTCTGTTTTACGATTAAGAGTGTAATCTCTAAACCATTTAAAAATTCTCTAGAAAAAACATTAGTCATTCGGAGCCAGGTCAATAGGTCCCGGTCAGTGTATGTACAATTATATCGACCTCGATTGTGGTGCGGACATGCGCCATCCAACTCAAATCTAAGATCGTCCAAGTCCATGTCTTCAATCTCCGACCACAAAAATGGTTTATCATACCTCTGGAGAGCTCACCTTTAAAGAAATTTCGTTTCCAGCAGCATTTCCAAAGAAATAAGGTCCAAGGTTGTCAACGCTCTAAAATCTGCACAAATCTGTCACTCTCTGAACATGCATTGACATTTCGATGATCTTTTTAGATCAAAAAAATCTATAAATTCCATCATGTCAGAAAAACTAATTCTAAATGAATTAAAGTTTTTGATCTATCTTATAATTGTTTCTTCCAAATGCATACCTTACTTTACTGTACACAGTAGGAAAAGGGAGAATAATTTGGAGAAGAATTTGAACACCGATGTGGTCCGTTTTCAAGTTGCCTTAAAACTTTCCATATGACATGAAGGTTGGATCATGGGATTTTTATTATTGACTAGGGCTCCATTGTACTGGCTCTGTTAGGGAAATAGTGTTTAAAGTCGTCTCCTAAGCTCTAATGTCTTTATAGACATGTACAGTAAATTTCGTCAGATGAATTACCTATCACACCATTCACGCCCTCATGCGCTTCACTATTCTATATGAAAACTATTATTGTATGCAATCAGGTGAATGTAAATTAATAAGCAGAACAGAGACGACTTTGTCTTAAAACTACGATAAACTTCCAAAAATACAGACTACAATTTCTGTCCCACCCTAATGTACAATATGAGCGGCAGTGCGAGACACACGTAAATGCTTTCCACGCCAGACTACAATACCACTTTTGAGAAACAGGAAATATCTAACATATCATTTGTACATAATGAAAAGATATCACGTTTTTGTTGTTGTTGCTGTCTCCATAAACATACATCCGCACATACATATATGTCGAGTATATATGTATGTTTGCAAATGTCTACATACATTCTATTTTTTAGGTTTCTCTCCTCTCCACACTTCTTTTTTTCCCTTTTTTTCTTGGTCTTGCTGTTATTTTTATTTCAGCACTAACACTAAAATATAAATGGCAATGATCCTTTACTGTTGCAAAGCGCTTTTGGTTCGGGTCAGGAAAAAAAAACAGTTTTACCAAGAAAACGATGGAAAATATGAGAAAAAATAGTGTGGTGGTATTTAAGGATAAAAAGGCACACACATAAAACAGCCAAATCTTAAACTCGACTCGTAGTAGCTGTACAATTTATAGGAAATAATAACCGAGAAGTAGAAGATGAAATGAAAAGGCTTTAAAAAACGGCAGAAGTAAAAAAGCACAAAAGGGTTTAAAGCGCTTTAACATAAAAAAAAACTATATATGCAATACTTATATACAGAATTCACTTTGAGTTCAAGTGGGAGAAAATTAAGTGAAAGTGCTATTTCATTTTAAAGGATAGTTGACACTGTAATTCACTAGGTGGTCACATCAATGTTTTTCGTCTGTGAATTTAAAGTGACTAAATTATTAGTTCAGGTAACTGAAATAAGTTACAAACTAATTACAGTCTAATTAGAGTAGCCCTGGGCGTCCGTGTTAAACAGTAATGGGAAGAAAATAGCAGTGTCCATAAATTTCCAAGCTTTAAGTTCAATTAGTATATAAGTGATCTTGAGAAAACTTATATACTTTCCACCGAGGCATATGGAAGTGCGATCAATAGCGGCGTTGAAAGATAATATGAAACCATGATGAGTGTGTGCATGGAATCGCTTTCTGCTTCACAACGTTGTCATACACTCTCCGAGTCCCAGTTTGTCGTTATCCACTTGTAACTTGTTCACTATGCATCACCGATCGTCATAAATCTACCAACTAATTGGTTGCTAGTGGTTTGTATTGCACAAATCGTCTCAAAACCGCCAGCACATTATTGGAAAAATAAACACTTGAGTGTGTATGCAGGCAGGTCCTTGGTCAAATTTAAAATTCGATTTCCGAATTTGGTGTACAGGTATTCATCATCAAGGCATTTCTCATTACTTATATTTCCGGAGGAATCCATATATCTTGTGTATTTTTATACAACATCATATTATCATCATTTCCACCACCGTCCATCCATCGTCCTCTGCAGTTCTGTCTCTTCTCTTCGGGCCATATGGAAAGTTTTAGACAATGCAATTCGCTTTTGTCAGTTTTATTTTAACTGTAGAAACATTAAATTGTTTTATTTCGAATTATCTACAACACGTGCGGCTAATTGGCCAATGATGCGTTTTCGCAACACCTACATACTCGTGCCTCGTAACATATTTTTCTTAAAGGCAATATAAATCTACATGCAGCATATTTATTGAATTGGGTAATGAATGAAGTTGATGTTGCGAAAACCCAACGCTGGTTGTAAGTTCCGCTTTGGATTCAAGATAGACTATTAGGCGGTTTCGGATCCTAAATTAATTATAAAGAAATTTTTAAAAATTACATAAATCTCAAAAATATGTATTTATAATTAATCCATATCTAAAAAAATGAGTGATACTAATATTCAGGGCGCCTTTGTTCATGGATTAACCCGAAATATAGCCAACTTTTGACAAACAATGGTATAACATATAACTACGACATCTTTCGAGGGCTGTGGAGTCCAGCCACAGTTGCTTGACATCGACTCCAGCGTTTTTAAATAGCAATTCTCCGCATTTGACTCCTATTCTATTCTATCCTATTCAAAATTTCGACAATTGCATTTCCGTTCACTATTCATGTACTCTATCTAGCAATGTGGCGAGTTTGTGTCCAAAAGAAAAAACTATTTGAAAATATTCCAAATTTTAAATAATATTAAAAGATTTACGTTTTTAATTTATTTTATGGCAATAGAAGTATATTAATACATATACATAATAGACTCCAACTCCACAGCCCTGATTGTTTCAAATCTGATGTTCTCTAAAAAAAACGAAGATTTAGTGTGAAAGTCTTTGAAAAAGTTAACTTTTTTCACGCATTTTTTTTGTCCCATAAATGGAAACATTCCCTACTTGGTCTGACTTGGACCATTTTCATTGACCATTCGGTCTGTAACTTAAATCTTCAAATCTGAAAACAGTTCAGGTTCATTTCAATGTCATATTTATAAAAAGTGCACCAAAAATAGCTCTAAAATTAGTTTGAAATTATATTTATATGGTGTTTTCTCTCAAAAGAATTTTTTTATACACTCCATCATAGGATGGAGTATATACTAAGTTTGTCATTCCGTTTGCAACACCTCGAAAGAGTGATCTGCGACCCTATAAAGTATATATATTATTGGTCAGTGTAACATTCTAAGACATTCTAGCGATGTCCGTCTGTCCGTCTGTCCGTCCGTCCGTCCGTCCGTCCGTCCGTCTGTTGTCTGTTGAAATCACGATAGAGCTCGAACGACTAACCCTAAAAAGCTGAAATTTTGTAGGAAGATGTTTTTTGCCCATAAGCAGGTTAAGTTCGAGAATGGGCCATATCGGACCAAAGGGGGAAAAGTTCTCCTTTACGGGACTAAATATATCCCGGCCATAATCAAATTTTTCAAATATTTTTTTCACTACATCTACACTAAGTTTATATAATTTATAGATGGGGAAAAAATCCCAAAAATGGGCGTGCTCATGGGTTCCGTGGACCCTTGGGGCCCAAAAAAGGGCCCATGATAAACATGCGCATATGGGTATCGAAGTGCAACGAAATTTACTCACGAACCCAAATATGCCTTTATTTTCACGATTTTACTAAATTTTTTGATCTGGTTTCTGGGACTATCGGGTCACCAGCGGCCCAAAAACCGTCCCTTGACAAACATGGACATATGGGTATCGAAATGCAACGAAATTTTCTCGCGAACCCAAATATGCATTTATTTTCATGATTTGGATAAAATTTGTGATCGGGTTCCTGGGACTATCGGGTCACGAGCGGCCCAAAAACTCAGTTAGTTATACCCTCACCCTACGGGTAGGAGGGTATATATCATTTGATACGGCTCAAAAGTGTAACACATAGAAATATCCACATTAGACCCCAGGTGTCTTTGAACCAAATTCGTTTTATGACTTTCTGAATCGTTTGAGCCATGTCCGTCTGTCCGTCTGTCCTGCTGGTACGCACGATAACTTTCGAAAGAGTTAAGCAATCACTCTGAAATTTGGCATGGCTTAATATTTTCCCACAACTGCTTATGGGATAGCAAATGGGCTATATGGCCACACCCCTTCGGGTACCTCCCATACAAATCTGCTATTTCGCCCACTTTATAAATCGTGTAATAATATCAACACGCCTAGTTGGATCTTCCCCAAATTTTGTATGTAGAGTTGTACAATGTAGAGTTAGACTAAGTTTTGGACAAAAAGTTGGCAGTCTGGCAACTCCCCTTCTGGTACATGCCATACAAATGTGCCATCCCGCCTACCTTAGAAATCGTGTAATAACACCAATATGCCCAACGACCTTGCCCAAATTTTGTATTCAGTAAACGTATAGTAAGACTAAGTCGTGGACAAAAAGTTGGCAGTCTGGCAACTCTCCTTCGGGTACCTCCCATACAAATCTGCTATTTCGCCAACTTTATAAATCGTGTAATAATATCAACACTTGCAAGTTCGATCTTGTCCAAAATCCGTAGTTAGTAAAGCTATAACCGGACAAAGTTTCCGACAAAATCTTGGCTGTCTGGCAACTCCTCTTCTGGTACCTCCCATACGAATGTACCATCCCGCCTGCCTTAGAAATCGTGTAATAACACCAATATGCCCAACGACATTTTGCCCAAATTTTGTATTTAGTAATGGTATAACTGGACTAAGTTTTCGACAAAAACTTGGCAGTCTGGCAACTCCTTTTCTGGTACCTCCCATACAAATGTACCATTGCACCCACTTTAGAAATCGTGTAATTATATAAACTCGATCAACGATTCTTTCCGAAACTCTATATTTAGTAAAGCTTTAACTACATACAATTTTCTAGTAAAAACTCTGCTTTATATTCCGTCCTTTTTGTAAAATCATGTAATACAATATTTTTCTAAAACATTCGGTATTCTAGGTTGCTATTATGACTTTTCATCAGATGTTACATCAAATGATGGTAGCTACTCACACATTTAACTTTCCGATACTTTGAAATATGAGACTTGTATGTTTTTAATGAGGGTGAGGGTATATATAAGTCGGTTTACCCGACTGCAACTTTTTCACTGGTTTTCTTATTTATTGACTTTTTAAGGATCCATGATGGAGGGTATATAAGATTCGGCACGGCCGAACTTACTATTTGTCCACTTGTTTTTATATAAACTTCTTTATTTGCGATCTATTTTTTCAAAAGTATGAAACAAACGTGATTTAGTGTAGGGGAAAAAATATGTCAAGACTTTTTTTTAACGACTTAATCAGAATTACTGCGAAGACCCTGACTCAAATCAAGTACATTTTACACAATTTAATCACACATGTTTACATATATTTTTTATTTTTATCCACATGCATTATATTAAGCTCCTTTTAGCCTTAGACCATATTTCATTGGTTTAATTTCCCTCAATAGTCCATTATAATTCTGTCATTAAAAAAAATATGTTATACATATTTGTCCATAAAACGGGTAACCATTAAAACTATTTTTTAAACATTTTTGTTGTTGTTGAATTTAAAACTATTATGGCTTCATGTTAAATATCCGTTATAAATGGCGAAGAATTAACAAGCTACCTGAATAGTTTATAACAACTACTTTATTTTGAAGGTAACTATATAAACAATACTTATGTATAACCAATGTACATATATACGGAACACACATATTGTATATACCAAACAAAAATATGATATTTTAGGTAAAACACAGAGAAATCTAAAATTTCAAAAAAAAAAATTCAGGCATACTAAATATGTATCGAATATATAGAATGTTAAGGCAGCACATACAAACATGCATTTGAGTTTTGAGCCGCCCACAGTTGTGGGCATTGAAATGGCATTCGCTGTTTGATATTTCATTCTAGGAATGAGCTGAATAATGTCGTGGTATGGGTTTACTTATGATGCCATAATGGTGCTGGAAAACATAATATTACGATGGGTCAACTAATCCCCAAGAGTCTTTGAAACCTAATTCGATTTACGACTTTTTAAGACGATTAAGTCATGTCGTTATGAGTATCCCGATTTCGAAAGAAGTAACCAATTTCCCTCGTTTCCGCACACTCCAAGAAGATTGGTGGCCATATTAATTACCATAATTTGAAAACGTTTTTTATTCTTCTCAGCTCAACTGCTATTCTAGTGCTCATTGGTGTTATGTCCTCTCCATCCATGCATGCGAGCATGCCACCAACCCTTTCGTAATCAATTTTCGTTTCATATGCATGTTCGCCATACACGCAGGATACACTTAAGAAAATATTTGCAAATTGATGGTAATAGGATTTAGTTCGCATATTAATTCCAGTTCATGCTTTTCAATGTCCAAATGATTTTCTAAGCAGCATGATGCGTTTCCTCTGTTGGTATATGCGTTTAATTTACAATGTTTGTAATTTCCTCTCAAATTTGGTGAAATTATAACAATTTCCCACGCAAAACAACATTACAGGTACCACCAGTTTAGAGATTTTGAAGAAAGCAATATCGATTTGGGAGATAATTTGTGTCCTCCTAAATTGGGACACATGGCAGATATTGAAAAAAAAACTGTGTAAAAAATAGTCTTTTTCGTCCCAATGCGCGAACTAATTATTTTTTTTTAATTACATTTTAAAAAATAAGGAAAACAAGAGCAAATTTCCTTTTCCTATCTTTGCTATGGCAAAAATTTTCCCGCATTGGCGATTTTAGGGATTATTATACCCCTAAACGTTGGTATATATTTTTTTTACTGTGAAAAAGTACCAATCCGCTTCAGTCCTCTTGTGTACATCTCTCGTAAGCGGACACCTCTCGTACAATTTCCGAGTATTGTAATTTTCTCTCAGTGTATTTTGAGAACAACGCTATCGTAAATTCTTGACTCGTTTCGTGTTGTTGTTAATTTTTTTTTCTTATTTCTAAACTAAAAAAAAAATACGAATCATCATACTCGCATAGCGTGACAATATGTGGAAACAAATATGTATCGAAAGGAACTGAACTGGATTCACGACGAAGATTGCGTTGCGTGTTCATCGAGAAATAGTTCACAGACGACAACATTCATGTCCGCACTTCTTGAGAACAAAAAATACATACACACACACACACACACATTCATTTAGCCAAATGTTTATGTAGATGTAGAAATTTCTAAGCACGTCAAGTTAAGGATGCGTGTTCAAGTCGTATACGCCAAGTTTAACTTTCTGTGCCCCCTCCTCGACATGGGAACTACAAGACATTATCAAAAATCACTCTAAGATTCAACGATGTACTCATCATACGTATTCGTGCATTGACGATACCAGTTCACGTGTTGAAATGTATACACAGCGGGGGGAGTACTTCAAACCTTTTTCTGAAATAATTTCCTTGTATTTTGTCTATATATCTTTATAATTACATACATAAGTACATATGTCAAGAAAATGTATTATTTGAATTATTTTCGTTAGTTGAATTAATGCTAAACTGAATATTGAATGTAAAGTGATTATAAAAATGAGTGTAGACGTATATTCCTTGGAAAATTAGCGAGTGACTGGTGGCGAATAATTCGGGAAGTATTGTGTATCTGTGGTGAGTTGTATTTCGCCGTTTGCGATTCGACTCATTGGCCATTCGTTCGATTTCGTTGCATGTTTTTAACGGTCCACCAGATGAATCTTTCATTAGAGCTCCCAAAAAATATGTATTCTTTAGATATATCTAATATATGTGAAACATTTATTATGTTCCATGAAAAGTTCCATAGATTACACCATAACATCCAGCATATCTTCATCTATTTTCACATGCTTTAGTGCCATAAAAAAAAGAACAGATAGAATAATCGCATTACTGAGTGTGATTTTCGTTTGTAAATCTATTTAGCATGAGCTAAACAAAAACTGGTGAAGATCAACAGTGTCATAGTATGTTTTGCGATTCATATTGTGACTTTCTTTTGGGCAAGTTTACGAAAACAAAATCCGTTTATATCAGTGCCCGTAACGAGCCGGGCTGCTTTATAAACATCTGGCACGCAAAAAAAGTCCATAAAAGCATGTTAACAGGCGACAGAAACATTTTGTATTGTACGCATTACAAAATAATACGGAAATGTTGAGAAATATTCAAATTCAATGATTTATCTTTATGTGATTTATGCATACACAGAAACATACAATGAATATTACACATGACATACGAAAAAAAATAATGGCGATTGATGTTGTTTCTAATAACAAATAATTTTAGTCTATATTACATACACGATGACATACACAGTATGATATAAACGATGACTACCGACAGATATCAAAGATCATGACTTGATATCGGAGCTTTAGAGAGTCTGGAAATATATTCATATATACTTAAAGTGTGTTGCTTTCAGACATATCAGAGCTAGCCTTTAATTTGATTATACTAGCAGACTCGGACCAATTGTCTGCTTCCATTCATGGACACCCCTTTGCTGAGTCGTACTTAGCAAATATAAAAAAACCATAGGATTCCAGAATAATCTATTGGGCTGACAATATATAGTCAACTTAAATTAAAGAATTTCAGCTTTTTCTTGAATTGTGATACTATAGTATAGAAATAGCAGAGCATATCCACTAAAGGTGTTTTTTGTGAAAACAAATATTGTCATTTGCCAGCAAAACAGAAGCAGACTATTCTTTTTAAGCGGTTATTAAAAAAAATCGAGTCATAATTTTTTTTTTTTTCGCAAGTAACAACTTATGTGCTTATATGCTTTTATTTGCGAAATGATATGATCTATGACGTGTCTACTTATGTTGTTAATGATGAAAACAATTTTTGGAAACATTACAAATAAGTTGTTTTTTATACAGACAATGGCACAAATATTTTTTGGTGGATTTGCGCGGGCTGGGAATTCATTTTAGATCCATGGATTCCTCGAGTAATTTTGTAGGTATTTCCCGTAGATTTTTTTCTATGTATAGGCTTTGATGACTTTTCTCCACTCATACAAATCGAGAGTTTTCTACTCAGTCCAGGAACATTCATGTCAAATCGCATTATTCGGTTAACAAACTATTACATCTGGGGATCGGAAAACTCGCACGTTGTCGGAGAGATAGACAGTTTGGTGCAGATTTTGCAGAGGTGGCATCGTTGGCAATGGAATCACAATTTCAGTTAACGGTCAGATTGAAACCATGGAGTTGAGCGATATTTGGATTGAGTAGGATGTCGTGCAATGCCACAACGCCATAAGTTCGGTAATCGTATTATTAAACGTCTCGGAGATTTCAGTTAGACCCTTAAACAACTTGTAGTGGACCACTCTGTATAGTGTGTGCGTCTATTACACAACCAACTCTAAGCCGTATCTAAACCTGATTAAACTTCTTCTCCGTTAGGAGGCAGCATTAAGTCTTTGTCTGTGACTGATTTCAAAAGAGCCCATCCCCCCCCCCCCCCCAAACAATTCCTTCACCGAATAACAAGGGGAATTTTTTTTATTCGTTCATTTACCTTCCTTCTTACGCTAACCACAAACATTTGTTTTTTATATCTCATTACAGTACCATAACATCCAAAATATTAGCGGTGCCAAATTAATGGTTACATGTCATGAATTAATTGAAAACGCTGTCGTGGCAATACCTACAATACCCACAAGGTAAGTTTTTTCTGTTTTGCCATGTTGACCGGTTTGTGGTAGTAAAACTTTCTCATCATTGGAATGCGACCATAATAAGAAGCCAGCTTAATTTATTAACTATTTAATAATATGCCGCTGTTGTGTTGTGTTACTTATGATATCCCATTTCCGTCGAGTTATAAACAATTTAAGGGAATTGACTTTTTTTCTCTCTCCATTCAACCATTTCAATAAACATAATATTAAACGCTTGAACTGTAGTTAAGCCGAACATTCCTACGCTGTATAATCATAATATTTATTGTTGTTTCACGTCCATAAACGCTTTCACTTCCATTTTCGTTTACGGGCATGCCTTTAATCTGAAAATCCATATTTACACGTGGAACATTGTGGAACGAAATCACCGACTATTTACGTTTATGTAAAATATGGGTATTTTCTGCGTAACAACAACAACAACAAAACAAAAACAAACAGAGAAGGATTTTTTTTTTGCTTATAATATGAAATCCTCTTAAATGCATATTTATTGGTCGATATGCATGAACAGTCAACATATACTTTAGGCTTTCTATATTATGGACACGATTCGATATTTTTAATAGAAATTCCTATGATTTGTGACTCTACATTAGGAAGTTAGATGCTTCCGTAGTGTATTTTCCATAACATTCAATGAAGGTACAGTCGGGGAACGTCTCTTAAATCGGTGAGCTGTGTTATGATATAATTCTTATACTCACTGGCCGAATGGCTAATTCTTATTCTACAGAAGTTTTTCATGGTTTAGAGATTTCTCTCTTACTCGTCGCCGGCTTTTTACGAGGTTCACTGATTGTCTGTCCAAAATCATATTCTGTTTCAGAAGGTATGAAATTGCCATCATTCCGAAACATTTTTACAAATTTTATTTAAAATCCCATTTTATTATTTTGAGAATTTTTTATGGCATGAAAAGTCCCCAACAAATTCACAATATATCCTCAGCTACCCTCTTATCGTGCATGTTGTTTTATGGCCACAGCGCTTTTTGAAAATACTTTGGCATATTCCCTGTTGAACACTCTTAAAGTAAGTGTAAATCGTTAGCAAAGTTCTTCCATTTTTATTGTATTTATGTTTTGTTTTAAATTCATGCAAATCCAACTGATCAAATTGTGACAATGCAAAAATACGAAAGATTCGTCTTTTAATGAGGATTTATAATAATAACAGAATACCTCACTTGACTGTATGAACTGCGCACAAAAAAAATTCACCCCATTAACACTAAAACGAAGAATCGTCTTTAGGACTCAGACATGATTGGGTAACCAAATCGAAATAAGAAATAAAATTCCAAGAAACTTTTATTGGAAAATGTTTTCAAATGTTGTGAACTGAATCAGGTCAGCGTCTGATACAAGTGACTTTGCAAACCATGGAACATTTGCAAAGGATTTCATATTTTCATTATCTAATAGTTATTTGAAAAACACCTTGCGCATAAGTCGATGTCATGTCTGCAACGTACATTTGATGTGCAAGCCAACCGTTGCAATAGCTGGCCAAAGCTCACAGCTTTATTAAGTCATTTCGGTTATTTTCTTGGAAAAGTATAAACACTAATACTAAAGATAAATTCGGTGTGGTTGAATCGTATATGTATACTTATCCTACACCATGGACAAGACAACTCAAATAATGGATGGTGTCAACATTTCAAAATTAAAGCTGATTATGTTTATAGAAAGACAGGTCGATCATCCGCTGGCCAAATAATGATGTGCAGTGAGTGAAAATATTTTAAATAAATTTCGTTCGTTCAAAGGACATAGAGAATCTGTCATTTTATGAAATTTTCAGAAGGCTAGAATAGCTAACGATTGTTCTGTCTCATTTGAAAATCTCTTCAGGGTTTAGGGAGATTCATTCACCGATTTTAATTTTTCAGAATTGTTTGTCTTTTCATAACAGAAGGACTTAGCTCATCTCCGTTTCCTAATATGCTTGACGTTTTTCCACTAGTTTTTCTGGCACTTCATTTATAGAGAATAAATTAAAAAAAAAAAATATTATTGAATTTGTAGAGTTTACTTTATGGAGCCCTCAAAAAACACTACAAATTCAATAATTTTTTTTTAACATATCTTCTTTAGAAAAATATTCATAAAATGTAAATAGTTGGAATCACTTCAGAGGAGTTTATTTATTGCAAAATGAAACAAAAACCTTTCGTTAATTGCGATGTTAATGTAACAATTCCTCGCTTGGCCATTTGGGGCATTTCACGGAGCATATTAACGTGCTGATGGCATCGTCGCACAGTGGTCCGATATTAAATTCGATCAAACATCAAACTTTAGTTGAAGTAAACAGTTCTGTAAAAATATATTGTAGGCAAGGAGTAGGGAATTATTTTAAACTTTTAAAAATTCAAAATCGGACAATTAAATATTTTTTAGAAATATTTGCAGAATTAATTACTTTTTGTATTTTTCGATTTGTTTATGGGTTTTTTTTACACATTTTGACATAACTGTTAATATTTATTTTAAATGATATTCACTTTTTTGAATATTAAATTTTTTGTTTTAATTTTTTAGATATAGAAATTTAAAAAAAAATATTTTGGAATTTAAGAGCTATTGTTTGATAGCAGCAATTAGTCTTTTTTTTTTATTTAATTACAATATAAAGTAAATTTAATTTCGGGTCCAAGGGTAAACCGGGTGACATAGACCATATGGTTACATTTTTGCAGCGTCAGACCAAAGTCTCTGCTGAGAATCGAACCCACAACTCCCACGCTGATAAGCAGGCATGCAACCAACTCGCCTACCGGATCGCCTGGACAATTAAATATGTTTTACAAATATATATTTCCAAAATTGATTACTTTTGGTATTTTTTGATTTTATGTGGAAAACATTTCATAGATTTTCACTATTTTTGTTGTGAATTTTAATAATTTAAATTTCGTTCCAATTTTTAGTAATAGTTTCTACTTGTCAAAGAATAAAAGCTTCAAAAGTGACAGCTACCGAAATACCGGGTGATTCAAAATAAAATCTCTTGTTGGAGAACCCAGTATATATTTTTTTTTGTGTTTTTTAACATATTTTGACGTAATTTTTCATATTGAAAGAAATTATTTTTTTTTAAATATTAATTTTCTCAGATTTTAAAATTTGAAAAAAAATTCTTTGAATATTTTAAGAACTATTTAAAAATATTTCAATTGCAAAATATAAATTAAAAAAAAATTAAATTTTTAGAGTTAGCAGATTTTAAAGAATACCATTTTCGGTGCGCTACTTGATAAATAGGGTTTATTTATAGCAAAAAGACAATTTTTGTTAGTGCCAAAATACGAATAATTAGTAGCTTTATTTTTACAACACTATTTGGGAAGAAATGTGGTCGGAGATCATTTGCCGTTGCTATGGCAGATTTTCCACAATTAATGAGAGATATAGTGCTAGATATACATGAGTCAATCGTTACAGCAACATGTTTAGTTTGGTCGCTAAACGCGTGGCGTCTGTCGCAGCAACTTCAGTACTATGTGTAGCTGTAATTTTCATTATTTGCCATTACCATTTTTCTTTCCTCTGTCTGCTTAATTTTACTCCGCACGAACCTACTTACACGCTGCTTTTCGACGAACTGAACGAGCAACGGTTGCAGCAACCGCCCAAAAATATGAAAGCTTTTTGATATTTCTGGCAATGGTTACACGAAAATCAATGGACAACTTAGCTACCTACGAAGCAAAATCGGCTGCAACGGTTATAACGTTGGAACATACATTTTATTAATTTTCTAAAATTTACTGTATATGTCCGAATGACCAGTAAATGTCAAATTTGTCAGAATATTTAAATGGCGCCTCCAGATAGATGGAAACTGTTATAAATTAATGATTATAAAACTCAATAGACCCGGAGTATGCCTTTCGTTTAAACGGAATGACAAAATAATACACGACCATATCTATGGTGGAGGGTAAAAAAATAAAAAATAAATACAATAAACTTTTCGTAAACGGAAAAGCAACGAACGATTCACAACAATTCTAAATGTAGAATAATAACAATAAAATACTTTTTAATTAATTTTAGCTTAAGGAGAATATCGTAAAAATTAATAATTCATATGGGACCAGGCGCTGGTGTTGAAACTTCCTCTGTCCAATATAGAGCAGAGCGCATTCTATTTCTTTCTTTATTTGTTAGGTGGAATATTTTGTAATTATGGAAATTTTAATGTATGACAGGGCTTTTATCACAGAGTCAAGATTTCTATTAACCCACTAGGCATTTTATGAAACGTTGGTACTAAAATGATTTTAATAGAATTGCAATAACTGTCAGACTTTCGGTCTATTAAAAAGAAATATTTGAAATTCCATTTAACAAATAATAAGAATTGACGATGTTTTGTTTTATAAATTTAGGCCAAGTGTGGGAGTGTTCGTTATTGCTACACCCTTTGCTTTGGTAGAACTCTATGCATTTGGGGTTGTTATTAATATAAGTATATAAACTGTTGGTCAATTATAGCAATGAATATAACAAACTGTCCGTTAAATCACAAAATTGCATTCTAACTGAAACTTTCATGACTTTTTTTTTCTTTAGTTCCAGTCAGGGACATATATGTATGTCATTGTCTCAAATTAAAACAGAACACATTTTATTATCACAAAATTTGAAGATATTGTGATGTTTTCTTATAATTATCTTCAATTAATGCATCGGGATTCACATCTATTTTAATATCTAAAATTAGTGTATGATTAAATTCTCTGACAGTCCCTTTGTTAGAGACACACAATTTAGTTGTATAATGACCCGACCCTTTTTACGGTAGCTACAAGCAATCTTTAGATGTGCCAATGAAATATTGAAATTATTTCGCTACAGCTTTTCGCCTGATTTGGTAAAATTAAACTAATAATCACTTAGTGGTAATGTTAATGTTGCCACATTTTGAGTAGCTGTATCTTTAATATTGGTAACATTTTCATCTGTTAAGTCTCTATTAAATTGAAAAGTCAAACTCAAATAAGTGTGTTGCAGATTGAGTGATAAATAATCAAATGCCAAACTTGCGCAGCACACAGAGCCAGGAACAAATCCTACCCTAAACACAACCAAGCAACTAAGCGAACTAAATACAGTTTCATTAAACAAATTTGTTGGATTTACGAAGATAAATGACCACTTTCAACATTGACCGCAAGAGGAATGGAAAGGCAACCGTAGGCGTTATCGTACAAAACTAAACATTTGACAACTAATAATGGTTTAATTTGGGCAAGAGAATCTCCTACCCAATGGTCAACAGCACTGGATGTCAGCACTTCTCGCTATGCCTTACTTTTATTAAAACAGGATAAAGGACACAAAGACTATTTTTAAATTCATTTGATAATAAGCCTTCACTATTATTTAAGAAGCGATGTAAATGATGAATGAGAAAAATGAATTACAGTGCTGAAGTCAAGGTAATTTATTTTAACATCTAAATGTGATTATTAAACATGCGAAAAAATCACATGTCCCAGAGCGAAAAAGGTATTAAAATTTGGACATAAGTCTAGATAGAATATTATTACTTATACAGTTAACTGAAATTGACCATTTCAAAAGCCTGAAGCAAATAATAACCTCAAGTCAGGTTAGTTAAATACAAAATAGTTTATTAAATATATGGCAGGAATTTAAAAGAAAACGGCTTTAGCAGAACCGCACAGTGATGGTACGAGTGTTATTTAAAAAAAAACATTCGCCATAGATTATTTTTTCAGATTTAATAGCTTTTCAGTTCTGAATATATCAAATATTCAAATAAAAGTGAGATAAAGAAACGATTAATGAATTATCCGACATAAATGATGATGTCAAATTTGACAACAATTCATGTTAATTAGAATTTTTGTTTATTAATTTGATATGCCCCGAGCGCTGTGTTAGCCATAAGATATAAGGGTGGAAATAGAGACTAGCATTTGTTGACATTTGACTAGAATTTTAGAGTGTCACAACTGGCAGAACGGACACTTGCTAAAAGAGTATTCCACATACGTCTGAGGAACAAATTTTCTCCATACTCTCTCGCCCAATCAAACTGTCATTTGACAATAAACGGATGAGAGTCTCTGAACAGACACATAGTCCGGCTTAATATTCTAACATAAGAGACGAAAAAAATAGGCAACCAGATACCGTTAAAATATCTATAGAACAACGATGTACAAACCACGTTCCGGCGATGTTGGAGATATATTTTAAATGACACTAAACCGAGTAAACCGACTTAACGAAAAACCTACAAGTCTCATATACCAAAATATCCAAAAGTGCTCATGATAACCATCTTTGGCTATAAAAATATTATAATAGCAATCTCGAACTATCAAGTTTTCCAGAGCCATCTAGTATCATAAATGGTACAGATTAAGCGTAATTTTAATAAGAATATGTTTGGAATAGTAATATTACACGATTTTCAAAGTGGGCGGAACGACACATTTGTATGGAAGGTACCAAACTCTTAATTGTTTTCCAGTATTCCTGGTTACAGCTTTATTGTGATACAGCAAGATTGTAATATGCGTATTAACACTATTCCACAGTAAGCGGAATGGTTTATTTGTATGGAAGGTACCCGAAGGGTTGTTTGACTAATGTGTCATATACAAATTTTTGGCAATTTACTTTCTAAGAAAATAAAGACTCCCAAGTTGAAAGTGATATAGAACTGATATAGAATTTTTGATGACAGCAACCCTGTTTTCAAAAAGGAATATTTTGTGACGAGTTGTGGTATATAATTTTAAAGATTTAATATTGACATGGTAGTAATCATAAATGCTGGCGACTTTACGAGTAAGAGAGTAATCTCTAAGCCATGAAAAACTTCTCTAGAAGCATTAGCAGCAGCTGGCATTAAACAGTAGGTCCCGGCCAGTGAGTATAAACATTATATCGTACACAGCTCACTGACTCGAGAGAAGTTCCCCGCCAGTTCCTTCATGGAATGTTAGTTTCGAAAATAATGTAAAATTCGGATCCCTGAAAAATGACTCCAATGCAAAAAATCCCTAAAGCAAAAATCAACTCTCACTATTAAGGCTAACAGGACGAAAATGTGGTGCAAGTTTTTTCAATTCAGTTGGGTATTTTTTTCTATTATAATTTGATGTAATTTTTCATTAAGAAAAATTACGAATATTTACGCATACGCAAATCTAAAGATGTCGCGTATTTTAGTATTGTATATCATAGCGCCCCCCACTCCATATTTTTTCCACTTTTCTTTAATTCATTTATTATCGTGATTGTTACTTTCTACAGAACTCATAATGAACAATGAATCCAACAAAATATATCTGCGTCCGAACTATGATACCCTAGAATAATAATATCTTATCCTCAGAAAAAAACTGTGTATCAAAAAGATAACTCGATTTTCCAAAAAAGTGGTTAAACATATGAAGTTTTATATATTTTTCCTATTTCTTTGCCAATTCGGGTTACAGACAAGAGGTGTTATTTTGAATCACCCGGTATTTCGGTAGCAGCCACTTTTGAAGCTTTTATTCTTGGACATTTGACAAGTACGATACACGCTTCAACAACTCTCTGAAATTATTAAAATTTACTACAAAAGTAGTGAAAATCTTGCAATCACAGTTCGCAAAACTAAAAAGTTTCCGGACCGTGTTATGTCTCGAAGATGTGATCACGAGATCTTGTGATTTAATACCTTGCGACTTCTTCCTTTATGACCACGTGAACGATAGGGTATACGCCAATAGCCCAGCTTCGATTCAACACCTCAAAGTTAGAATTCGTGAGGCTATCGAGGACATAGGGCAGCCACTTTGCGATTTGGTTATGGAAAATGTCATGAAAAAGATATGGTCCTGTAAGCAGGGTCTTGGTGGCCATTTGGTTGATGTTGTTTTTCGTTATTACGGGATACCTTTCTCTTAATTATTAAATAAACATCTGATCATTTATCTCAAAATATGAAATAAACATCCGATCATTTATCTCAAAAAATTTAATTTTTCTTTGAATACCAAAATAACATCTCTTGTTGTATTTTCTGGGACCTAATTACACTTTAAATTGGGGCTTAACGTCATATTTTAAAATAGGGCTATTTTTCGTTATGAAAATTTCCCGAATATTGGGACCATTTGTCATTTATCACGTTGGGGCCATCTTGCATTGAGGTAATTTTTAACAGAGCCGCAAAATGCATATGCCTTGTTTACTTTTGATCTTTGTCGAACTATTTTTGGATATTTACCTAAAGACTCATATGACATATTATTACCTCTTACATAAAAATACCAGCTTATTGTGTTTGGAAGCCTTTTATTTATTCCGTCAGCAAATGTTTCATTTTCAAAGAATATTTTTTGCTGGGTTCTTAGGAAACCCACAGTATTTTTGCTGGGTACGATGTGGTGTGCCATAACAACTTTATGTGAACTTTATTTTAATTATATATTTGTTATAATTGAAAAACAAAGTGAAACTAACAAAATTATTTTCCCCACAAACTACATTAATAAGTAAAATATATGTACATTTGTTGTTTTAGAAATTAAGTTCACTCACTTTAGGCGGGGTTTGCCATTCAATATAAATTAAAAGTATTGACAATATTAAGTTAAGTATGGCGATGTTACCGGCACACATCCGAGTACCCCATAATTTCTAGATAATTAAATAAGTTTTACTTTATTATTAGGTCAAGCGTGCATTAATATATGTGTATGTCTCATTCTTGACCCCTGAAAAGTTATGCGGAACATTATATTAAAGTATACTTAGAGTCTTGAGTGATTACTTCCCGATTAGTTAAATTTCTTGGTGGTTGACGCCTCATGTTCCGGTCCTACTTTCTGTTTTTTTCTTCTCTCTTTTGATTAATAAAGTTTTGTTCATCAGGTACACCAATTGCCACAGGGCAAAGGAGTCTGGTTTCTGACGAGAACTAGAAAAATGGTATTTTAATGTAAATTTAATTAGAGGTTCTATTCGTCGGCGACATACAAACAAAGTCCATAATTTAAATAATTATTAACGCATTTTTCACGTTTATGTTTTGATTTTTTCCTCCCAGCTCCGTCATCATACAATGGCGCACGAGCATTTGCATTGTTGGCTAACTTCTGTGTTTGTGGTTCGTACCGAGCTTTGTTGCTGTTTGTGTTTCGTTTAAAAGGCTTTTGTTGTTAAAGGATTAATCCTATGTTGGAAGAGGCGTGAGTGCGAAACAAAGGCAACAGCAGAAAGTGTGCTAAACAACACACACAAGTGTTTTCTCGCCTTGATTTTGTAAATTTAGGTTTGTATGTATGTATATTGTATGTATGTATGTATGGCTGTAGTTGTTCCGTGCACTGTACAGGCTTTTTTGTAATTTTGTTCGGATGTTTGTAACATAAAGTATAATGAAGTACTCAGAAATAGCATAAAATGCGACACTCGATATAAAGGCGAACCGGTTGATAATGCTACGATAAAGAAAATATGGCGGTATTATGAACTTGACAGCAAAGACAATTGCGGGCTCATTGGTTTACCTGCACAATATTGATCGTGACCCAAAGTTCGAAGTCTAGGAACATCTTAGATGCCCTATGAAAATCTCTTACTCGTGAAGATGCTGCAATTTTCGAGGTAAAACGGCTGCTAATAAACGTACATACTCCTACTCTTGTGTTACTACCCCCAACCCTACAACTAGTTAACTGTAAATGGTATTTTCCATTCCAGATACATTTCTTGCTGGTAGTAGTACGCAGATTCGTGCACTTCCGGTCTTTTTTTCTTTTCGCAGCTTTCTGTGTGTTTGGCTGTATGAGTGGATGCGTGAGTGAGACTGTGAGTGTGTGCAAGGCATTTGTTATTTTTTCTCATTGTTCTTATTGTTTTTTTTTTGTGTTTTACTTTAGCCCAAGTGTTTACTTCCATGCTCCTTGTTGTATTGTATATTTAAACTAACTAAGTCAACAAGGTTAAAAGTTCATCGGTTTTTTCAGCTTTGATGTTGAAATTTCATACTGCATGAACAACAACAAAAAAAAACGCCACAGAATATTCCCCTTGAACCGTAAAATGTGTCAGTATATCTAGGATTTGAAATTAAGCAACAAAAGTCCAAGAGAGATACACATTACAGGCACAAAAAGTCAAAGGCGAACGATTTAAAATGAAATTTAGGCATTCCTTTCAACATTGTGTTCCACTTGCTTCCGAAGGACTTTACGGACAAATTCGCAGCTCAAAACAGTAAGGGATTTGATTATAACGGAATGAAAAGGAGGAGGGGAAATTGTAATAACTATGGTACCCATGGCGCCTAATAATTTAACAAATCACATTGATATGGGAGACCTATTGATGTAAGTAGAAAGAGACAGGAATAGTAAGGTTCAATTAAAAAGTAGATACTGGTAAACCGGGTGATCCATATTATGTTTTTTTTTTTTTAATCATATGTCAACAGCGACAGTTCTTTCCCGCTCGAAATCCAGACAGATCGTCAGTATTATATGGCAATGTTCCAACCAAGTGTGACATTCCGCAGTGTGAGAGGTGGAGTGAGCGACTATCACATATCAAACCCCGTTTGTTATCCTTGAAAAACACCAACACGTTTTTCGCTATAATCTTCTTAATATATATTTACCCTCGACACTGATTCACTGATACACTGATTCCCTGATTCCCTGATTCACTGATTCACTGACTCTGTCACGCAGTACGTAGGAATTTAAATAGGCATTCTATAATAATTCTAAAAATAATAATAATAAAAAAAATAATATTTTTTTTGTATAGAAATTGTGTTTTCCCCAAATTTTTTTTTTACCAAAATTTTTTTTTTACAAATTTTTTTTTTTACAAAAATTTTTTTTTTCCACAAAATTTTTTTTTTCCACAAAATTTTTTTTTCAACAAAAATTTTTTTTTTCCACAAAAATTTTTTTTTTCAACAAAATTTTTTTTTTCTGCAAAAATTTTTTTTTTAACAAATTTTATTTTTTTTCGAAATTTTTTTTTACAAAATAGTTTTCTCAAAATATTTTTTACAAAATTTTTAAAATTAAGTAACAAATACTTTCTCAAGCAAATTAACGGGCGCCATAGGCGCATTACAACTTACTAGTAGTAAACTAATGTATAAGTCTGGTAAAACATTAGAAGTTCATATCCAGCCTCAGTCTGCAAGTCCCGTCCAGTGAGTTACATTGTGCTCATTTCACTGAATAGGCAGTCGTTTTCCGCCTACTATTAATGGCTTATTAAGTGAAATCCTTACCTATGTAAGTGCCGTACTAGTAAGGCTCACGCAATTCACAAAATTATATCTAGCTTTTCTTGTTTTTTTCCTATCTCCACAAAGCTTTGAACTGTATTCGAGGGATTATTTAAAAAGTTTCCCTGTGAATGACCGATTGTTTATACCCTTCGTCAACTGAAGGTTAATAGCATGATAAAACTGAATTAATTCCGCCCAATCTAAGACGATTTACATTATTTTCGAATTACAAACAGCCAAAGCCACACTTAATATTTTTTATGCATTAGAAAACAAACTCATTCATTCTTATTTCGATAAAGTTCCCATTTCGAATTTAGCCGTTTATTAATATTTCAGTAGACTTCGTATGCCTTTATTCATGTCTGCCTACTTGGCCGGCCAAGTGTTCAATCGAAAACTTAAAATGTGACTTCAAGTGGCAGAGAAGGTTCCGAGAAATTCCACTCTTTAAATTTACATAAAATAAATATTTACATTTGTTTAAGTGCGAAAAATGTTTATTCCTTCGGTATTGCCCAAATATTTGTATGGCATTCGTTTTTATCCGCTCACAATTGACGTCCTCGTTCAATGGCAACAAAACACTTTACATAAAACAATTCAACAATCAAAGCAGCCGTTCCCCTGCTCGCGCTCCCTCTATAACTCTCACTCTCTCTGTCTTTTACTCATTCATCCTTGCTGACACCCGGTGTTTGTCTGGGAAAAGGCAATCGTCAACGACAATGGTACATACCAACAATACCGTCCTCATCCAACCACTCCATCAGCATAACCGCCACCACTCAACATTCCAGTCAAGGTCTTTGTCTTTTGGTCTTTTGAAATCATCGACATCTTTAATTTTTCATTAATTAACATAAGTTAACAGAGGCAGGCAGCCGAGTCGAAAGCGTTGCTGTTGTCATTGTTGTTTGTTGTTAATATTACAATGTACGAATTCGTTTGTGTTTGTGTGTGTGTATGTGTTTATTTGTATATGTATATATTTATTCGAATGATGGTCTGCTCACAGTGGTACATCATTGGTAAAGGCTTAAAAATACACAATGTATGTGGTTACTTTTATATCCTAGACCATGGAATGGAGTTTCTACTAAATTGAAATGTTAACGGGAGAAGTATAGAAAAAGTTGTCCTTTTTAATGAAGACCTCGATCTTAAATAAACAAAAACCAATAATTCATATTCATTAAAAAGGACGAATTATTAAAATAAAATATTTATACTTGAATTGTGGCTCGTCTATAATTTCGATATGGCGATTGGCTCTCCCTATCAAACCAATTTTCCAAGACCTTGACGGTTTCTGCCTCTATATCACGAATGGCTTGCTCTAATATTAGATCAAATCGCAGCTCCGAGATGGCTAATTGTCATCGCCGAGACTGCTGATAAACTATTACCGAACTTGGTGGTCATAAGAGTAGCGATTGCGGTTGTCTTATGCCTTCAACTGATGTGTCAATTGGACCTTGTAGGCTGATAATTCGTGAAATGTTGAAAAAAAATGATACACCATTAGCATGAATAGTGCATAGTAATCATTTTTACATACGCACTGTTTTCTCTCGTTCCACGTTGATTTTATACCGACTTTCTGTCCAGATTTCGTACGGAAAGAGTAGTCAATGTCAAAATAACATATGATTTTGAAAGAAAGAAATCA
This sequence comes from Hydrotaea cyrtoneurina, assembly GCA_958296145.1. Taxonomy (NCBI): domain Eukaryota; kingdom Metazoa; phylum Arthropoda; class Insecta; order Diptera; family Muscidae; genus Hydrotaea; species Hydrotaea cyrtoneurina. The sequence continues at coordinate 40,228,403 of OY282515.1, read as the reverse complement.
GCACCCGGTACACCAATGTACATGTATGTGTCAAAGAATTTCCCACCTTCTCAGAATATGTACCATAGTGCGTGAGGTGGTGGGTGTGCGTGTGTGTTTTTTGTGTAAGTAAGCAATGAATTCGTAAACAATTCCCTTTGTTGATGCCTATAAATGTTGAAAAAGTAATTAAAAACATTTGTGGCATAAGTTTTCCGTCAATCATCATTAAATATATAATAATTGGCCAAATTGGTAATTGTGCCTTAACGATTGACTATTTATTTATTAACAGCGGGTAAATAAACACAATAAAGAGCAACTCTTGTTGTATTGATCAAAAGCGTATTTTCCAATAACTCGTATCACTTCGTTCGCCGATAAAGACTCTACAAGCTGTTTGTATATTTTGTATTTCCGAATTATCTTTTTTTGTTAGCTTAGTTTTGTTAGCTTCGTAGAGTATACTGTATTTGAGGCAAACAAGATGATTTTCGCCAAATATTCGTAGCTTCGGTATTAATCTAAATGTTAAGTTAATTTTTTTTCATGGAATTATTTAGAATTATTTTACTTTTTGAAATTTTTCGACCATACGTTTTATTTCACTGGCGGGTCTTTTTGGTATTACAATTGCGGAAACTTATTGAAAAGAAACAGTAAAAAAAACAGTAAAAATAAAAAATTAAACACATTCGAAATATTAACTTCGTGGCGCGACCTCTACATTGGCAATATTTGTAAATCGCATCTAGTTATATAGTTACGTAACATTGTGCTCTATAGGGAATACTACAAAAAGCGGCTGCGTTTTATGAACTAGGGTCGGACTTGCTCAAAAGATAATATTGGATTATCCATTTCGTAGTTTCAGAAGTATAGGGCTGGAATTCGACATTTGTCAAACTAAGTTGTTAAACCAATTTTGTTTCCGGTCAATTGGAAGTCTGACATTGACGAAAACAAAACGCGTACAAATTATTAAAACCTACTACAAAAATGGTGATTCTGGCTTTAAAAGGAGATTATGGTTTTTGGTTATGTAGCACATTTCTCACTCGGTGGATATGTTAATAAACAAAATTGTCGTATTTGGGGTTCTGAGAATCCTCAAGTAATTGAAGAGAGGCCATTACATCCACAAAAAGTCACTGTTTGGTGCGCTCTTTGGTCCGATGGTGTGATTGGACCTTACTTCTTCGCAAACGACAAGGGAACGACTGTCACCGTCAATTCGGAGCGTTATGATCGTATGATAACCGACTTTTTTTTGCCTGCTGTTGAAGAATACGACTTGGAGAATATGTGAGAATATTTGGTTTCAACAAGACGGTGCCACATGCCACACAACGTGGTGACATCAACTGGCCACAAAGATCATGTGGGGCTACGGGAAGGACCGTGTTTATGTAGATAAACCTTGAAAAATTGTATCGCGTGGCCAAATTGGTCAAATGAAAATAATTTTTAGTTTTTTATTCTCAAGTTTGGTCATTCTGAGTTAAACTTAATAAGTAGGCTTTAGTTCGCCCTGAAAAAACAAATTGTATTTATTTATTTATTTATTAATTAGAATACAAAGTAAATTTATATTATAATTTTGGGTCCAAGGGTAAACCGGGTGACACACACCATTTTTTGGGATTATACTTTACCGCCAATTAAGTATTTCCCTTTATTGGCTCTGTATTTGTGGGTCAGTTTCGCACAAATCCGTGTACTAAATAATTTTGTGAAGTCCCAAAGCTGGGACCACTGTTTAAAGCCCGCTCTGAGCAGTTTAAGCTATCTCTGGAAAAAGCTGCCAGGCTTTATAGATTACTTACGAAGTTGCGAGGAGTCTAATGTCCTTAAGAAAATGTGTAGCTGATAGTCGCCCATCACACCACAACCGCAAAATACATTCCAATATGTATATGAACAATTTACCTTGTGTTGAACTACCATCACCTTGTATGGAACCATATATATATACGATAATATACAAATATGTCACTACGTATACAAATGTTTGCTTCTGACCCTCAATTATTTATGAATTTGACAAAGGCATGGAAACCATTGAGTTCCGTTGCCTTGGGGCATATACATAGGAGCCACCCACCATAACCGGATACCGAATGGTATATCCTTTCTGAATCATTAACTACAGTGATGTGGTTTGAGTATGACGGCCACAATAGTTATCAAACTATATCGACGCTTCAACAAGGATTGTATTTACAAACAAACAACAATAGTGTATAATTGAATCCACATGAATCCAGCAATCGATTAATTAAATTATATTCAACTAACATGGCTTCCGTATACCAATAAATGTACATATCGCATTTGGATATTTCTCTATGCATATTAATTCATGTAGATACGTGCATGATTGAAAAAAGGACACAGCATATAATTAACAAAGTTATATTTTAATTTGTTTAGAAAGTGAATATGGTGGAAGTTTTTCTTATAGTTGTGGATCGGCTGTAAATGGACAAAGTAGATCAGGAAATTCCAACGCATGAAATAGGGCAGGAAAATGAAAAATAACTTTAAACTTGGTTTATTAATTATTTCCGATCAAATTAATTATTCAAAGGATGCGCCATTTTCCCTGAAATTCGATTAAAACTATAAAAAAATTAAATATTTATATTTACTAAGATGTAGCAAATTAAATTGTATCGTAAGCGACACACACCCTTTATTGCCTATCCAATAAAAACCCTCTTTATCGGTGTTAGAGCACGAGCTGCACGCCAGCTACGTCTCATTTAACTATTACACTGCATGTTTACGTGTCCAATCAGACGAAACGGTGGCCTCCCAGGGATATCATTAGGAGATAACCAGTAGCCGCTGTTATGGTTGTTCCTTTACAAGTGTAGACGAACTTCTACAGGGATCATGTGTCACTTGTTATTGTCGCCATCCATTGGACACAATTGGAATGTGAGTGAAAAAAAATAATATATTTCTGTTCAGCAAATTCTTTTTTAAATTCGTACAATCCAAATTGGGCCGAAAGTCAATTTCTTAAAAACTCCTATTGAATATCAGAAGTTTCCTATAACTAATCAACAGCTGTAGAATATTCGTTTGTCTGGTATGTTTGAAACTATTTGAAATATCCCACTTCTTTGGCTCATGAAGTTCTCCACATTTCATTTGTACAATTAATAACGCATAAATTAAAATCTGGTGTGAGAAATACTTAAAACAGGCAATAATTTACAAATGTATGCAATTCGAGAAATTTATAATTGTCTAATTAGGATTTATTACTGCATATACACGAATATGAAAGCCAATGCATACAATATAAATATGTGTATGTGTACACACATATCTAGGGAGACGGTTGCGACACAAACAAGCTTGGACAGTCGGTTCGTAAAGAGATGCACCATATGGGGAATGCCGTCCGATAACGATAAACTGTTATCAGCCATTCAAACTGAACTAAGAGATTTGATAAATTGTTGAAAAACAAATGTTGCAGAAAACCGAATACCCAAAAGAGTTTTAGAAAGTCATCTTAAAATAGTGTCGGCCAAAAAATAATATATGGACTCATAACTTTTGAAAGCAATAGACGGTTACTTCTGCTAAAAGAATACCTACAGAGAGGCGTAAGACCTAAGAAGACTAACTGATGACGTGGACATATATTGTGTAGCTCATCCAGTGGTTCATTTTTGAATCATATTTTATTTTGACAGTGAAAGCTGGTCTTTCCCGCTCGAAATCCTGACAGAAAGTCAGTCATGGTAAATGATATAAACTTATTTGCACGGCAATGCTGACCACCTTGGCCTTGCCATTGGATATCGTAAAGGACCGATATGAGAAAAAAATACGTTTAAAAGAAAACCTGGGTAAGGCAAAACGACACTACAACCGCAGTACAAATTTGAAAAGACCTCTCAGAACTACTGAGGACTACAAGAGGAAAATAGTCATAAGTTAATAAAACAACTAACAAACTAAGGATGGCCGTAGTGTAGTAAGTAGTCTGTGCGACTAGCACATAAGTAAAGAGGTTCAAATCCGGGTAGGACCATTAAACATTTTTCAGCGGCTGTTTACCACGTCGTAATGCTAGCAACTTTACGAGTAAAAAGTCCTAGAAAAATATTCGTCGTTCGGTGCCGCCGGTCAGTAAGTAAACAAATTTATATCGCGCAAAGCTTACTGATTCGAGAGAAGTTCCTCATCTGTTCCTTAATGGAATTTTAAGGGTAATAAGTAGGGGACCCCACATAAAATCTGAAAGATGGCGAGAACTTCTTTACTATTCTTATGGAGACTGTCTAGGAAAATGTGGAGAATGTCTATGGAATTTGAAGAATATGTAGATAAGTATTAATTTCTGCGAAAATTAGGTGCGATTTGGTTTATTATAGAGGAAAAACAAATTGGAGATATTCTTAGCATTTTTAGACAATTCTATTTTTCCATAGTTTATGCGAAACTATGGGATTGCAAAATATCTCGTGGAAGCTCTGTTTTTTGTGCACAAATAGATAAGAATAAATTAAATTTAAATATTTCCCCCCATTTAAAATATGTTGCAGCTGGTGATATTTTATTTCGGACACAGTATACACCGCAGTATTCACAACGGAACCGGACTTGCCGGACACAATACACATGATATAGCTTGGCTGTTATGTACGCCAACTATTTTGCAAAGTTTTTTTTGGGGCGCTGCCTTGTGTGTGATTTTTTTTTTGTTTGGCTAAAACTTGTTGTGGTGAAGTTTTCGAAACTTGCAGTTATTATTTTTCGGTCTGAATTCTATAATTTGTTGCTAATTTGTTATTTTATAAACCAATATAAATACGATAGGAGCGTGTATGTATATTAGAGCCTATCGAAAATTAAAAAAAAATAATTTAAATATATAATATAAATATATTGCAAAAGATGTGAAGGAATTAAAAAAAAAGAAACCTTGGAAATATGAAGTTTTTTTTGGCCGGAGATATTGGCAGAAATTGGACTGAAATCTGTACACTATGAAATCACCGTTGCAGAAAATGAAATGCTACAACTAAAAAATCTTAAATACAATTGTAAAAATTTTAGATTATTTAGTTTAACCCTCCACAAAGCCACTCGTATTGGCATTGCTCAAATTCAATTTAAAAAAGTATCAAGTTTTCGATGCGACCTAATAAACTGAAATGAATGTGGAAAATGTTTCACAAATAATGGTTGTGCTGTTTAGTGCGGCATGATTTGTTGCATCCAATGAAATATGGTTGGAATGAATCAGTGAATGCAAATATGGATAAATGTTCATTGGCTGGACTTGGTTGGGGTTTCATTTGTAATGATTTGTTGTAATATACACAATATTTATTTGTGGTTTTATGTGGTAAAGTTTTGGTGGCCATTTAATTAGAACTTAAATGAAAAATTAACCACGCAACATAGCGCCGATGCTATATATTAGAGTGGTTTGAAATGTCTAATAGATATATTTGATTGTTTGAATTCGAATACAATACAAAATCAAATGTTTGAACAATGGTTAAATTGCAGCAACAAGTTAATAAACTCTATATGATTTTGGTGTTGACCACAAAAGTACAAACCATAGTTGACCATAAGTACAAAAATTATCAAAAAATTATTTTGGCGTGGACCACCAAGTACAAAAATTATCAAAAAATTTGTCGAAGTCGAAGATTATGTGGCTTTATGATAAACAACTGAAAATGGACTCATTTTTTTGGGGATTTACTATTTTTCATGCATGTTTCTACCAAATCAAACAACCAAAATAGTTCACTGAAACAAATTTTATTTCAATAAAAATTTGTTTATAACTCTGACGTGTGGAACATATTTACATTCAATAATAGTTCATTATTTTATTACTAGTAAGTTGTAATGCGCCTATGGCGCCCGTTTAAATATGGAAAAAAAATTGTGTTGAAAAAAAAAATTTTTGTTGAAAAAAAAATTTTTTCTTCAAAAAAAAAAAATTTTGTTGGTAAAAAAAATTTTTTTGGAAAAAAAAAATTTTGTGGAAAAAATTTGGAAAATTAAAAAAAAAAAATTTTGGAAAAAAAAAGTTTTGGTAAAAAAAAATTTGGGGAACACACAATTTCTGTACAAAAAAAAAATATTATTTTTTTTATTATTATTATTTATAGAAAATTATAGAATGCCTATTTAAATTCCTACGTACTGCGTGACAGAGTCAGTGAATCAGTGAATCAGTGTCGAGGGTAAATATATATTAAGATTATTATCTACGTATATACTGAAAATGCAATAAATTTGTTCAAGTTATTAAGAATCAAATGCATACAATCCATATTGCAAGCGTTATCTCTATCTTTGTATGGGCAGCTACCCACTTTAATGTCTATGTACACATATAAAAAAAAATACAAAGTACATGGAGAACTGCAGTAGAACAATATGAATTTTGGTGTACAAGTGTAATCTAATTTTTGTTGTTACAAATTTGGTTGTTTAAACCAAACAGCAAAACTTAAAACAATTGAAGTCAATAAATTCGAAAGAATTTTCCGTATATGCAACCAAAGTACGAATTTGTATCAGAGTTCGCGAAAAGAACAGATTCGACCAGGTAACTCCAAAAATCGACTTCACAATTGATGAACACTGGTGATTCGCAAATATGGCATTATGTCCAAATTCTGTATTTAATAAAGCTGTATCTGGAGAAAGTTTCGGTCAAAAAATTTGAAAGTCTGGCCACGCCGCTTCAGGTATCTCCACATACAAATGCACCATCCCGCCTACGTTGGAAATTAATTCGCTCAACGCAATCTTGCCGAAATTCTGTATTTAGTAAAACTTTAACTACATACTAATGTTTTTAAGCGATTATTCGTGAAACGCGCTCATATTTCTACATTCACTAACAGAAAAGATTGTTTTAATTGAAAGAATGAACATTCGACAGAATTGTTTACGCAAAGGACACATTTAGGCCGAGTAAAAAGTGAGAAGGCTTAAAAATATATTTTTTTGTTGAATACAGCTTGGCTCTATTGAATTATGAGTACTAATTCATATGAAGTATATGTGAAGTTTTCAACAGAATTAATTTAATCGATTAAAATGTAGATTTAACATTTAGCTCTAATACTTGCATTTGATATTCTGAAACTTTAGTTTGCCAGATAAATTTAAGAAAAAAATTTAAATTCAAATTTTGCATTAATTTAACTTTTTTCGATAAACTGAATTTACAGTGAACTGAATTGCATTTTTTTTTCTTTAATTTTTTGTTACTTCTGTTTTAAGAAAAATTGTCAGCATTTCAAGCTGATTCGATTTAAAGACGTCTGTGCAGTGTCTGTCAGTCTAGAGTCCAGATAAATGGTATAGCAAAACTACATGTCAATTGCACTGTACAACAGCCAATTTAGGGTGTGGGAAATTCCAAGTCAAGATTAAAGTACTAGATCATTATTACCTTTTAAATTGTTTCCTTATCTTGAGGTTTTTTCGCTTAGTTTCATTTTTTGTCTTCATACAGGGTTCTCCAACAAGGGGTGTTATTTTTGTAATCAAAGAAAAATCGTATTTTTTGAGATAAATGATCGGATGTTTATTTCAAAGAGGAAAGTATGCCGTTAATACTGAACACCCACATCAGCCACATGGCCACCACGACCACACTTACAGGACCATATCCTTTTCATGAAATTTTCCATAACCAAATCGCAAAGTGGCTGCCCTATGCCCTTGATAGCCTCACGAATTCTATCTTTGAGGTCCTGAATCGACGCTGGGATGTTGGCGTCTACCTTATATTAAACGTGGCCCCAAAGGAAGAAGTCGCAAGGTGTTAAATCACATGATATCGGTGGCCAATTGTGAACACTCATTCGAGAGATAACACGGTCCGGAAACTATTTTGTTTTGCGAACTGTGACTGCAAGTATTTCACCATTTTTATCGTGAATTTTAATAATTTCAATGCGTTGTTGAAGCGTGTATCGTTTAATTTTTAGTAATGGCGTAGTTTCTACTTGTCAAATGTCAAAGAATAAAAGCTTCAAAAGCGAAATACCGGGTTACTCAAAATAACACATCTTGTTGAAAACCCTGTACAATATTTCTTTACATAATCAACGGTTTTGCAGTTATAAATAAATTTATGAAAAAACAAATATATTTCTTTGCCAAAAAATTTAGTTTAATTAAATGTTTCTGAGCATGTAGCAATGAATTACCTAATTTTTATTTCGAAAAAAATATTTCTTTTTACTGGAGTTCTATGAATTGTAACTATAAACAAGTGCTGAATGAAATCAACGTTTAATGAATAACAATGTTTATGTGTTCAGAAAAGTTGTCTGTACGTTTTCGATGGTGATTGTTCGGGACTTGTGTTATCGATATCGCAATCAGCAGTTTCTGAACCACACCTAAAGTCAAAGCGCGACTTCACAGCTGCAACTGCTGAATATTCGTTATCATCAGAATCGTTGTTGTTTTGGAACACATGTCAACTCCACCAGTATTCCACTGGGCGACTTTTTCCGTCTATACATTTCTCATTTCAAATGGCATATCAACTTGATGCCTTGTTTATCAGATACGGTAGCCAATTGTATGCTGATGTTGTAATTAGCGGATTTCTAAGGACAATTCTCGAGAACGATGTTTATATTTTTGCGACAGAAACATCGTAGTTGCTAGCACGATGCTTTCCCAACATGCCTTCTATTACTTCTTTGATTGCCTTTCAAGCATCCAAATCAGCATCAGTAAACATATTGTCGAAAGTGTCACTTTTAATTAGCTTTCGCATATATGGACCATTTAGTAGGCCTGATGAAAATATATTTGTTGAGATGGAGAATCATAAAAGATTAATTTGATATTATAACCTCCTTCTTTGATTTTTGCTTTCGCTGCGTCTCGGGTAAATTAATGTCAAACACCACACAACTTTATTTCCCTTTAACGCTTTGACAATGAACCCGAAAATGCTCAACAGTGTTATTATTAGATTCTAATGGAACTTGGTGCAGCTTAATTCTAGGACGAGCGCTATTGAATTTGGTAGAAATCTGTTCAGATTTGGAAATAGACAAAGGTAAATGAAAATTTGAGTGATATTGCAGCCAAAACTAAATTTCCATCGCAAACTATATTCAGTAAGTAAAACATTTGCATATACAAGGGACCATCCATATTTTGGGCTCTAAAGATCCGTGTTGGATCCGTGAAAAGTTTGTGCGACAGCAAACAGCACTTGGTCTGTTGTTCATTAAAATCTACTGTAAGCGTCCCAGATGATGCGATTGCCAATTACATTATGAACGTTTCTTCTGTTGCTTAAACATATGTTTTATTTGTTTGAACATATGGCTTCGAACCCCCCAACATTAACTTCATGTTTTCTTCCATGAAATATATTTAGATGAATTTCGAAGTTTTGTTTGATCGTGGAAGTACTTGCTCTCAAGTTGATGAAGTGTTGAAACATAATCGAGGCATGAGCAATTAAACAAAATCATAGTATAAATACACATTTTCTAAATAACTGTACTCTAGCGCATCCATTTCTCATTAAAACAATAGTTCTTTTATGGGAATTAATATGTGTGTTCGGAGTATGTGCCAAATCGGTTCATAAGTTCAGATCACGGCTGCTATTGGGTAAAAATGCGAATAAAAAATGGTACCCATGAATATAAGAGAATCATCAATTGAATACGCTTGTTTCATCTTCCTAAATATTATATAGTTTCTAAAAACGTAAATTTAAACATACAATGGAATTTATTTCAAATCTCCATAATTCTCTACTCGTGCAGTAATTACCTCTTTTTCTTGTCAATAGCTGAGTTTATTTATTGCCATAGCGAAGGAGAGCTTCCTAATTTCCATTGATATCAAAATAATACACGAATCTATTACACCACAACCGACAAGTATGCAATTAAAAATGCTGTAAAAGAGGAACAATTTTATATTTCCTTTTTTGCAATTCACTAAATCACCAAACACATAAATTTCGTTAAGCACAAATATTTTTACTCAAATACAAAACGATCAAAAGACATTTAAGTTTAAACTTACTACCGTTTGTTTGTCGTTTTGCACCACATGAAAGGGAAGAAATTCTGATAAAGCCACACACCGTCAGTGCTGAACTTAGCACATTGAAAACTAATGAACAAATGACTACGGCAAAAGAATCTTAAAGAAATTTTGCTGCTTTCGAATTGGGTCGAAATGAACCAAAGGATGTGGAGGGGGTAAATGGGAGGTAGCACACGATGGTCTTAATTCATTGCATACATTAATGTGTATATACTAGGGTTTCAAGTTTCCCGGCACTTTATGAAATGCGATGAGAGATTTAGAGATTTTGATGCAAAGCTGTGGCTGCATTCATAATGACGATATGTCAAAACTGAGACCCTCTTTCTTCAATTCTCTTAGATTCCGCGGTCCTTAAAAAAGACCAATTCCAAATTTCATATGAGTGTATCTGTGAATGGGTATTATATACAACTATTGGCCTATACAACTATGGATTACATGTCAAACTATTTTCAGTCTAATTAATACAAATCGTAGACTTTGCATGAGATATACTTTCATCCCATGGAAACTATACATCCATCACATTATGATAGAAACGGGAATCATTTTACAATATACAAGGTAAAGCTAACCGTGTCTGATAAATTCGGAAAAGCTTAATCTTCCTGCAAGTGTTTTTCCTGCCTGCTATGACATTACCAAATTCAAGGCCAACGTCAACAAACACTACTCCCTCTTTCCTCCCTCCAATACCCTTATTTCCCATCGCTAACTCAGTGCATTGCATTTATAGGGGGCATCCCCTGAGTGTTAGTCAAAAAAAAAAAAAAAAAAAAAAAAAAAACTATAGTTTCCAATCTCTGCGTAACCTGTACTGACAAGGTAAAATCTTTACCGAACAATTCCGGTATTGTCTTTCTTTTTTACAAAATCGTTCCCGATAATTTTCGTAAACGAAACCCTAATATATCTGAGTACATTTCTGACTATATTTTCTAATGATAATCATATCGGACGTGATGTTTCCACTTCAAAAGCGTTGGTGGAACAAGGTAGTAAACAATGTAAATACATAGGTATGTGTGTATGTATTTGTGGTTGGATATATACACACACACGTAGACACACAATCACAATAAATGATTATTTCCATTATTTCATGAAAAAGTCCTCGTGACCATAATGTGGCTGAATGACATTATTATAAATGCAAAATTGCTCAGAACGAAGAAATTGTATGTTCCCCGCAGCGAGGGCACAATAATGCAGTCCATGTTCAAATATGTCAGGTTTACACGGTGCTGCGCATTCGTAAAGCAAACAATGAAGGTAGGACAAACAATAGTCCTACTTTTGAAAAGAAGTCGTACGATATTGTGGACAAATTCGCCTTCTGGAAAACGTTGTCACGTTCCTCTTCCGATCTGAATTGTATATGGATTAGTGACGCAATTCCTGTACATCAACATTTTGTATGTGCATTTATATAACCTCCAAAATAGAATGGAAACCTGAGGTTCCGTCAGACATATAGCACACGTTCTAAAGGGAATTTTGGTATTCAAAGGGAAAACGAAATTTTTTCAGATAAATGATGGGATGTTTATTTATTTCGGATAATAAAAATAACCGAGAGAATAAGATGAATTGATATAAAGAGATTCACAAATTAAAAAAAAGTAAAAAGTAACACAAAAATGTATTCATATGTATTTGATATTTATCACCTACAAACAAGTAAATGTTTGTGGTATAATGATGCAAACTTATAACTATAATTAACTATAATTAAAATTAATCCACGAATTTGATTAAACATTGTCTCCGCTCTTATTATCCATAGAATTTGCACATGTCCTGTCAACTGCTGTTCGGATATTATTCCAGCTCTGCAAACATTTAAGTACGTCGTGACATTCTGTATCGGTATTCACGACACTGTGCCATAACTCTGCATGATTCCTTAACGTTGCCTTGATTCCATAGAGTTCAATAAGCTCTAATATGCGACAATTCCTGGAATCGTCACGGGAATGTTTTTTAAATGTATATTTTTTTTTCTATTTACATTCTATAATTATGAGTTCTAAGAATTTTTGGAAATAACAGGGCGTTATTTAGTTGTCAACATCCTTAGATTGAGGATCTCTTGGAATTATCCACCTCCAAGAAATGAGACTTGTTACAAGTATTGCAATTTTTTCAGTAAACCCTATTAGTTCACAGGAAACACAAGCGTGTTAAGATGAAAATAAAGTCACATAAAATTGACGAAGCTGCAGTTGCGAGAACCAATTGCAATATTACAAACCAAAAACTGCAGTATAAATACTGTATACTCTCACTCTTATTACACTACAATCGTCTCGTTTACAAAGTCGAAACCGAGTGGCTGAACTTGGCAGTGCAAACAAGGGAAACGGTTCTGTGTCACAAAGTACTCTACAATAATATTTTCGGAGTTGTGTTCGAAGTCATAATTCTCCTTTTTTTACAGTCTCTTATCGAACGAGTGCATTCAACTACATACGGCGCAGTATGATAACTCCAACCGTTATCGAGTGCACTCTGTGGAAGAAATTCGCAGTGCTGTTTTTTGTGTTACTCATATCGCTGGACAATGTACATGCCGGCGCGCAACGTTTCTGTGGCAATAGTCTGGTAGAGGCCTTCAGTCTTGTGTGTCCTCATGGTTACAAACATAAACTTCGAAAGCGACAGGGTATGTATGTAGGGTGCATTTCCTGGCCGAAAGCATTGCTCCTCGTTAGAGTTATTGTAAGTAAATTTCAATAACGTAAAGAAGTATCGGAACATTTTGTGATTGATTTCCCTTCAATCAGTAATCAGTCCATTTGTTAAAAATACACCATGACATCAAAAACTGTTTCTGATTAGAAATCAGCAAACAATAACAAAAAGACAAAATTGTATGAAAAATTACATTTTTGTGTATTTACTTCAATACACCTACTGCTTCTAAACGGTCTTAGAAAAACGAATTAAATTGGATACAAAAATGTCTTATGGACTAAGGAGCTCCATATCTACAAGGATCGGATACTAATTTCCCCAAAAGGATTTGAATGCTAATCAGTGTTATTTATAAAAGTATTCCGCTAAAAAGAAACTATTCACAACTTATCCTGTATTGGAGCGTTCTGTTACTTTTCGCAAATATCCAAAGCAATGCTGACAGTCGATGTTAATCATTTTCTTTTGTACATGAAGACTGCACATAAACTATGGTTGCATCTTCTGCTGGAAATCTTTCGTTGTGAAGAACTTTAATTTCAAATTAATTTAAATAAGAAAAACAATTGCTGCTTTCTCTTCAGAGGGCCTACAAAAGAAGGCGAGAGTTCAATTTTAATAATATACCAAATAAGTGAAGAGTGTAGCTCCATGAGGAGGCCCTAACAATTGCATATTTTCGCAATATTCGTTACTCGGATTCCAGTTCTATACGAACAGCAGTTTAATTTGATCAAAAACTCTGTTCTTGTCTATTCGTTAAACTCAATGAACCGTCAAATAAATATGTCAAGACATGTACTTACTTATGTCCCTTAACATTCCATGAAGGAACAGGCAGGGAACTACCATTGAATCAGTGAGCTGTGCGCGATATAATTGTGACCGGGACCTACTGTTTAAAGTCGGCTCCGAATGGCTAACGCTTTTCTAGAGAAGTTTTACATAGCTTAGATGTGCCCCTCATACTCGTAAAGTCGTCAGCTTTTACGAGGTGAAAAAACAGTCCAATGTTGGATGATCTTAACCGGTTTTGAACCTGGACTTAGTTGTGTGATCCCTTAACATTCAACGAAAGAACAGATGGGGAACCTCTCTCGAATCAGTGAGCTGTGTACGATATAATTTTGTATACCCAATGACCGGCTTCGAACAGCCTTTTCTTTTTACTCGTAAAGTTGCCAGCATTTCCGTGGTGGAAACAGAATGTTTGATGGTCTCAACAGGTTTCGAACCTGGGTTGACTACATACCTAACCACGACCGTACAGTACATACTTCACATATTATTATTATCATTTTATGCGGAAATGTTATTGTAAATCTTGCGCCACCATAATTTTTGGGCAACTTCTTTTGACTTGGCCTTACAGTCTGGGGGTACTCGTATCGGGCAACTACAACAAAGTTTGATTGGAAATCATGTCAATATTTTTTTTTTAAATATAGAGAAAGTTGTATATTTTTCAAATCGTTTCCCCTTGTATTGACTTTTCGAATTCTAATCGCCGCATGAGTTTATCCTATATCGCTTCGTCTGGAAGCATTGGAAGTTGCTTTTGTTTCGCTGCATACCCCAAGGGGAAACTCATCAAATGCAGTACACCGAACCTTTTATAATCCACTTATACCATAATCTTTGCAACTAAAATATAAATTTCACCGAACCAAAACTCCAAAAAAGAGAAAAAAAATAAGCACACAAGTTTTTTTTTCTTTAATTTCTTCACTATCGTTTTGTTCTTAATAATATCTTTTCATCACTGTTTTACTTTTTGGCTTCTCCGTGTCTGTTTCCATTCCGTCACCCGTTTGTGCTATTGTCGCCGACAAACTTTAGGAAATGATTTTGATTATGATACTTTGGCAAATGACATTTTTACTTTGGATACATCAGGCTATTCGCAGCCGTCATTACCATCATCCGACTCCAGCAGCAGCGCTGACAACTCCGTCGCGCCAACCCCACCGCTGTTTGCGGCAAGTCCATTTCTATCCAGCTTGTACAATGGCATGATGTTGACTCAAGCTCATCGTCGTCAACGGCGACGCATCGTCGGTGCATATGATGAGTGTTGCCGCAAGCCTTGCAGTGTAGCCGAGATCTCTGCTTATTGTCATGTACCATAAGCCGGAGTCAGCAGCCATTCGCCAACAACCATCAGCACCAGCAGATTCAAAAAGTTGAGGAGCAAAAAAAAAAAAAGGAGAACGGAAACTTTTCTCTGGTTTTCTTTGCTATCAAACAAAACCGAAAGAAACTATAACAATTTATAGTCTGATATATATATATATTATATACGTACATACATACCTACATACATACATATAGCTATTATAAGGAGAAAAGAAAACCTATAAAAACAGAATATTTTTAAAAATATTTTTGTATCTTTAAATTTGGTCGTTATTGTATTACAAGTGAATATTCTTAAAGAAATTGCAAAATATTAAATCCTGTACAATGTAGTTTCATTTGGAAAACCAACTGAAAGAGATTCCTGGCCAGCGGGAAAAACAGCTCACTGGCATACGTTTCAAAGGACTTCGCGATATCCTTCAGCACGAAACAACCAAAGAAATTATAAAGACTTTCCGTTTGTTTAATTCTCTAATTGTGTTTGTGAAATAAATATTATCAAATGTTGACCATCATAATGGTTACCTTGAGAATGGGTCGCGATCAAGGGGACGACAAATATGTCCCTGTTGAGGACTTTTGAAGAAAACAAATAATAATGGCCGATTCTGTTAAAAGAAAACAGAATTTCTTGATAATGAACCGTGATTGTTGTTTTAATATGATTTTCCCGTATATCGGCAGTATTTTGTTGTTGGCTTGTTTTTGTATGGCTTAGGCTGGCCATACTTGTTCACCAGGCCCAAATGGTTCTTTACAGTCCCCATAAAGTAATCATTGAATGCTGTTGGTACTTGAAGGGATTGACTCAGGCATAGACTCTGGCATAATGGAATGGCTTGTAGTATGAGCTACCCTTGAAGTGTGAGTTAAAACGTCGGAAAAGTCCTCAAAGTAAACAAATAAAAGTAAGGCAATGTTAAACAATGTCTGAGCAATCTTCGCTGCGCTGAAGTTACTGTATCCAATGCGTAGGTATGTAAGAAAAAAATGTGGTAGATCCGGAAATCTGCAATAGCTAGGTTACTTTCACCAATATAGGATTTCGACTCAATTGCTCAATTAAATGTTTGAAATGAAGGGTGTTTTTTGTATAGAGTTATATAACTTTAAGTTTGTCAGATATTAAGTGATTTATGTTTAGTACGGACGCCTGGACAACTCTTTACAATTTTCCAAATTTTTTTTGAAAATCATGGTTCTGTTCGAATAGCGCATCCCGCACTGCGTCCATTTTACGGTCAACATAATCGTCTATCAGAGCAAAACGTTTGGTAACCACTTAGTTTTACGTTTCGGCCCCGTGAATTGGCCGCCAAGATCGTACGATTTAAAGACACCAGACAATATTCTGTGGGATCATGTGAAGTCGCTAGTCTGCGCCGTTGGTCACGAAACGATCAAGCACTTGGCACTTCGAATCTCTAATTTCGAGAAAACCCCATTTTCTGAATCTAATTTCTCCGAAACAATTTGTTCAATCTAAAAAATGAAAACACCATCATGTTCAGATTCAGATCCGCTATGTCTGAACAAAATTTCGACAAAATATTTTTTTTTTAAAAAATAGAAAATTTGGATGGGTTAACCCCTTAGTTTTTTTTTGGTCAAAAAAAATTATTTTTGAATTTCCAAATCTTTTGCTCTTGGATGTATTTTGCCTTCGAAAATATGTAATTATAACCACCTACATTTTATATAACATTAGCCGTTGCAGAATAATAGACACAAAATGCATTTTCAGAGAGCCCCATCATATACAACATAAATCCTGGGGATATTATTGTAGCTTACAGGTGTCAGAGGGTTAATTATAGTCCTAAAGTCTAGCTTATTCCGTTGCAGAAAAATTGACAAAATAGTTTCAAGTTACTTTCGATTGTCCAATTTTGTGAAACCACCATTTCCTGTTCCCAAGTTCTCCCAAACTATTTGTTCAATTTAAATAATTTAACAAGTCTCAGTAGATTAATAATAGAATCAAAGCCGACCTTTAATATGAAGCCACATCCGTTACAAACCAAATAAAATGACAGCTGTCAAATAAAGCAAATTAAGCCAAACAAAATGTCAAATAAAATGACACATGTGAAATAAAATGACAGCTGTCAAATAAAATGACAGCTGTCAAATAAAATGACAGCTGTCAAATAAAATGACAGCTGTCAAATAAAATGACAGCTGTCAAATAAAATGACAGCTGTCAAATAAAATGACAGCTGTCAAATAAAATGACAGCTGTCAAACCAAATGACAGCTGTCAAATAAAATTACAGCTGTCAAATAATATGACAGCTGTCAAATAATATGACAGCTGGCAAATAAAATGACAGCTGTCAAATAAAGTTACAGCTGTCAAATAATATGAAAGCTGTCAAATAATATGACAGCTGTCAAATAATATGACAGCTGTCAAATAAAATTACAGCTGCGTTATTGCCGATATGAGGCCACTGATTAGACTACGTCCGAGCTAGCCATGCAGATATGCCAGACGTGGTATTTAAATTATATGTCAGAAGATTATATTTCAAATAAAGCAAATTGCATGCCAATTTAAAAAAATTCTCTTTTTTTTATTCCGTTTCAAAGTTCTATCCTCTATAAAAAATCGCCGTTTATTAACAAAATGCCATTTATGAAAAATAATTTCATTCACTTGACAATTTCCCAAGACGGTATCTGACTCTATTCGGCGACAAAAATGTTTTTCGTCCCTTTGTAGCGTTCACCGATAAACGAAATGGCGTTTCCAGCAGCATTTTGAAAGGAAAATATTCCAATTCTCCGAGGATGTATTAACGTTTCGATAATCAAGTGGGAATTTTCCGATCCCCAGAAAAAAAATGGACTCAAACTGAAAAGCTATAACGGAGCGGATCGTCGTGGGCCTTCAATTGGACCTTGTAAGTAAATAATGCGAGGCTCATGTGTAAAATATGCATTAGGCTGTTGTGTAAAATGTTGAGGTGTTGAGATCAATGGGTAGTCGATGTTCCAAGACAGAGTAGCCCACTCTCGCCTACAGCAGCCACATTCTACAACGCACCTTACGACGGCGGCGACTGTGAGTGTTGCCCACTAGCATGCCAGTCTAACAAACTTATGACACCAACTTGTGTACAGCAGGTGCGGGTCTCTACTCATAAATATGGAGTAATGAAGAAAGTAAATTAATTGTTAATATACTCGTATATATTTTTGCAAACCACAAACATTAACTTGTTTTCGTGTTAGTTTTTGTTTTTTTTCCGAATCTCTTATATAACAATTCATCTTATTCTCTCGGTAACGAAATACGAAAACTCACTTATTTGCACTCAAATGTGATACTTTGTTGAATTTGTTAAGTTTGTTGTCTTTTTTTCCAAAACAGAGTATAAAAATAGTAATTGCAAATCCGTATTATTTACATCGAAATAAGCTTTGTGTTGAAGGAAATAGGCTTTACTTGCCACAAAGACCAAACACACATTTTCCGTGTGTGTAAACATTGAAAAAATACGTATTTTCAGGGTGTAGAAATTGGCTATAAATTAATTGCTTAATTAGCGAGCATCCTACTACTATAGTCTACACAACGATTCACTTACATCTTTTGCTTGACTGCTTAAATACAAAATGATTTTTCTCAGTGCTTTTTTTTTTTAAATAAAGAAAATCTTAACATTTAACCCGAATATATTTTTATATTGGTAGTTGAATGTTGCGATTTTGATTGCATTCACATTTAAGCTGGTCACCTCATTCTTATTTCGAATGAAACAAGTAGCTACGGCATCAACAATAACTTTTTCTTGTAAAGCGAAACGAAAGTTGCAAAACAATAGCCATAAAAACTTTCCTTTTCGCATTGACAATACATTCATTTTTCCTTTTTTTTCTTGTTTGTATCTTTGCAGATTATTTTCTGCTCCGTATGTATTTCTGGCTATAACGACCGAATTTCGAATGCCTGCTAAAACAACAACAGCTACAACGCATCTAACGAGGGCTGGATAATGTTAACAAGGACGAAGGAGTGAATATAAAAACGAATCCATAGAATACAGACAAATGAAAAAAAAGTCTGCCCAAAATTTACAGCAAAATGACACCATTGTTTAAATGACGACAACAACATAGAAAACGAGCGCAAAACGCGAAAACAATAACTGAACTTTTCACTTTAAAATCAATTACAAAAAACAATAAAACAACCAACAAGAGGGAAAAAACGCCATCGTCAACGAAAACTGGTCGCAAGAGCGACGACAATAGCATCGTTTACTTAAAGGACAATAAAAAAACAGAAATGTCAAAATAAATATTTACTTATGTACAACGAAACACCGTAACACCTGACAAAAGAAAAAAAAAAAGAAATAGTAGGTCTGTCACCCGAATCGGTCTGTGAGGTTTTGGCAACACAATACAACCAAAAAAAAAAACACAACGAATGAAAAAATAATAAATTACATTTAAATGAAAATAAATGAAATTTAATCTACCATGCGATGTCCTCGTACATCCACGGCCAGACGAACGGTCGGACGGACGAACGGACAGACAACAATGTCCAAAAGCGACAAATAAATAAATATCATCGTATTGTATTCACCTACAAAACAATTGTTTCTGTTCTGTTTTTGGGATTGTTTTTGTTTGTGCTATTTTTTTGTACCAAATTTCATCTGTGGTTTAATGCAATACAATGAATGAAACATTTAGACAACATTCGTTTGCTTGTAATGGGTTATTCGATAAGTGCTATATGTTTTGAATTTAAACAATCGATAGGTGTTCACAGAAAATGAAAATAGTATTTCTAATGTTGCTCCCAGAGATACATATTGAAGAAAATCTCTTAACACAAAGGATTCCGAATAAAAGTACCTCCGATATAAAAGCTTAACAACCTGTTGTTGATCTTGGGCTTCGTAATAAATGATAGAGTCAGAAACGTGAACACAATATTGTCTAGACACAGGTCTCTAATAAAATGTACTTGATTTTTTTGTAATTTATACTCATATACTACTCCGCCCACAATCACTTCGTACACCTGAACAGTTTTTAATATGCAATTTCAGTTGCTTCTTTTGTAATTGTCTCAAAAACATAGATTTTGAAATAAACATAAAAACAGAAATTGAAAATATTAAAAAACGGACAGGCATACGAACCGATTGTTGGCGGAGTAGTATAAATTGCAACTTTTCCGACATCGGACAACGGCTTTTCGTTATTCTTTACACTAAATGAATTTGTTTTTAACCAGTAAATCTGATGTACTGGGTATTAAATTTAGTAATTGAAGTTATTTTCAGTAATAAAAAAAAACACTGTCGTGTTTGAAAATTTCGATATTGTTCGAGCATTCCCAAATATGTGATGTCACCGTAAACCGCAGTCTCGGTCTTCCCTACTTTTCGGATTTGATGTGGCAACCTTATGAATGTCAAAACAAAAACCATATATTTTAACCCTCTTATGCCCGAATTAAAATTGGCACGTCTAAACATTTGGAGTGAGTTTTAAGTCAAATATGAACTGACAAACAAATCAAAGTCCTTGGTATACTGGACCGTCAGTTACAGCAAACATAGATTTTTTTTATAATTCTCTGACCTTTATTGATTTAATTGTGCACTTGGTTTTACTCCAACCGCTGGTGAAACAAATCAGAAGCATATTTGTTCAATGTTGCCCATAGTCAACATCGGTAATGTCTGAGCTCAACGCACAATCAATCTCACGTTTAGGATCATTGAGCTGGCCGCCTACAATCGTGCCATCTGATATGCCCGCACAATTTTTTAGTAGGATAATGTGAGTTCACATAGCCATGTCGATAGATCAGAATTATTTGCAGCCTTAAAATACCAAATTAGGCATGTTATACAGAAAAAGACGAATCAGACAGTAATTTGATAAATTTAATGCTACAAAAAACCATTAATAGAAAAAATTGCAACAAAGTTGTTGTCAAACCCATATGTTATAAAATTACATAGCACTAATTTGATTACCCACTGCGACTGCCTTAAAACACAAACCGATAAAAAGAAACACTTCTCTTGTTTTAAATTTTTGTTTTTTTTTGTTATTATTTAAATTTATGAATAAAACAAAGGCAAGAAAAGTAATATTTTTTCTTGTGGACAGTTAATTGCCATTTATCATTGGCGACATGCATAAATTACCAACTGAAAGTACACAAAAGACCAACAAAATGTAATGTTATACATCGCTTTCCTTTTTATGATAATATTTATTTGTTTTTATATTTGTCACAAACATATTCAAAACCTTAAACCTTTTAAAGTTTTCTATGTGTACTGTAATATTTGTGACACCGAAGCCGACACCTTGGCCATCAAAAAAAAAGTAAATATCCTAGAAATATTTTCAACCCATATCTGTGAATTTCAAACTGTATTTAAAGTACGCTTTCCTTCCATCACAAGAGAAGATGGAATATATGATTACAAATCGGATAATACCTGAGAATAAATATAAAAATATAAACACAAATTTGGCGAATACTGAATATTTTTAGAAAGATCTTGGTTCTCTATATAATGTTCCAGATGCGGTTGGCCGCATTAATCTTCGCTCGATAGCGCAATCCATCCACCGTAACTATTGATCCAACCTCATGTTCGAAGTAAGGTCCAATTACCCCGTCGGACCATAAATCGCACCAAAAACTCACACATTGAGGATGGAGAGGCTTCTCAACAATAACTCTTGTGTTTTCCGAGCCCCCAGATTTTACAATTTTTCTTGTTTACGTAGCCACCGAGGTGCAAATGGGCCTCATCAGTCAAGATGATTTTTCGATGGAATTCCGGATCATTTTCATGCATTTCATGGACGCAATCAGCAAAGACACGACGTTGTTGATGATCGTCGGCTCTTGTTCTTGTGTTAACTGAACTTTATAACCCTTAAGTCCGAAGTCTTTATGCAAAATACGGTGTAATGACGTTTGTGGAATGCCCAATTCCAAAGAACGACGAGGAATGGACAAACCTGCGTTTTCTTTAACACTTTCGGCTACAGCAGCAATATTCTCAATTTTTCTTGAGCGATGTGTACGGGTTTTATTCATCACATCACAAACTTGTCCCAACAGCTCGAATTTGTCCATCAATTTCTGTATTGCGGTCCGACAAGGTGCTTCACGACGACCCAAAAATGATTTAGTTTTGAGAACTGTGACTGCAAGATTTTCTCAATTTTTGTATTGAATTTTAATAATTTCAATGCATTGTTGAAGAATGTATCGTTCCATTTTTAGTAATGACGTAGTAATGGCGTCAAAGAAAAAGGCTTCAAAAGTGACAGCTACCGTAATACCGGCTGATTCAAAATTACACCTCTTGTTGGAAAAGGTACTATTTTAAACACTTTCTACAACTGCGCCGAGAAATATACGATTTTTATATTCGGAAACATTTCTGAACTAGCTGATCAATAAATTATACAGGATATTTGTTTCAAGACTAATTCCGTAGGCTTCTTAATTAAAGTTTCATTGATCATTTTAAGATTTTAACATGCCTGAATTATTTATGTTCATGTTTTGGTTAAAAAAAAACAATCAAATTTTGATTTTTTTTTTTTGAAAAATAGTATTTTTTTATTAAATTTTATAAAGTAAATCAAGTCCCAGTAATTCCCAGGAAGACGTCGAAATATTCCCGATTCCCGGGAGTTGAAAAAGTCTGGAAATTTAAATCCATAATCACAATACTGTAAAGTCTTGAGTTCTTCAATCGCAGCTCAATTTATCGCAAATTGTAATCGGTATTTCTGACTTAAGTCTTTGATTGAGTAAAAAAAATCAGTTCAGTTTATGGGATAAAATACTCGTATAAAATAAAGATCGCAAAAAGTTATATAGGCAAATATTTTATAACAAAAAGATCGAGAATTGCAATATACGAAAAATGTATGTCCAAAGTTCTATTGTAAATTGGGACGTGGTTTATAACGATTCCCTTTCAATAATCGAACATCCTGAGTTCCTAGTTCCAATTTATTATTTGAGATCATATAAGATTCATGCTGTCTATAAAATCCACACTAATCCGTTACACTGCAAATTCAATCGATCAACAGATAGACACTCATCTCCATCGCAGTCACTTTCAACCGATGTGCCAAGTGCGACGGCAATCTTTGTCAGTGTTCTCCACTAGCAATTCAGTCAAATGCGTATTTTGCTTGACCCCAAAAGAACTCTCTTCTGTCGTCTTTTTCGTGGTTAAGGCGATATGGTCACTTTGTATTCTCAGCAAATGTTACCAAGACAACTCATAGCAATCTATTCCATTTTAAATTTACAAGAGCCGAAGGCCTCGTAGCCAGTGCTCTCTTCTTAGATTGTATTGTAATTTATTATAATATAATTTTTACAAATAAATAAATAAATTTACAACTAGTCGATTAAAAGTTCCCTCGGATGACACTTTGCCATTGCCAGTCTGTTGGTGATGTGTCATTCCCCTTTCCTAATTAAAGACTTCTCTCATCAAAACTAAAGACTTCGGTCGTTAATTCGACCATCTAGTTTTAGTTGTCGAAGGGTATTTCGAACATTTGTTACAGTATTTTTAAAATCTAAAATATTTATGATTTATTCATTGCAATGAGACTCGCTATAAGCGAATTATCAGTTTTATTGTTTATTACCTAATTGGTTTGTGCAGCCATCAAAATCGTCATCTTCAACAACAATAACAACAACAACTAGATGTAACTTTTGACATCTTTGCATAATTTATTTACTGTAGTCTACTTAATTTCTTCAATTTACATTTAACATAAATTAGAAAACTTTCTCCACTGCTGCTGCCGACGCCGAGGGTGTTTTGTGGCTCTTATTCACTAAGCCACAGGAATTTTAATTTGCAAATTAATTTAATTTTTCAATTACCTCACTTTTCGTTTTGTAAGCAAATTAAATAGACAAATACAGGGCATGTAATGAATGGCTTACTGCTACGCGTATCTCCGACAAGAACATACAAATGAGAGGAATTGGAACAATGTCGGAACAATAAAATATTTTGTTGTTGAAGGGACGATCCATTTATTATTATTGTTCTGGAATTCTATGAAATTACGAAATCCACAAGTTCGTTAAGGAGATCTCGGAATAAATTATTAAAAGTTTAAAAGATATGCCGGTGGTTATAAAGTTTAATTTTTTTTATTTAAAAAATATGAATAAAATTCTATTTTTTTTTTTGTCATAGTATCGTGTGATGACCGCATAAGAACAAACATTATTATATAATTGTGTTTGTTCGCATAAAATTTCGAGTTATGAAAGTTTAAATACAGTCGGACTTCTCTATAACAAACGTCTCCATAACGAATTCATAGAAGAAACAAAAATTACTGTGAAGAAGTTTACATTTCCGGCAAAAAAATAAAAAAACGTGTCTACATCGAGCTCTTACGTAAAAAGTGAAACAATTGCCTATTTTTTTAAAAATGTTGGATTTCGAAGCTATTCTACAGAAACAGAATGGAGTACCCTTTTGATGAAGACATTCTACAAAACATTTTATAAAACAAGTACGAGAGAAAGGTCGTATGCTACAATAATTTGAATCAGTATCTCTATCAATACTTTTCCACTTAAATTCAGAGAATGATAAATCGGACTCTGATGGAGAAGTTTAAGAATTGCAAATTCCATGTGTAATTTAACAATGTCCCCGATCATATTTCAACTACCATTAATTGTGTCGAAGACTCTATTAGTTGATGCAAGTGGCTAAATTAAACCCAAATAAAAGTTTAATTTCTACATATGAGTGTGTACCTCATTTTGTTGCAAGTCTCTCTGTAACGAAATTTCACTATAACGTAGAAATTAGCTGCTACATTATAGAGAAGCTCGACTGTATCAATCAATAAGAATGTTAAAAAAAATAATAGTGTTAGTGGCAAAACTTAACCTAAAGTCAATAGCGAGTACATTAAATTTCTATCTAGTTTCTCAGCGTCGTTTACTTAGAAACCCTCTGCAATTAATTGAAATCGGTGTCGCTTCACTGAGTTGTAGTCTCCAAAAATTAATTTTGCTTAAGGTCTCGCTGACATATTTGCTAAGAAACTCTTCACACTATGATATGGGTTCTATAGATTAAATAAAACTTTAAATGGAATTGAATTAAAATTGTATTGCTAGCCACTTTCTTTGGTCACAAACGCATTAACATATACTCCATTCTATGCTGGAAATTGCGAAAAGACGGTCGACTCTGAAATGTCTTACACTAAAAATAGCACTCAATTCAAGTATTCGAAAAACAAAATATTATTGAATTAGGTTATCAAAAACAATTCTTTGAATTTTGATGATTTTGACTACCACTCGTAAAAGTTCAAATTGCCTATGACAACCTGTGTATAGAATATGTATGACAAGTGGCACAGTGATTCATTGCCAAGCTATGAAAATAATTCTCTGACTTTAAAACAGCCTATGGGTAATACTAACTCGAGTCAAGACTCCTCAAGGAGTCAAGGTTAATATTTTTCCAAAACTTCTTATGGGATTGCACCACTTCGGGTACCTTCCATTTAAATGCAGATTGGAAATCGTGTAGTAATATTAATACGCCCAATCTTACCCAAATTGTGTATTTAGTAATATTTTAAATAGATACAGTTTCGAAAAATAGTGGATATCTAGCTAGCCCCTTCTGTTACCTCCCATACAAAACGCCAACTTTGGAACAAGTTTAATTTCATTATTTTTCTATAAAATTTGTTTTTCTGCGTTGCAATAATGGCATTTTGCCAAAAGAAAACCCGAAGTTGGTTCGCGCCCGTTTTATTATTTCGGAAACTTTGGAATCTGAAATTTGTATGTTTTTACATAGTAACATTTTTTTCTGAGGGTGAGGTATAATTAAGTCGATAATAAGTCGAAACCTTCTCACTTGTTTTTAATTGTCTTAACTAATTGTTTATTTAAAAATTGCTAAAATTTTTGTCGGGCTTTTGGACAAAATTGTAGTGGGTTCAGAAATGTTGGCAAATAAGCAAGAACGTCAATTACCCATTGAGGTAATTAAGCGAGGTTGGTTTCAATGGCTCATATTTACAACTTACTTACTCGGTTCTACAGGGTTATCCAACCAGAGGTGTTATTTTGAATCACCCGCTATTTCGATAGCTGACACTTTTGACGCCTATATTCTTTGACATTTGACTAGTATTTCTACGGCATTACTAAAAATTAAACATCGCATTGAAATTATTAAAATTCACTGCAGAAATGGTGATCGTGTTATGTCTCGCAGAGGTGATCACAATTGGCCACCGAGATCTTGTGATTTAAAAACTTGCGACTTCTTCTTTTGGGGCCACGTGGAAGATAATGTCTACGCCAACAGCCCAACGTCGATTTATGACCTCAAAGATAGAATTCTTGAGGCTATCGACGGCAGCCACTTTGCGATTTTGTTATGGAAAATTTCATGAAAAGGATATGGTCCTGTAAGTGTGGTCGTGGTGGCCATTTGATGTTCTTTTTTTATTATTCACGGCATACGTTCCTCTTTATTATGAAATAAATATTCGATCATAGGCGCCCCGGTAGGCGAGTTGGTAGCGTGCTTGCCTATCAGCGTGGGGGTTGTGGGTTCGATTCCCACCAGAGGCTTTGGTCTGTCGCTGCAAAAATCTAAACATATGGTCTTTGTCACCCGGTTTACCCTTGGACCCAAAATTAGAATATAAATTTACTTTGTATTGTAATTAATAATAATTAAATTAATTAAAAATATTCGATCATTTATCTCAAAAAATTAAATTTTTTTGAATACCAAAATAAAACCTCTGGTTGGAGAACCCTGTACAACATTTTGTTGATCTTGTCCTGCTTAATAAGTGATTTCCAAGTCGAATCTTCCACTTTTTCGATATAATCCACACACAAAGTACAGCGCCCATACTCGCTATTAGTTTTCGTCACCAGAATGTTGTAGGGTATCAAATAGTCCTGGCCCGGCCATTTCTACCTCATGTAGAAAATGAGAAACATTACAGTGAATAACAAAAATGACTATAACATCAGTATTTTGTGGACGAAAGAGTTTGCTTCGTAAATGTTTGGGATTTGAAGTCTGTCTCCAACCACTGTGCTTTGCTAAACAGCGTGTTTTGAATGCATGTGCTTCGACAACCGCCTCGGACAGATGACTTACAAGTTTTAACACAGAATTCTCGGAATTGATCATTATTTTGATAAATCTCTTTAGGTTCAAATTAAATTCCGCACTCCTTGTAACTGTTGTGGCGCATATGGCTAGGAAGCGTATTTAGAAAACATTGTTCGCCATTTCGATACCCTACTTGGCCCATTTTTTCTACATATATACATTTTACATTAAATGAGAGTTCAAAAAAACCTCAATTATCTGCTAGATTCTCGGAATTTCTAATGAAAGAATTTTTTTAATTTAATATCTGTGATTTCACATTTCGTTGGGTAGTAGTGTCCATAACCATAATCCCATCCACAATTTTTCCTCTCTCATTTTTAATTCTATACACAATATATTAAAAGGATATACGAACTTTGGGATATTAAAGTATATTATGCTACAGCAACTAGAATGTCCGAAAGTCTTTTCAATTATTAAAATATTATTGATTTTAATCACAAACCTTTTGGCCAAGACTTTAATGTGCACACCAACACCAACAACAGAAAATACAAAATATTTCATTATTATAAACAATACTCACATTCCTTCTTCTCTATGTTTATTTTCAGAAAGCAAATACTAAAATATTAATGGTCACACAGCCCTGATTGAAATACCCAAATTCATTACTGTTTTATGTGAAACTAATATTCAACAGAATGCCTTTTGCGGTAGAGGGGAACAGGTATCTCAGAAATAGGAATAAATAATAAATTAATTCAAATAAGTAAACAGAAAGTTGCTCTGTCGGAGACCGAGACGCATCAGCATAAAAATGGGAAAACTTGAATGGAACTTATAATAAACTATAGGGTGTTAAACGTTGCAAAGACTAAAGTTTCTGAAAGCTCAAAAGAAGACGGAGTGAAAGGTAACAGAAATAAATGGAATAAAATAGCAATAATAAACTAAAGGAGCAAAACAAACAAACAAGAAAATAAAAACAACCTGGAAATCGAAAAAAAAGCAGAAACAATGAGGCAAAAAGTTACCATACACATGTGATTTAACAACATTTGTGCAGATTCGGAGATTTTTCCTTCCACCGTCTGTGCCGGTGCGAGTGAGCCGGTTGCCAAATATAGAAATAATAAGAAAAGTTACGGAGTTTTGTGTTGATCCACCTTTAAACCACCCCCTAACACTGGCAGCTAACCATTTGTGTATACAAATGCTATTCGTCGAAGACGGCGTGTAAAGCGGGTGTATGAAACAAAACACATTTGGCAATAAGTTAAGATTTCTTTTCCGCCTGTACTCGTATGCATGTCTGTATAGTGGTAACGGGAGGAAAGGGAGCCGAATAAACCGTAAAGTGAGATTTTGGTAAGGACTTAGCCATATCCACACAATAACAACGTGCGACTCCTGGCGACATAAAATACAAATAAGAAATTTATTTTAATGTCGTTTATATATCAAATACACCCTACTACCCACCAACGGTAACCGTGTCATAAACCAAAAAGGCCACTACGCGATGTTAAGTAAAACATACAGCCGAGCAATTCCCCAACATACTTACGTACAACATAAAGTAAATAAAAAGTAAAGGCATTCACAACTTCAGCAAAGGATATCATTGATATCCTTATACCCGTACGCTGACGTTCATAACAAACAACATCCAGGACAGCAACAAAAAAAAAACAAAAAAATACGCCAAAGCAAACAAAAAAGAAAACGTCAGGAATCGCGTGTGGTTGTGATAACGCTAAGGTGTACTACGTATGCCAGTGATGTGTGGTATTTCGTTACGTTTTATTAAGGAGTTTTGATAGTACAATACAGGCAAACAAAAGGAAGCAAACTCTCACACACACACACACACACTCGTCTGAGTGTTGGGCAATGATATATACAACAATACAGTTAAAACGTTGAAAAATTGCGTCAAAATAATACAAATGCACAACACGTAAACCTGAAGCGATAAAAAATTGTAAAACGTTGAATTTAAAACTTTAACCATATATAATACTATATATGAACACCAACACACTCACACTCTCGCCCATCATTCATTATGTGTGTGTTCAAACATACGTAGGTGAAATACAAAACTGTGTGAAAGTTGCTTAGGGTGTGTAGAAATCATTTATCATTTGGCAAGAAATACAAAAGAACCGGCAAACAAACAAAAAAAAAATCGCAATTGTTTATTAAACGCCCATTGTCAACATTCTATAATTCAACAATCATATATTTAACACCTATATAAACAATAAACAATATACATAAATACAAAACACCAGCTCAGCCCAACGTCGGCAACACGACAACTTCGAGAATACAAGTGGCATTTCAGTCAGTTTTTCGTGCATAGCAACAGACAAATTGACACAGCCGACCAAGAAATCAACAAATATGGCTTTGTACCGTTGCATAACGAAATGTATTAATTCCCTGCATATGGTGCTGTTATTGTTAACCCTGCTCATGGAGAATACACAGGCGAGAATAGGTAAGTTTTGCCAAACTTTTTGTTTCTATTTGCATTTTTATTAACGGCTGATAGATAATTGTCCATACCAAATGGTTATACAATATTTTTAGTATGTATGTTTATAATGAGACACTTATCTCACATGGTCCCATTGTGACAGCGCGTATTCCTGATCGAAAAATGTATTTTAGGTTGATTGGTTGGTTGGCCTTTTTTCGGCCAACCCGTAGCCGCCATGAAGATGTGAATTTTGGCCGCATCAAGTTTGGAGCTACGAAAGTTGTCTTCTAAACAGAAGGACAATTCGCTTAATTGGAAATTGTGGACTCACTAGAACAGAACCATTGTTTAACTAAACCAGTGGAAAAGTTGCAGTCGGGTAAACCGACTTATATATACCCTCACCCTCAGTAAAAACATACAAGTCTCATACTCATAAGTATCGGAAAGTCAAAAGTGACCGTAGCTACCATCATTTGATGTAACATCTGATGAAAAGTCAGAATAGCAACCTAAAATACCGAATGCTATAGAAAAATATTGGATGGTACATTTGTATGGGAGGTACCAGAAGGGGAGTTGCCAGACTTCCAAGTTTTTGTCCAAAACTTTGTCTAGCTATAGGTTTACTAAATACAGAATTTGGTCAAGATCGCGTTGGTCATATTGGTGTTACTACACGATTTCTAAGGTAGGCGGGACGGTACATTTGTATGGGAGGTACCAGAAGGGGAGTTGCCAGACTTCCAAGTTTTTGTCCAAAACTTTGTCTAGCTATAGGTTTACTAAATACAGAATTTGGTCAAGATCGCGTTGGTCATATTGGTGTTACTACACGATTTCTAAGGTAGGCGGGACGGTACATTTGTATGGGAGGTACCAGAAGGGGAGTTGCCAGACTTCCAAGTTTTTGTCCAAAACTTTGTCTAGCTATAGGTTTACTAAATACAGAATTTGGTCAAGATCGCGTTGGTCATATTGGTGTTACTACACGATTTCTAAGGTGGGCGGGACGGTACATTTGTATGGGAGGTACCAGAAGGGGAGTTTCCAGACTTCCAAGTTTTTGTCCAAAACTTTGAATAGCTATAGGTTTACTAAGTACAAAATTTGGGCAAGATAGCGTTTTTCATACTGATAGTATTAGACGGTTTATCAGGGGCGGTATGGGAGGTACCAGCAGGGGAGTTGCCAGACTTCCAAGTTTTTGTCCAAAACTTTGTCTAGCTATAGGTTTACTAAATACAGAATTTGGTCAAGATCGCGTTGGTCATATTGGTGTTACTACACGATTTCTAAGGTAGGCGGGACGGTACATTTGTATGGGAGGTACCAGAAGGGGAGTTGCCAGACTTCCAAGTTTTTGTCAGAAACTTTGTTCAGTTATACTTTTACTAAATACGGATTTTTGCCAAGATCGGAGTGGGCATATTGATATTATTACACGTTTACTAAAGTGGGCGAAATAGCAGATTTGTATGGGAGGTACCCGAAGGGGTGTGGCCATATAGCCCATATGCAATCCCATAAGCAGTTTTGGGAAAATATTAAGCCATGCCAAATTTCAGAGTGATCGTTTAACTCTTTCGAAAGTTATCGTGCGTACCAGCAGGACAGACAGACGGACGGACGGACAGACGGACAGACGGACATGGCTCAAACGTTTCAGAAAGTCATGAATCGAATTTGGTTCAAAGACACCTGAGGTCTAATGTGAATATTTCTAGGTGTTACACTTTTGGGTCGTATCAAATGATATATACCCTCCTACCCGTAGGGTGAGGGTATAAAAAGTTAACCGAAACATGTTTCGTAGTCAAAATTTCGAATTCATACTTACGAAAAGGTCTCCGCTGAACTTGGAATATTCAACGATTTGGGAAACATATTTCTATTCAAGATG
The DNA here is from genome assembly GCA_958296145.1 of Hydrotaea cyrtoneurina. Lineage (NCBI taxonomy): Eukaryota > Metazoa > Arthropoda > Insecta > Diptera > Muscidae > Hydrotaea > Hydrotaea cyrtoneurina. The sequence goes on along the minus strand of OY282515.1, from coordinate 40,196,914 downwards.
GTCTATCTAGTAAATTTGTGTGGAACATATCGCTCATTTAAATCAATAGGTTCACAACTCAAAAAATTACAGGTTTTCCCAACAAACCAGAACCCTGGGATATGTATTTATAATATACGGAAATCAAAAGTCAAGTTAACTAGGAAAGTTACAGCGTTTTCTTGAGCAATAAAATAACAAGTGAATTTTGAATTGTGGCTCTATTGAAGTAAATGAGCGAAAACTTGACAAAAAGTCAGTATTATATATCAGAGGAACGAAATGAATCGCTTACGATTCAACAACTTTGGGAAATAAGAGAAACGTAATCCCAACGTCAATGCTATGCAGCCCAGAACGGTTAACTAAAACACATTTCACACATCCGAAATCCGACTAACTGATAAGTGAAAAGAATTGGGACAATTTTGCCATATTCATTTAACTAAACGGGTATGGATGAATATAGAATTTGCCTGAAGAGGAAAAAGCAAGCATTGTACACCAAATAAGATCAATTGCGTACCATAGTTGTTAAGTAATGATTACTAATCGTAATAATTACTAATTAAATTAATTTTTTTGTAGAGGTGCAGCAAGGATTAAATTACGATTATATTCAGTGTTTTAAGACTTGTAATTACAAGTCAAGCAATTGATTGCAATTACAAATAATCTAAAATTAATCAGGATTACTTCCGATTATTGGGAATAAACAGAAAATAATCCGACGATTTTGTGATTATTTTTAAGTCGTAATCGTGATTACTGTCGTTAACAAATATGATAATGCCAATTTTTGTCCACATCAAATTCCACCACTATTTGGTTTGAGTTTTATTTTTCTTAAAATTTTTATAAAAATTTTGTTTATCATTTTTAATATTGCTAAGCTGATTTCTTGTATATTCAGTTGAAAAAATGTCTTGTGGAATTTATTGATTTCATTATCTTTATATGAGATGACATTGGTTCACGTTCATACACGCCCCCATGACAAGAGCGAACAATTACTAACGATCATGTATTGTAACGTCTGCAAATCGCACGTGCCGTGATTCTTTTTGATTATTTGATAGTAATTTGACTACTTTTACATTATTTGTAATTGTAGTAAATTCTTTATCACAAATTGTTTAATACAGTATTTTATTATCAATATAAATCTTTTTAAAAGTAATCTAATTGATTGCTAATCGCAATCGAAATTTAACAGCGAAATTTACCGCAAAACTACAAATACACCCTGCTGAAAAGTAAGCAATGACACGCCCATTTAAAAAAAACTTTATATCGTCCGTAATAATATACCGTATGCTATGAAACTTGCAAACTGTCGTCCAGGAAAATCTAATACGGCGTCATGATCGGCCCGTTCATAAGGACGATAAATAAAAATGAATTGTAATTCCATAGATGAAATAAATAAAATGCAAAATCTTCGTCAACAAATTTAGTGTGGACACGCAACCGAACAATTGTATTTTTTAACAGCCCATATCTACTGTATAGTTGGCCCTTAGCCTCCATATTCGATTCGGATCAGTGACCATGATACTACTAATGCAATAAGTGGAAGATAAAAATCTTAGTATCGCCCAAAATAAAAGTCTGCCAACATTTATCCACAATCGTTAAATTCAGAAAGATTCGTTACACGATTTTTTTCGGTGTGAAATGTTTACAATCTTGTCTGAATACAAATTAGAATAAAACGCATTTAAGGGTTTTTCAGTTTGAAACAGCCGTTTTTGGCTATCCTATTTAGATTTTTTTTAATTTTTTGGAAATGAAGACAGGGAGTGAATTCTGCAGTGATCTCTCTTTTTTTAATATATTTCCAAACAACTACCTCCGTATTCATAAAAATCTTAAAAAAGCTTTGTTAAGAAAAATGTATGAAAATACAAAAAAAAAATGTTCACACATTTTTCTTAACAAAACTGTTTTTAATTTGTATGAATAGGGGGGCTAGTATTTATACCCTAGAAAGTATATAGCTTATGCTAATGTTTGTTAAACACAAAAGGTGGGTTTGTTTTGAACTTCACCAATAGCGCTGCACTTAACATAAACTCTACATCAGGTGAGGTAAAATTTGCAGTTTCTTTGTTTATATAACACGTCATTTTTCTCAAATACATACATATGTGAAAAGACTAAACTTCTTTTGTATTTCTATGAATGAGATCACATTTGACAGTCATAAACTCAGTCCATGGTTAAAATGTGTTTGGTGATTTATTGAGCATAAGACCGCTGCAAATTTCTCCTATAAATAATAAGGCTTGACATATTCAAAATATCAGTGAATTATTTCCAGTTGGTCCAATAAGACACATTCCCAAAATTTAGTATAAAATAAAAATATGGGAAAAAGTATAAATTTGACAATAATCTGGCTATTTGCTGTAATGCTGATGAGCCAGGAAAGTTTGTCAGTTCAGATTATCTGTGGCAAGGCATTGACAGAAACCCTGAATGTTGTTTGTAACAACAGTTTTAATTCACTGCCGCTGCAATCGATCGACGGTAAGGATATGTAATTAGGGGACCTTTAGTTAAGTTTTAGTAACTGATTGGGCACAATACGTGTAACGCATTCTAAGGGACATTTAGGGCAATAATTACACATTCAAAATGGAAATGGGATGAGAAAAATCGCAAATGGAAGTTGACTTTATACATAACAAAACCTTCAAGGGTTTATTTTAGTTCAGTGTGAGATTTTTTTACACGCATTTGAACTGGGTGATTTTGGAACGCTGTCTAAAAAGAAAAGATCATTGAAAATTTCAATGAAAATGTGTTCTATGAAAATCGACATGAAATAGCACCATTTGCGTGAGTTTTAGGTAGAAATAAATAAATATAAAAAACGAATTCATCGACCCCAAAATTATAATTAGGATTTCAAACTACATCTCTTATTATTACAAAAATACCATACACATGAGCTATAATTCAAAGTCATACATCTTCCAGCCGTGAAGCTCAGATTGCATTCAAATTTAAAACTTAAGATACGTAGGATCTTTTCAAACTGGTATGTACTTATATCGTTAAATTCAAACAAAACCATTTAAAGAACTCAGAAAAATATTCAAATTCTTCCCATTGTATCCCCACTTAATCTCTAGAAAATGTGTTGTTCCAATTTCAGTTAGAAACGTCGATAGTGAGATAAATTATGATTTTTTTTTCTTTATGACTAATATTTTTTTTTTGTATTTAATATACAGTATTAGAAGAACCTGACATTGATGATGAGCAAGTTTACCATTTTAAAATCGGCGTTTACGATGAATGCTGTGTCCGGGGCTGCACTCTTTCTGATATTAAACAATATTGTTTGGATCCATCTGATGCTTAAAAATGAGGACTTGCCGGATAATTAAATTCTATTCGATTTGTTTTTTTTATTTATTTAGATGTTTTTGATAATTAATAAATAGATATATGTATTAACTAAAAAAAACAGCAACTATAAGATGATCTCCGCCCTATCATTAAAATTATTTTTCTTTATCTGAAAAAAAAAGAATGCCATATTTCAACTATATTCTTGGACCAGGTCGTTTTCCATGCCACGCTCCATGGATCCCAATTAATTTTCAATTTCTGTTTCTATCATGTTGGTGTCATTTTGAAATGAACTGCATTTTTTTTTGAGGTGGATCGAAGAAAGAACTCTTTTGTCAAAGATAATAAAGTAAAATGATAAAAACGAACGTTGGGCAATGCTTATGGTGTATAAAAGGGTGCTGGTAATAAATAAAAGGGAAATTTTGTAATTTCTTTAAAATTTAAAATTTAAATTAAATTTATTGACTTAGCTGGCGTACAAATTCGATATTTTTTTTTTTTGGTAGAGCTGGTGATGATTTCTGCTGCCATCATCGTATTAGAGTGCCAGAGCTAACACACTCCTTACCGAATTCGTCACAGATTGGATTTGTCCAATATTCGATATGTCGGCACTGTTGCATTATTGAATGCTCCGATTAGCTGGCCCAAGGCAGTGGCAATTTGGCACACGACCTCGGGCGTTGTTGTGGATTTTTAACTCCCACAATCCGCCACTTGCGCTTCTTTGGCGACCTGCGTTAGCGATTGTTGTTGCAGGTGAGGCTGTTTGTGCCGTAGATGGTGTTGCTGCTGTGTACGTTGTTGTAACTGCGAACGTTGTTGTTACCGTGAACGTTGCTGTTTCCGCGGGCTTTTTTGTTTCTGCGGTCGTTGTTATGCTGCTGAAATCGTAGTTGTTGGTTATTGTTGCTGACGATATTACCAATGTGGGCTACGCACATCCCAGCTCCCATTGGAGGCATCTGTGCATGCGTCCGGGACATCGTCCAGCCACTGAACCTCGCCGCTGTGGATAGACCATGGTGTGTTAGGGTACACCGCAGAAACGGCACGTCACTGTTGACGTACAAGCCCCAACCAAGTGCCACTAACAAAAGCAGCCTAAACCCGTTATGAATTAAAGATTTTTTGAATGGCACACAGTACGTTAACCCTGTCATTACACAATTAATTTGTTGCCAGTTTCTCTTCGTAACAAATGAAAATATTGAAAATCATAAAAAAAAACTAAGGGTCTACATGTGCACGTGTTCAATTGAAAAATGTGGTCGCAAGAGTAACTTCTCTCATGGATTGTTGTCGTCCGCAGCATTAAACAAAAACATAATGTTTGCCTACACCACAAATTCTCAAAGCATTTGGCGATAAGTATGGACAAGCTAATTTGTTTTCATAAATTCGTGAGTTTTTGTACTTCAAATACATCCGAAGAAATCTTTATTGGCAATAATGCACAACATTTTAATTTTTTTAATACGACAAAACGATCAAGTACACAGTAAAATTATCCCAAAAATTTAAACATAAATTGAATTGAAAATGTGTTGGGGAACTCTAACATTCGTTACTGTCTGCATGTTTCAAATTTAAATGCCATTGAATTTTCGTTGCCAATCGGCCGGCCAGTAGCAAAAATGTTCGTGTGTTGGTAAAAAGTGTGTGTATGTTGAGTTTTTCGAACAATCACTGCCTAGTGTAATGGCTGGTTAAAGGGTGAAAGTAGTGAAACCTAGTCTGCACGGCACTATTCGACTTTGAATGGATACAATGACAGTTTTTGAATCATGTGTGGATTCTCAGTGCAACGAAGAACAACTATGTGATTGCTGTACTGTTTATATGCAGCGTGAGTTTGGCGTATCATGTCTGAGACGACGCATGGAACACAACCTTGACTTAAGGGCACAACGTCTTCTGAGTTATGTCCATGACTTTGGCCACGAGCGGAACAGACACTTACATAAGTGGAGTCAGTAGGCAAATTTAATTTCGTAAAAAAATATTAGTTTGTTCATAACTGGTAAAACAAACAGGTTGCAAGGATTTTCCAGTATTTCTGTTTGGCCGGTTAGAGGAATAATATTTTTTATATTTTTATGAAATTAAACACAAGTAATAAAGACCGCCTTAAGTTTCAAGTCATATTTCACCAATGCCGATGCCATAAACATTCGGACTTATTCAATGGAGCCCATAAGTGAACTGATTTCCTTTGGGTTCAAATTCCACTTTGTATTTTTAACATTTTTATAATTTTACTCAATAATAGTCAAGAGAGACAGCCATTTCAAAAATATATCTCTGCCATCGGACTACCTGTATAATGAATATACGTGTCAATTTGAATAATATTTGTTCCATCAACTTGTCTACTGAAATTTCTGTGACAAGTGTTTTAATGCTTTTTCAAACATTCAAGAGCATCTCGAACAAACAGAGTACAATTGAATAACTTTTCAATATTTATCTAGAAACGAACAATACAAATGTTGGTGTGTCTCTGTGAGAAGCTGTACATTGTCAAAACTTGTTTATCTTTCATCAGAACAATTTCCAAAGTATATTGTACACAGTGTTTTAAAGAAATTGTAATAGGTGTGTTTTATTAAAAAATATATTTGTATGGAGATGGTCTTAAATGAGCTCAATGCGCGGCCAACACAAAGAAAATACAAATTTATAGAAAAGACAAATTGACAGCTTTACAAAGAAGGTAGATCATATAATTCGTGTTTGTGCAGATTTTCTTGTGTTTTTGTTCCTTCAAAAAGTCGTATTTTTGGTGTTCGTAAAATGCAACCTTAGGTTAGGTTGAGAGATGTGTTGCAATCGACGAATGTTCCCATTATGATACAGTTCGTTAAAGTAGGAGGGTGAGAAGGTAGATTAATGGCTGATGAATGGCGATGTATAAGCTTACAACTATTCGACAATTTCGATGAATTCCGTTAAGAAAGTAAGAGGTAGCTAATATGATAAACATGAGACATGAGCGAACCAGAAAAGCATTATTCAAATTATCATTGTTATCATTAAGATGTGCATGAGGTGTCCTCGTTATCTCGGAATTCTATGTCCTCCTGATCCAATTGAACAAATGGCGGCAATAAAAACTCATTAATCAGTTTTTATTATAATTTGTATTTCAGCAGATTTTGTGGTTTTTTGTTTTTTTCAAAAAAATCGTTTGTCTGGTGTTAGTAAAATGCCACATTAGGTTAAGTTAAGTTGAGAGATCTGTTTCACTCGGCAGCCACGAATTTTACCATTCTGAAACACTTGGTTATTGTAGGAGGGGGAGAAGGTAGATAGCAGGTACAGGCTGAGAACCATTCCGTAATTTCGATGGTGGTCAGTACTCCTCTGATAAATATTTGAAAGGAATCTGTTCCCCAGGCGAGTGAGTCGATGTTCCTGTAGACTTGGACAGTGGTATAAATTCGGACATTTTTCGCCTTTTTAAAAATGTATAACTTCCCAGACACACACGATGGTCACTTCGATTTTTGTCTCATATCGACAATTCTAGACTTTTTATGTTCTAAGACAGTGTGTTCGCCAAAAAAAAAAAAGCGTATTACCCCATGCTGGTCATGTTTTTCCATAGACGTGGGTCATGTGCTTAAACTCAAGTATATTATTAGTAAATAAAATCATCACAGTTGAATGTTATTTATAGTAGTCTATAAATATTATTATCTTCACGATATTCTACTTTAAAATGAGTACGTTAACAACTAATCGTTATAAAGACCTATTAATTGTGTACGTCATCATGTAGGCTCAATAGTATTAACACATGTCGGCGAATATGCGAAAGGTGTTCAATTTATCTTTTCGACGAACACAATCGATTTGCAATGAAGACCTGCACATTACATCGTTAAATTTCAACGTATCCCAAAGTCCATGGTTGTGACCTAAATACAGCGTAATTTTAAATCGATTCTTATATCGAATGGCTGAATGATTTACATATCATCGCACATAAAATCGCACACAAGTGCTAACTAACTAATTTCCATATCCTTACACTCGGGAAAATGCGCCTCTCCAATTTGAGTGAATCGTTTGTACAAAAATACCAAACTCATGTTCGTAGCCTGGTAAGACCGTCATCAAATTTTTCAGCTACTGTTTCCATACATACATATTATATCTGATTTGACTGATTTGAGAAAAGTTCTTCGTCTGTGTCTTCATGGAATGTTGTACATATTAGTTTAGAAACAGAAAACTGTAATTGTAATTTCCAATTGTTTTCTTTTTACTAAGAACCATTTGTAACAATGTTTTAAGTTTACAGTTTTTTTTTTAAAAAATTCAGAGAAGTTACAAATACATTTAACTCAGAGCGATTTTTTATTGCGGTTTCACCTCTCCGTTTTCCATACGAATTTGCCAACCGCAGCCGCCGTGTTCTGTTTCTACACTTACAAGTTTGACCGTAACTTTTGTTATTCGAGCGAGGTCTTACTTTGTCCGTATCTTTATATTGCCCTAGGTTGCACCAATGGTATTATTTGTTTTATTTTGATTTTGACATACTTATTATTGCTGATGATGGAACCGAATACGAATTTATTCACGACCTCGAAGTCTCTACAACTCTACAATAAGCTAAGCTATGTCTTTATTTACCAAGAGACCTCTTCTTTTACCCCATGATGCCAATTTCTGCTGCGTAGGCGAAGGATTATTTGATAGACAGCACAGAACACTGATATTCCAATCATATTGCGTACATCCCCTTAAAAAGATCCAGCCTTAAACCGATGAGTCGGCAGAGCTAATGTATTACTGTCTTTGATTCCATTTCCCTTCGTCGTCTATGATTCCATTTCCGTTTTCTTTCATCGATACCGTTACATCGCCATAGCGTTGCGTTATGGGCAGCATTTTTCGCCTATGTAGCATTTTTGCACTCGGTTTCCCAGAATGGGTTCCAAGCAGCTTTTCACCTCGTTTGATAGATCAGTAGTCATTCGGAGGATCCTTTTTTCTGCGTGTACGTCGTCGTATACAAGTGTAGCTAACACCATATACTCACACTAATGCCGAGATTATACAACCTGAAATAGTCGTCATAGCTCCTTGAATATTTATGAATTATTCCATTATAAATTATGACACATATGCCATCTTCATGTGGGTGGCATTTTTCATAACTCTGCAATCGACCACATTTTCGGTATAAATAACCAAACTAGGCATCGGAACATCCTCAGTGAACTAGTCAACGTTCTCCTAATAACAAGGATTCCTAAAGGCATCCAAAGAACTTTAAAGAAAAACTAGACAAAAGGATACCAAGGTTTGCGAAAACTTCGTTCTTTGATCATATTTGGAGAACAGTATGAATTGGGCTAAATTCGTCTGCTGTGGACTGGTTGCTGTGATGTGCATAAACCAGGCCACTGGGGTTTTATGTGGCAACGCATTGACAAAGGCCCTGGAAGCCATTTGTGTGGAGGGCTATAACACCCTACTGCGGTCAGAAATAAAAAGATCTGGTAAATATACAGAAATATATACAGGGTGGGCCATTATTTTCGTCATTCTTTTTATATTCACCTAATATCTCAATTTCAGTTCCCTACGGCGATACTGAAGCAAATAACGATATTTTACCATTGTCTTATTCCTCATTGTTTATGGACAAACTATTTGGAGATTCGGCCCATGTTTTGGCCAAAACTCGTCGAAGACGTCATGGCATCGCCGATGAGTGTTGCCTCAAGGGTTGCACGTACAGTGAGCTTGCTATGTATTGTGTATAAGAGAGAGCCCATCCCTGAGTCTTTGCCGGATAATTCAAGCGGAAAGTGTGATTTGTTCTTCAGAACGATTTTTGTCTAAATAAATATACAATGTTAATCTAAAAAATAAAATACACCTATTTGAGGAGATTGCAAATTCATTTCCAAATCTATAAATTTTTCCGTGGCTTTGTGAACAAGTAAGCGCGTAATAACTGTTAGATTTCTATTATCGATTCGACAATTACCTCATACATTTTGTTGACCATATTCGAGATTTATTGTAGCGTCAAATCCCGGTTGTTTATGTTTACACATGCTCCATATAATTACAAGGGTATTATTATATATTCCGGGGATTAAACAGGATTCTTCAACAAGAGGTTTTTTTTGTGGTATTCAAAGAAAAATGGCAATCGGATGTTTATCTTTATCTCCCTCGACACTGATTCACTGACTCTGTCACTCAGTACGTAGGAATTACAATAGGCATTCTATAATTTTTTAATTTTCTATAAATAATAATAATAAAAAAATAATATTTTTTTTTTGTACAGAAATTGTGTTTTCCCCAAATTTTTTTTTTTACAAAAATTTTTTTTTTACAAAATTTTTTTTTTTCTATAAAATTTTTTTTTTCCAGAAATTTTTTTTTCAACAAAATTTTTTTTTTCCACAAAAATTTTTGTTTTCAACAAAAATTTTTTTTTTTCGAGAAATTTTTTTTTATTTCAACGGGCGCCATAGGCGCATTACAACTTACTAGTTTCATAATAAAGAGGCAGGTATGCCGTTAATAATGAAAAACAAAATCAGTGAAATGGCCACCACGACCACGCTTACAGGACCATATCCTTATTCATGAAATTTTTAAATAACATAAATCGCAAAGTGGCTGCCCTCGAATTATATTTTTGAGGTCTTGAATCGACGCTGAGATGTTGGCGTAGACCTTATCATTCACGTGGCCCCAAAGGAAAAAGTCGCAAGGTATTAAATTACAAGATCTCGTGATCACCTCTTCGAGAGGTAACATTGTCCGGAAGCTTTTCACGTATAATAACAATGGTTTCGTTGCTTGTTGAAAGTAAACGTTGTCCAGATCAATATCATCCAACTCCGACCATAAAAAATCATTAATCATCTGTCGATAGCGCAATCCATTCACCATAACCTCATTTTCGAAAAAGTAAGGTCCAATGACCCCGTCGGACCCAACAGTCACACGTTGAGGATGGAGAGGCTTCCCAGCCCCAGATGCGACAATTCTGCTTGTTGACATAGCCACCGTGGTGGAAATGGGCCTCATCAGTCAAGATGATTTTTCGATGAAATTCTGGATCATTTTCATGCATTTCAAGGACCCAATCAGCAAAGACACGACGCTGTTAATGATCGGCCGACTGGATTTCTTGTGTTAATTGATCTTTATAAGTCTTTATGCTAAATACTGTGTAATGACGTTTGTGGAATGCCCAATTCCAAAGAACAACGAGGAATGGACAAACCTAGGTTTTCTTAAACACTTTTGGCTACAGCAGCAATATTCGCAGTTGTTCTTGAGCGACGTGCACGGGTTTTATTCTTCACATCGGTAACTTGTCCCAACAGCTCGAATATTCCCACCAATTTCTGTATTGCTGTCCGACAAGGTGCTTGACGACAACCCAAAAATGTTTTAGTTTTGCGAACTGTGACTGCAAGATTTTCACAATTTTTGTAGTGAATTTGAATAATTTCAATGCGTTGTTGAAGCGTGTATCGGTCTTCACTACTATATAGTCTAACCTCATGTGCTCAGGAAATATGTTGAGATTTTAAATACTTAAGTACTTAGAAAAAGAAAAAATAATGGAAAACCTATTCCAAAAAATGCCTCTTTACGCAATAGGTTCTGAACGATGAGGTGGAAAAAACACTTTATTCAGTTGTTCTGGGTGATATAATTCTAACGATACAGGTATGACGAATACATTGTGGCTTATTGTTTCATAATAATATTTACATATATTGAATAATATTGCTGGAAACAATATTTCGTTTATAGTTTTTCGTTACCGGCAATATATGTATGGTGGCCTGATTTATCATTACTCCCTGCAATAGGCATATAGTTCACCAAATGTACAGCCTTTCAGATTGCAGCATTCATCCACGATACGATCGCGACGTCTTCGGATTTTGGTCATTAAATTCGCCTCCTCACTGAGATAGATATCAGCCAGGGCATTCCTATCGGCCGCTGGGTCTAAACTACCACCACCTAGTCCAACTATATATTATTGAGTTAAATGTAAGTTAGTATGCACCTTCAAGTTTTGCAGTTACCTGACTTCTTCAATCTTGTATTAAATCCATTTGGTCCACATACGACTAGCATAGCCTGATCCAAGTTATGTCCACATAAGCGAGGATCAGCATTTGTTTCGTAGCAAATAATCAGCATAGCGACCACTACCAGAATCCTCATTGTAATGAATGGTTTCTGTTTGTTTCCTCTATTTGTGGGTGATTTATATCAATTGGAATCGAGTTGAGTCAAATAGCAACTATGGACATGTGTATACGTCTTGGAGTTATTTATACGAAAAATCTGTGAAAATATTCGCTGTTTTACACACCTTCATTAATTTACCAACTGTAATGACGTAAATGTAAGTAAATCAGGGGTGTTGCTCGCTCGTTCACTTTCGATGAGGAACTTCATAAATTTCAAAACCACGATGAGTTTGAAAGACTCAGATGTAATATGACTGATTAATAAAGACTATTTAAAAATCTCTGAGGGAAACTTTTCCCAATTCTTAATATCATGCGACTTCAAATCAAGAGTTTTCTATTTGTATTCATAATCTTTAGTAATTATGTAAAATTCGTATTTCGTCAGAAGGGGAATTGTGAAGTACCCCTGAATGATGTGTTTTATATGATGAACCCAATTTTGACATTGCAATTTCAAAATGTATAGAAACATTTTATTTTTATCGCACAGTGGCCTTTATTTAATTCTTTTTGGTGACTATTTTATGACATTTTCTTTCGAAATGTTGTTTTCAGGGATGGCGACACAAGTAAGTCATTTTTAAAGTTTCCGGTCATCAGTATTTTGCTTCGTGGCTTTAACGAACATCTAACTTAATTAGAATCTTCAAAATTTGAAAGAGTTAACTCTTTCAAAAAGAAATACCAAAAAAAAATGTTTTCTAATGCAGGACAAAAACAGTTAGAAAAATCTAAAGTTGAACGGAACATTTCAGTCGGATAAACCGACTTTCCTATACATTCAACTTCAAAAACAGTCCAATTATCCACTCGAAAACTGTTTCTTGTTAAGGCGTAACTAAATATGACTTTAGTGGGGGCAATTAATTGCAATTAATAATTGGCCGTTTCAGTTAATCATGTGGTATACTACTTCGCCAACAGTCGGTTCGTACGCCTGTCAGTTTTTGTAATATTTTCAATTGCTGCTTTTATGTTTATTTAAAAATCTATGTTTTTGAGACAAAGTGTATAGTCTCCGTAAAGCTAAAAGTTTGATTTTCTAAAAATAATAGCAGAACAAACAAAAAATAACAAAACTAGCGACTTAAATTACATATTAACAAATTTTCAGGGGTACGAACTGATTGTGGGCGGAGTAGTATTAAGCAATTATTATGACACGATTAGGAAGAAGTAGTCCTGTCAAAGTTTTTTGGAAATGTGTACACATTAGCCTCGACACATTTCCTAAATTAATTCTACATAGAAACTTTTGGTTTAAAATTTTCGCTTTCTAACTTCATTGTCTCAGTTTCAACTTATTCTGTTCCACGGTACTTGTTCAAGCTTATAATAAACAACACCAGACATTTAGTTGTATGTAAATAAAGACGATTACCATAATATACAAATAAATATTTCTTGGAAATTCGTTGAGTATGACGACGAAAATACAACTATTGATGAGTAACCTTTCTGTAGTTACAATCGAATTTTAAATAGAAAACAACACACATCTTTAAGAAAATATTCTTATGAGACTCGTTTTCCCAAACATAATTTTTTTTGGAAACATTTTTATACCCTCACCCTACGGGTAGGAGGGTATATATCATTTGATACGACCCAAAAGTGTAACACCTAGAAATATTCACATTAGACACCAGGTGTCTTTGAACCGAATTCGATTCATGACTTTCTGAATCGTTTGAGCCATGTCCGTCTGTCCGTCCGTCTGTCCTGCTGGTACGCACGATAACTTTCGAAAGAGTTAAGCAATCACTCTGAAATTTGGCATGGCTTAATATTTTCCCAAAACTGCTTATGGGATTGCATATGGGCTATATGGCCACACCCCTTCGGGTACCTCCCATACAAATCGTCTATTTCGCCCACTTTAGAAATCCTGTAATAATATCAATACGACCCCCGGGATCTTGCCCAAATTTTGTATCTAGTAAAAATATAGCAAGACGAAGTTTTATACAAAAACTTGGAAGTCTGGCAAACTCCCCTTCTGGTACCTCCCATACAAATGTACCATCCCGCCTACCTTAGAAATCGTCTAATAATATCAATATGCCCAACGCGATCTTACCCAAATTCTGTAATTAGTAAATATATGGATGGAAAACCATTTGGTAAAAAACTTGGAAGTCTGGCAACTCCCCATCTGGTACCTCCCATACAAATGTACCATCCCGCCCATTAAAAATCGTGTACTAATACCAATATGCCCAACGCGATTTTGCCCAAATTTTGTATTTAGTAAAAATATAGCAAGACAACGCTTTGAATAAAAACTTGGAAGTCTGGCAACTCCCCTTCTGGTACCTCCCATACAAATGTACCGTCCCGCCTACCTTAGAAATCGTGTAGTAACACCAATATGACCAACGCGATCTTGCCCAAATTCTGTATTTAGTAAATCTATAGCTAGACAAAGTTTTGGACAAAAACTTGGAAGTCTGGCAACTCCCCTTCTGGTACCTCCCATACAAATGTACCGTCCCGCCTACCTTAGAAATCGTGTAGTAACACCAATATGACCAACGCGATCTTGCCCAAATTCTGTATTTAGTAAATCTATAGCTAGACAAAGTTTTGGACAAAAACTTGGAAGTCTGGCAACTCCCCTTCTGGTACCTCCCGTACAAATGAGCCATCCCGCCTATCTTAGAAATCGTGTAATAATACCAATATGCCCAACGCGATCTTGCCCAAATTCTGTATTTAGTAAAGGTATAACTGAACAAAGTTTCGGACAAAAACTTGGAAGTCTGGCAACTCTCCTTCTGGTACCTCCCATACAAATGTACCATTCCACCCACTTTAGAAATCTAGTAATTATATAATTTCGCTCAACGAATCTTTCCGAAATTCTATATTTAGTAAAGCTTTAGCTATATAAAATTTTCTAGTAAAAACTCTGCTTTATATTCCGCCCGTTTTGTAAAAACGTGTAATACAATATTTTTCTACAACATTCGGTATTTTGAGGTTGCTATTATGGTATATGAGACTTATTGCCTGTTTCCATAAAACGAATTTGTTCGTTCGTTACAAATCGTCAATTTTGAAAGCGTTATAAAATGGATGTGAGACATTATTGAATTGTGATTTTCAGATATATTTTAGATATCGACATATGGAACACAATTCCACACGAAGATGCTCTCATCACTGATAAAAATCCATTTTATTGGGCATTTAATTTTGACAATTTGCAACGAACGAACAAATTCGATTTATGGAAACAGGGAGTTATATGTTTTTACAGAGGGTGAGGGTATATATAAGTCGGTTTACCCGACTGCAACTTTTTCACTGGTTTTTATTAGTACATGTTACAGACCAAACAAATTTGGAGAATTACTGAGTTATGAACGTAGAGAAGACTTTTATCGTATTAGTTGCACATAGTAAAACCTAAACCTTGAAAATATTATTTTTCTATCTCTATTAAGAAAACTTCATTGCTGGTCTCCTATAAGTGAAATTCAAGGAGGTAGGAGGGGGTAGTGTTTGTTGAGATTTGTCTTGGATTTCAGAATGGCAAAGTAGGCTAGAAAGACACTTGCTGGAACAGTATTCAACATTCGAGGGCAGAGCAATAAATCCGTGACCCTTCGCAAAAACCACAGTTTTTTTTTGCAAAAACCACAGTTTTTTTTGCAAAAACAAATATTTTCCAATCTAATCTCCTTTTAGCTCAATACACTTAGTCCGCTTTTTGTATCCGTTCCGAAAAGAAGGTTTTTTCCATAAAATAGGCATTTGTTGGATCAATAATTTCATTGCTAAAGCAGAATCTCTTTCCACAGAACCATGTCATTTGGTTTAAAAATAGGAAATAGTCACTGGGGTCTAAATCACGAAAATATGGTGGAGGAGGTATCAATTTATAAACCAATTCTTGGAAATTTTTAAGTTGTCACACGATTACGTTTACGTTCAATTGAGAGCAAACAGCTTTTTCAAACGCATCTGATCATGTAAAATCGAAACCGTCTGCCGTATAAAATGCGTATGGCATCAACAATCTCACGCACTTTTACTCTTCGATCGGCCAACACCATATCGTGGATTTTTTCGACATTTTCAGGTGGATTGAACTCATTTGGCCTTCCAGAAGTTTCAGCGTCATTTGTAGCCGATCAGCCAGTAAACTCTCAATTCTCCTGCAATGCTTTTTGATTTCTTAAAAATGCTTACGAAATGGTGGTTTTTTTTTTGTATGCATTTATTTAAGTGAAATTGATAGATTAAAATTGTTCTCAAACAAATATTATGTAAATATAAAATTTTTGACTTTTTGTTGTTAGTTACAATACTGGAGGATATCGTCAAAGACACAGCCATTTAGGCAGCACTCATCGGCAACACCATTTGGGCGATCTACGTATCTACGCCTTCTTATCAGAACCCTTTCAGTGGCGGCGGTGGGTTCGTGGCCGGGGATAAAAGTGTTATCATGGTCTTCATTAAATTCCAATTCCTGATTTGCTAGAATGTCCTTGAGGCGATAATACCAGCTGCCATCGGTCGGAGCTTTGTGTTCATCATTTACTAGAAATTCATTTAAACAATATGTCTCATTTAATGTCTCATACTAGGGTAGCCCGATATAAATTAATTAAAACTGTTCATGTTGAAACTCACGACATCTCTTTATGCGACTGTTGAAACCGTTTACGCACAGCGACTCCAATATATCACTCAAAGCCTTGCCGCATATCCTTTGTCGCTCGGCATTAGTCCTCTGTATAAGAACAAATAATACAAAATATAAAACAAACGTTGAACGGAATGAGGTGTAACACAGATGTGACATTATCACTGCCTTCAATATGTCAAACGTATGAAGTGCATGCTGACTGATGTCCAGAGTATTTATATTCTCATTGCAGGTACATGAGGTAGCCTCACGCACAGTCTGTCATATGTGAAATAATTCCTATACCGGTTTGTTGGGTCTTTCCCAAACCCTCACTGCCAGTCTGACCAATCGCTATGTGTGAGTGTGTGTCAAACAGTTGATAAAGGGTATTTCCTGTGGAAATTAATGTTGTACTGCGGTGAATGTTGGTGAGTGGGAGTGTTTATGCTGATTTCTAATATAATTTAAATTTGCCTGCACTTTCATATTCGTATTGTGTCCTTAAATCATCGGTATTCACATAAGATGGCATTTTGACAGAATATGAGAGGACTTCCATCACATATAGAATTCGTAGGCCAAAGAAGGACGGTCATAAACAAGAATTTCCATATTTAACCAATAGCACACATATGTGTCTCATTTTAGCATTAAGATCACAGTCTTCTGGTTTGTATATTTATAAACAATTTGCCAAGAACACATCGGTAGTGTCAGGCACATTTGCTGTGAGGTCGTAAATTACATTTCAAAGTGATTATCTTAATCGGCATTGGGAGAGAAAGGTATATGACTTTCTTAATACACATTTCGAAGTTGTTCATAACATTTGGTTTTGTGGTTTCGTTAGTTATCATGTGCGTATCAGATTAATAACACAAGTTGCACAATTGTTCTTACAGCGGTTGCGGATGTTTATGAACATGTCTGGTCACAGTTTATCGACGTGTCTATGAATAGTGATACAGTAAACGGCGAAAGGGTAACAATTTTGGAAAATGTTTTTATTGGTGTTATCTCAATTTAAGTTTTTTCTTATAAGGAATGTTCTTCTATCCGTGACCCGCAGTCCACATCATTTGAGCCAAAAAAAAAATACAAAGTGAATATTTTCTCTATTTTATGAAGGTGACAGTAATGAATTATTGTCTTGACACATAACTGGAACCTTCAAAAAATAGAGAAAATATTCATTTTGGATTTTATGCCATATTAGAATAGACGTGAATCTTACTTAAACTTACAACTACCTAATTTGAAATGAAGTTACAATTTACAACATATCCCATACCTAAAATTATTGTATGGAAAATGTGTGTACCGAAATATTTATCAAATTAAATTCCAATTGATTTTGTACTATTGGTTTTCCATAAAAATGATCATATTTCTTCATGTAGCCGTCACTGTGGGTTTTGTTTCATGGCCTTTACATTTTGCAAATATTGTAATCCTTGCCAGATGCGCTCGTTTGTGTGTACCTAAATGAGAGAGCCTGTGTGTAACTTGTTGTTGCAACGCCAGGAAAAGTCTTGAAACATCTACTGAAGTTAAGTACCTGATGGCATTCGGCGTTATTGGAAACAAAGGTTCCGACATTTAATCCATTTGCATTTATTTTATTGCATTTATTTAGATGGAAAAAACAAATATGTGGTGCCACCATATGTTACCAGACATTCGAAAGTTATGTTTGAAATTCCTAAAGGAAATGTGTCTGCTGCCGAAGCAAGCAAATGTTTAGGTTTCAATAACGTTATAAACGTTTTAGTTTTCAGAAGCGTCTGCAATCGTTTTTAACCCTAGAAGGTCATAGTTGTTCTTATTGTGTACTACTGGCATAGCCTATTCGATGATGAATGGCCTTCCAGGGCTAATGCCTTAATTTTCTGGTTCATATTTAGAACATACGATTTATGCAGTTTGGAATTTTCGAACAAGCTACGCATCGTACGCTTCGGATCAAAATACTTTAGCCAACGTTTCTGCAATTGTTTATCCACTCCATTTATTACCTTTTTTTAATACACATTTTTTTTATTTAATTGTTACAGCAAATTCCAGTGCTGAGCCTGTTTTTTGATAATATAAAATTTTCATTGGGAGCTGAAACTGAATAGTGAAATTATGTGGCAGCCATCTGGCTAATCTATTCTAAAGGGTGTTTTTTTATTGAGGTATAGAACTTCGAATTGAAATAAAACACAAGAAAATCGTTTTAATGTCCATCAATTTGGCTTTATTGGAAGGATAATTTTATGACATTAATGTTTAAATATGATTTCGGGCATGTGGCCGCCGCGGCTGGCTCGAATAAAGCCAATTCTACAGGTCCAATTTTCAACAACTTGTTGGAACCACAACTCATCCACATTCATGCCATCCAATTCGGGAACAAAATAGTCGGTTATCATGGCTCTATACCGGTCTCCATTAACGGTAACTGACTCTCCAGCATTATTTCGGAAGAAGTATGGCCCAATGACTCCACCAGCCCATAGAGCACACCAAACAGTCAGTTTTTGTGGATGTAATGACATAAAATGGACGGAGCTTGCGGTGAACTTCGCGAACTGAACCATTTCGAAATAAATTTGCACGATTTGCAAGCGTTGTTCTTTTGTCAACCTGTTCATGATGAAATGGCAAACCAAACTAAATATTAATCACTTGACAGCTGACAAAATGGCCGCCAGTTAAAAAAGTGATGCCAACTTAAAGTTCTTTACCCCAATAAAAAACACCCTTTACATGTTTAACAGATCAACAACATCGAAACCAGTGAGCCATATAATATGCCTACGATTTCTACAATGTGGATCACTTTTACTAACGGATTTTTTAGACTTGACCTCATTATGAAACTCTGGAAATCGCATTTTACCATTTAAATTTTAATTGACGAAGTCGAATCCCTATTTGTGGCAAAGGTTGGAAATATTAGCTCAGTTAAAGAAAATGCATTTCAAAACAAATAATAATTAACTTTGCGAGTTTTTGCAATTTAACTGATGCCCGTTTGAGGCGGAGCTGCGCAGCAGTGAGTTGGTATAAACATATAAAGTTCCCCAGAAAAAATTGGAACTCTATCTGGTATCTCCCATAGAAATGTTTTCTGTAAAATTCGGTGTTTGAAGTTGCAATTGTGACATTTCGACAGAAGTTACATCCACTGGTGGCAAGCTTGTATGTTTTTACTTGTATGTTTTTACTGAGGGTCAGGGTTTACCCGGATGACAATTTCTCACTTGTTCACATTAACTTCCGTTCTTCCAAAGTCAAATTTTATCCCATTCGGAGTTCATTTGTCGTGGTTATGGCCAAAATATTCCCGAATCGCCATACATATTTCGGGGAAAGTAAATATGAGAAAATTACCCTACAAACGTCACTTTGGCCGATACTATCTCTTGTAACATTAAACTTTAAGGAGATGCATATTGAATCCTTTAGCAATAGGAATGATTAAGAATCGATTAATAACACAATACCAAAAACCAAACAAAAAAAAACAAGATCCAATTAATTGAGTATTCCAAGACTTCGGCAAACAGTTTTTACAATACAACGTCATCTTTCGGCAATCTGACTCAATCTACAGTCGGTTGTAACTAAGAGTTTGATTTAAAAGAGTAACAAAGAGTTAATTAAGACTCGATCAAATATGCGTTACGGTTCGTTACTATGTTCATTGTGTTATTATCGGCCAATGGCAATGATGGCGGCCTAACATTGCGAAAAAAAACTGTTTGTTTTAGATCGGGACCGGGAATTTTAACAGCAGGGCGATTGTCTACAGTGCAACGATGTACAGGACGTAGTAAAATTAATGTATATTAACATATTTATGTTCTATCAGAGTGGGGGTTGTGGGTTTGATTCCCCCCCAGAGGCTTTGTTCTGTCGCTGCAAAAATAAAGCCAAATGGTCTTTGTCTTCCGGTTTACTCTTGGACCCAAAATTAGAATATAAATTTACTTTGTATTGTAATTAATAAATAAATAAATATTTATGTTAATTCGTATCTATGATAAATTTTGCAATATTTTAAGTTAATCAAAAAAATTCGAAAAAAGTCGAGATAAAAAAGTCGATTTCCTTGACTTTTTCGAAATCAAAAGTCGACCATTTTTTATTTAGGAAAAAATCAATTAAAAAGGGGGGCTTGTACAACCCCAGTTTGTGGTTGTCCTTCCTAACATGCAATAGGATGGAATAATTTAGTTTCAAATACATATCCGTATATCAATGCACTTTCTTCTCCAACCGACTGTATTATGTTAACGTCTGCTCGCATCCAAAACCATAAGCGCACGAGGCTATTATGGAACATAAAGGAACGAGTTCATCCTTTGATACTTTTGGTTCCTCTTCAGATGTCAAGTTGAGTTGGTACATGTGCTTATGCTGCACTTCCCCAGAAAACAATGCAACGGCATAATGTTTCATAATTTTTTTTGTTTTGTGCAGTTTTCTGTTGCTTTTTGTTTGTTATGATCCTGTAAGTGCTTCACAGTGTGTGTGTGTGTGTGTATATGAGAGTGGAAGGATATATGACCAAAGGGTTGAAAGTACAGAAGGCTGAAATACTTAGATGAGTGGACTGTTGTTGACGGTGGTATTGAAAGTATGTAATTTTAACATTTTAATTGATAAACATTGTTTAAGCAAATATTTGACAATTAACTGAAGATACTCTGACTAACCGTAAATAAGGGAAGCTACAGTGTTCCTGGCGGTTCCATGGATGACGATGATGAAGATGTTAACGACGACGTTAAGGACTAAATCTGGTTACCGAAAGTAAAACAATGTAGCACACAATGGTGGGATTAGTATTCATGTGTGTGCTGTTGATAATAGAGTTTATGTATATGAGACGGCACGTAGCTACGCGTAGCCTAAGTATACATATTAGGGTGGCCGTATTTTTCAAACTTTTTATACAGTCAGTCGATCCAAAAGAGATGTAACAATAATCACTGAGTTTTACAGTATGCTGTCAAAACTTCGAAATTTTCAAAAACTAGGAGGAACTTTCCCAATTGGTTAGACAAGGACTAAAATTCTATGGGCTTCTTAGGGTTTTAAAAAGATTAAGAGATGGGTAAATCGTATTTCTCGAGTTATCTTTTCGGAGACCATCAGACCTGGTAAAACTATCAATAATTTCTTTTTTCACCTACAATTATGCTGGCGACGAGCAAGAGAGGAATCTCTATGCGATGTAAAAGTTCTCTAGAAAAAACATTAGCCATTCGGAGCCAGCTGGTCAATGAGTATAAAAATTATATCGCACACAGCTTTTTTGTGGGTAAGCGGACCCCTGTCATGAGTGGACAAAATTCTCAGTCCCTTACGAAAGTTGCCTTGAAATGGTTTCATAACTTTTTGCATACTATATTAAACTTCTAAGAATTTGAAAACAAATTTATTGATTTTACTCTTGGCGTTTTAAATTTAAGGCCGGTTGGGCAACAATATTGAGGGCAAACAAGTGCGCCAGGGTCATTCTAGTATACTAATCAGCATGTGTGAATGATAAAAAGTTTATATTTTTAAATTTTTTAATTTAATAAAAAATGTAAAAACATTTTTATTTTACAAAAAAAAAAAATATAACATGGATGACTTTCCTACACTGAAAATTTTTCATTGTTAAAGCGTTTATGGTTCCAGTTTTAGTAATGGAGTAGTTTCTACTTGTAAATGTCAAAGAATAAAAGATTTAAAGTGACATCTACCGAAATACATGCTGATTCAAAATAACACCTCTTGTTGGTAAACCCTTTAGCATAGTCGGCCTATTGTGTATGTTTGGTGTCACGCCATTTTTCCTGCAAAGACATATAATTTCAAAATGTTTTTTCGTTTTTCTAAAATTACATTCATATTATGAAAATGCATCATTAAATGTTTTATTGATTGTATGAAATGTTTCATAGATTCTAGGCGAACTCTCATTCGTCCGTTTTAGTTAATCTAATGAAACGTTTCTTGATCTAAAAAATTATACAATTATATAAATTTCCCCATATATACAATTATAAAAAGTGACATTCACACACCAGCACATGTCAAATTCAATATTTGAAACACTTATGCATTTTGTATGTCAACATTTTTTTATGTACGGAAATCAAAATTTGTCAAACTTCATTGGTGAAATTCAGATTTTAGTTTCCTAGAATTAGAAATCCTACAAATGTCTCAGTTCATTCTGTATCACCTGTTTTTTCTATTAATTTGTATGTGAGGGAGATTTTGGAAAGACATTACATAAATTGCACATTTCTTATTTTGTGCCATCACTAACAAATCTATTTGTTCAACTGTTATTCAATTTATCAAAAGAAGAAGACTAGTCCTGGACAAAAACATTCAAAATATGTGGGAAGTCTTTTGGTAGACCTCATATCGGTAAATGTGTATTTGATGGAGGGTACTTATGTGCTTTTACGAAACCACATTGTATAGCAAACAGACATGAACATTCAGCCTAACTACGGTTGGCGTAGTCGTGTCGTTTTTACAAAATGGTATTACGGTTGGCGAAAATTTCAAAAAATGCAACTTTATTTTTTGTCGTTTTTGCCAACCGTAATGCCATTTTAAAAAAACGTCAACTTTACGCCACGACTACGCCAACCGCAATCAGGCTGATTAAGTCAAGTGGAGCAAAGGTCTCTTGTATAGAGTTTCTTTCTGTTGACTTGTTTCTGAAAAGGTCACTGAAATGCATATATTTCTGCCGAAGGCAGCATATGTCTACGTTACAGCGAATTATTATGTACGTAGCGACGAAAAGACAAAAAGCTGAAACTTAATATATTTATCTTTTTACGAAACAGTTAAAAGTTTTCTTGGAATATAGTCTATGGCAGGCCAACAGCCAAAATTAATACTGATAAGTTGTGGAGTTAAATATATATATATATATATGAAAATATATAGGCCACACGGTTATTATTTAATAGCCATCTATATTGGGAATACGCAACTGATTCTGCCAAAAGAAGTGACATGACATTTTAAACATTCATACCAGTGAACATATCGCACACTAAATACATAAAGGTCACAACTCAAACTGGCTTTTTTCCATAAATTCTTTTAGAGAACACATCACCAACTACTGCAAAAATGTCTTCTTTGAATGGAAAAAAAATCCAGTTTTGTCTATTTCTGCACAATGAACTAGAATTATTTTTAGCTGCGTTAATGCGTTACAATTTTGAGTTGTGTCCATCTTGATTTAGGGTGCGATAGGCACATAAGAATTCAGATGACAATCCATCTATTCAATAAAATGAACCACTGTAGGTATTTCTGTCCAAGTAAATGCAAACTAATAACACAAATGGACTTATGATTTATGTGGAAACCAAAAGCATTTGTGTGTGCACATTAAAAATTAACCCCATCTTTGGCATGGCAAGCGAGGCACACACGACATCTGTCGTTGTCGTCTGAAACATTAGCGTCACTAAGTGCATAATAAATCGACACTAAGAAAATCCATAAAAATATTTTTTGTTCTGACAGTTGTGGGTAAAATATAACCAAAACATTCGAGGGCAGTCTGATAAGTGTATACAAAATAAAGACGGGGACAATGTGAGAAAAATTTGTTGACGATTGGCAGTAAAATTTATGAGATAAATATATTTTTTTTAATCTGGCAACACTTTTTTTGTCCTTAGTCTTTTTGACAGCTGTCACTTGATATATGCTCAGTTTGCTTTACCATTTCATAATGAATAGACTTACTCCGGAACGACATACAAATTTATTACCAAAATAAGGGTACAATTCGAGCGATGCATCGCGCGCTGCGTCCAATATTCAGTCGACATAATCGCCCAGCAAAGTCGGTAATTCGAGCAGCCATGTATCGGTTTCACACCATGTTTACTCAGTGGATGTTTACTCCTTACAGATGCCGAAGGCGCCATTGCTGCTGTGGAGTACCGAAGAAGACCCGAATGAGTCCTTCCTCCATCGGGCCTAACAATTGGAGAAGTGTCCATCCAGTTTATGGACAAATTTTGCGAAAGGAATTTGGTTTGCGGACTTACAAAATCTAACTCGTGCAAGAATTAAAGCCGAACGACCATCAAACGAGTCGCATGTTCGGTGAATGGGCCCAAAACCAGATGGCAACCGAACCCGATTTTCACAAAAAAAAGTTTCAGCGATGAAACTCACTTGTGGGTACGTTAATAAACAAAATTGTCGCATTCGGAGTAATGAAAATCCATAAGCCATTGTTGATACGCCGTAACATCCTCAAAAAGTCATTGTTTGTGCTGGTGTGCTCTATGGTCAGGGGGATTCATTGGTACACATTTCTTCAAAAAAGGAATCGCCCATAATGCTACAGTCAAAGGGGAACGCTATAGAGCCATGAATAATGACTTTTTCGTGTCTGAATTGCAGAATGTTGATGTGGACGACCTTTGGTTCCATACAGCCAACGAAACCATCAATTTATTGAAGGACCGTTTTGGTGAGCGCATTACCTCGTCTTGGGCATGTGGCGTGGCCTCCAAGATCGTGCGATTTAACGCCGCTGGACTTTGGGGTTATGTGAAGTCGATCTACGCTGCACCACGTCAAAAAAACACCCTTTATATATATAGAAGCATATGTATTGGCTGCACCCTGCAACATTGTGTTATGGGCAGCAGTCTTCGCCTTTGTGTATTTGGTTGCATTCGTCTTCCTACCATGCGTTCCGCAAGAGAAGTGTTCATTACATCACTCTTATTAGGATGTCATCTACATGGAGTGGGGAACTTGATTAGCATCCTATTGTAATCGGCAGCAGGTGTTTTCTTCTGGGGCAATTGTTTGTAATGGTGAGTGAATTTTGCTACAATTGGTTTTACGATGTTTTCCCTGCTGTCAAGGACAGCAATCACATATCAATTATATTCGTCCATACAAGTCATATTTAACACTAGTAAGTTGTAATGCGCCTATGGCGCCCGTTAATTTGCTTGAGAAAGTATTTGTTACTTAATTTTAAAAATTTTGTAAAAAATATTTTGAGAAAACTATTTCGTAAAAAAAAATTTCGGAAAAAAATAAAATTGGAAAAAAAAAAAATTGTGGAAAAAAATTTATGCTGAAAAAAAAAATGTTGAAAAAAAAAAAAATTTTGTTGAAAAAAATAATTTTTGTGAAAAAAAAATATTTTGTTGAAAAAAAAAAATGTTTGTTGAAAAAAAAAATGTTTGCAGAAAAAAAAAATTTTTGTTGAAAAAAAAATTTTTGTGGAAAAAAAAATTTTGGTGGAAAAAAAAAATTTGGGGAAAAAAAAAATTTTGGAAAAAAAAAATTTGGGGAAAACACAATTTCTGTACAAAAAAAAAAGATTATTTTTTTTATTATTATTATTTATAGAATTATTATAGAAATGCCTATTTAAATTCCTACGTACTGCGTGACAGAGTCAGTGAATCAGGGAATCAGTGTATCAGTGAATCAGTGTCGAGGGTAAATATATATTAAGAAGATTATTGCTTTATTTTGTCGCAGCATGTGCTAATGCGAATATAAAATGTTTCTGGTACTTTGAAAATGAAACTGTTTTAAAGATTATATGCACTATTGTCAAATTATCATCCCGACCTCGTGCATTTACATGAATGTGTATTCGTATACCTTAATAAGCAAATAATGTGCCCTGTAACATACCTACCAATGGTGAATGTTATTCATTCGACTAACATTAGTATCTCTACCAGCACATAAATAACTGTACAGGTACAACTGTATATAACAATTATAGGCAACCCTCCCATAACACGAACAGTTTTGTGAAAGTTTTCTGGAACCCGCTACCTCCAAAAGAAGCTGAGGTTGGCTGAACTGCCATATGTAATTTTGCATTTATCTTGCCACCAATATAACTTGGTAATGAAAATGTTTGCTGGGTATACTTTATTTACTAGATATATAAGTTTTCGCGAATCTGAGTTGTAGGATTCCGTGTTGGATGAGGGAAACCTGTACAAGGAGCACATGAAAAAATGTACGCATTTTCTTAATGCCAAACTTGGACAACATCGACAACAACAACGTCGAGGCCAGAAACACCAACGAACGGAATGACATACAATATCTCAGTTGCGAATTCGAGCTAAACTAATGTCGCCTCCAAATATGAGTCCACTGCCATTCACCCGTAAATCCGACATGCAAACACTCACACATACTCTCGCTTATATCAGCGGCGGAACGAAGATCTTGAAGGCCTTACAGAATGGTCCGTCCATTGTGTGCTTGTACATACACATGTGTCTATATGTGCCTGCCTACATGCATGGTCACTGGGAGAGTAATAAACAATTTAAGGAAATTTATGGCAAAACATTTACTATATCTACAATAACATATCGTTTTTGTTGTTTTTCTGCCATAATTTATAACGCAAACAGGTATATTAAACGTCCTGTAACGAAAAAATCACATAAAAAACGAAACAAAACCATACACACCCACACACGCGTACACATCGAGCGGCCAAGAAACAAAACAAAGCAACAGTATATCGTATTACCGTGCCAGAGACACAGCAACAACAAAAGTGACCGGAAAAAAAACCCCGTCTAGATTTGTACCTTTGTACGTGTGTCCTGAATGAAAAATGGCATAGGGCAAAAACGAACGGTCCGGAAAGCAAATACAGATATGAAATACTAAAAAAAATGTTATTAAATTAAACAATTCTGTTGGCTCGACAATACAAGGAGAACAAAAGAAATAACAAATTGTTGAAATTCTGTTGGATAGGAAAACTAGAAGGGGAACCAGCAACGAAAACAAAAATTTATATTTAAAGCACAAGCGACTTTGTAATAAAACTCGGATTACACATTCTTAAAAATAATCAAAATTTCCAACATGTGATACACATAGGACGACTGGGTATGCGGTAAGAAAGGAGTTATTAACCCATTTTATGTCACATTTGATGCTGGACCCATTCGGAGTTTCAAATCAGTTTCCACTGAGTACACAGAACAAATATCAGGTCAAATATTCCAATGAATCTGGTGATAGTGGCGTTGTTCGTTGGTATTGTTCGCTGATAACACTATGCTACAAAAAAATATTTTTTGTAATGAATTACCACTATACAATTCTGATGTACTATGGTCCCCCCGAGTACAAAAATGGCCAAAAAAATTCTATGGATAGGTTTTTTTTTCTAAAAATTCAATTATTGGTCAGTTTATTTAATTATATGTGTAACCAAACTTACAATATTTTCAAACTGATAACATATACAGGGTTCGCCAACAAGAGGTGTTATTTTGAATCACCCGGTATTTCGGAAGCTGTCACTTTTGAAGATTTTTTCTTTGACATTTGTCAAGTAGAAACTACGCCATTACTAAAAATGGAAAGATAAACGCTTCACAATGCATTGAAATTATTAAAATTCACTACAAAAATTGTGAAAATCTTGCAGTTACAATTCGCAAAACTAAAGCATTTTTGGGTCGTCGTGAAGTACCTTGTCGGACCGCAATACAGAAATTGGTGGAATAATTCGAGCTGTTGGGACAAGTTAGTGATGTGAAGAATAAAACCCGTGCACGTCGTTCCAGAACACCAGAGGATATTGCTGCTGTAGCCCAAAGTGTTGAAAAAAATCCAGGATTGTCCATTCCTCGTCGTTCTTTGGAATTGGGCATTCCATATTTTCCATAAAGACTTGGGTCTTAAGGGTTATAAAGTTCAGTTAACACAAGAACCCAAGCCGGCGGATCATCAACAACGTCTTTGCTGATTGTGTCCTTGAAATGCGTGAAAACGATCCGGAATTCCATTGAAAAATCATCTTCCCTCTCGGGGCTGCGTCACCAAGCAAAATTTTCGCATCTGGGGCTCGGAAAACTTATGAGTTAGTGAGTTAACGTGTGACTGTTTTGTGCGGTTTATCGTCTGGCGGGGTCATTGGACCTTACTTTTTTAAAAATGAGGTTGGATCAACAGTTACTATGAATGGATTGCGCTATCGAGAGATGATTAATAATTATTTTATGGTCGGAGTTGGATGATATTTATCTGGACAACATATACTTTCAACAACACCTCGCTACGTGCCACACTAGCAACGAAACCATTGCTCTGTTACGGGAAAAGTTTCCGGAACGTGTTATCTCTCGAAGAGGTGATCACAATTGACCACCGAGATCTTGTGATTTAACACCTTGCGACTTCTTCCAATGGTGCCACGCGAAACATAAGGTTTAAAATTCCATTTTTCTTTGAATAGCAATATAACACCTCTTGTTGGAAACCCCTGTACATAAAGAAACATAGAATTTTCAGATGACGATGCAAACCAAGTTTACATACATACAATCGGAACTCTCCATAAGGAATTCCGAATGACTGGATATTTACTTCGCCAGAAAAAAAAATTCTCTATACAGAAAAGAAAAATAATTTTGTTTAATGAAGACTCTAAAAAATTTAAGTGGGATAGTGGTAGATATTCTTCTCCATGTCAAGACAAACTGTTGTTCGTTGTGGTGCCAATTTACACAAAAATTTCTGTTCTAAAACAGTTTGCATTTGTCTTGTATTTTATATTGACATTCCACATTTTGCTTAAGTTTCGTATGGAAAATACTTGTATCTTTGTATGGAGATTGAAAACTCTTCAATCTTGAAGTTACGGTCGCAAATATATTCGCAATAGAGATCATAATACACTTAAAGTAGAAACAAAACACAGTGTTCTTATAATTGCTTCGTAATAAAGAAATCTTCGTCGATGCCGTCGATTTCATGATTTCTAAAGTGTCCCAGAAGTAGTTTTGGGAAAATATTAATACATGTCGAATTTAAAGCGATTGTTTAACTCTGTCGTGCGTACCAGCCGAACATACGGACTGGCCTCAAACGACTTAAAAAGTCATGAATCGAATTTGGTTCAAAGACCCCTAGACTGTATTGTCTCATTTGCAGTGTGCTTGTGGACAGACATAATGAACCACAATCCACTGATATCTAGAGAAGTCTGAAGATTTTCAGTTCTCTATCAAAGAGGTAGTTTCTTGTAGAATGGACTGAGTTAATCTAACCTAATCACTGGAGTCTTGACCGATGAAACTGTAGCACTGACTTAGAACACGTACACGTATTTCCCACTTTATCATACATCCCATTACATGTCCGTATTCGATTTACGAAAGTACGATTTGTTCTAAATTTTCCGAACAACTTCAATCGAATTAGAAACATAATTTAGTTGGTCTTTAGATCAAATTAGGACATCTCCTCGTTATGTGCTGGAGGCCACTTCGACGATAACACTGCCCTGAAATAAATAGACCTACAGAATGTAAAAGAGTGGTGAGGAGGAGTCGATAAAAGGGTATATTAAGGATTTATTGAATATTTATTTCTGCTATATTATATCACACATTACAAATGACATATAAGTGGGTATCCCAATTTCATGGAAATAACGAATATAAGATACAATCAAACGGATGGACAAACAATTTATTTATAACACATTTGCATAAACATTGTACAAATTGCGAATCCTTTTACTCTGTCTCCAGAAAAACATGAGAACAAAAAACTATACTCATACACCCACTACTTAAACATTGAGTGATGTGATAAAAAAACACACCGATACAGACAAATAGAAAAGAAAAACATTTCCAAAAAGGGATCCCTTTCATATGAAATGCAAAGCTCCACTTGAAGCAAATCGAAAACCATTTAACAACATTCATATTCAATCGTATGTGCAAAAACGTACATAATCACAAAATGGAAAGTCTACGTCCTCAATCGGTAGCAACAACCCGCATTTTTTTTTTTTTTTTGTTAACAATAAAACTCGAGCACTGGTCCATATAAACGAAGCATTTAAGCATAAATGTTCAAGAATACTTTAACGTGAAATGTTTGCCATCGCCCACATCCATCCAGCCACACATCTCGTTTCCATCTTTCCCGATCAATATTCCGCAGCGTACGCTTGGTCACCCACCACTGACAATGGCGGCATGTGGCCAACTGTTGGCCTTTTTTCACTTTAATGCAAACGCACTTCTATTTTCATTGTTTTGTCCTGTCCATTCAGTTAGCTGAATTTGCTTGATAAGATGATATTGGCTGTATGCCAGTGTCAGGAACACTAAACGTGAAAAAATAGCAATTCACGGAGTGTATTTGACCGACATTGCCGAGCGGCTGGGGGAGTGAAGCTGGCACGTAGTATGGTGGCGGAGGCACTTCAGTTTCATTCATCTTTTATTTCCCGATATGTCTTAACGTCAGTGGCCATTAAAAATAAAAAATGTACGTTTAATTTACTACAATGTTGTCGCAGTAAATTAGGTTATAAAATGACATCCCACTCCGGCATTCATCCCTCTCTCTACCACTCTCTCGTACTCCTTGCTAGTTTTTAAGACGCAATGTGAGGCAAAATAAGAATAAAATATAAATTTGGTATTTTTTTTTTGCTATGGGGCCATAAAAAACAAACATGTCACCCAAAAAACAAACGCCCTGCCGCCTACAGGATGCCAACACATTGGCGGCTATTGTTGGCAACCAACAAGGTATGTACGTCGTTCTATGAAAATGGGGAATAAATTGGACAAAAGTTTCTATAAATATCCGAGTGTCAATTTTTAGGCGATTTATGTTTATTGACGACTTAAAAGGAGAGACAAATCCTTAGATCAGGCCTTGCGTATATCGATAACATACATAAATATATATTTATTATGTCTGGGCCATGTAAAAGGTTAATTGAATTTCAACATAAGGTTTTTATCAATCGTAAAGAAATATTTACGTTCTAACGATGTTAATAATTGTTATGTGTTGGTAGACGTCAGGTGCCATTTAACAAATAGATTATTTCCAAACCATCAAGATCAAAGTGTTATGAGAGCCATTCGAATAAATAGGCAGGCCCATAATGACTTACTCTCAATGTAATATTTAGTGCGAGTGAAAATGGCCGTTGATAGTATTACTCGAGCGTATACAATTGACCCATTGCCCGCTATGATTTATGGTCTGTTCCACATTGTCAGTTTAATCTTGAAATATATATTTTCTATATTTTCCCCACCTCAACAGTGATCAATGACTTAATATAGTTACGCCAGGTGCTAAAACCCGGCTGTTTTTTTTTAATTATTTTTATTAAGAAAAGGAAATTCAAAATTCCTGCGTTGTTATAAAAAACATTAAATAATTTTCAATAAAAATTGCTATGATGTCATAAACCACCAATTGGTTCTGTATTGTTGGGGAATAAAGTCTTCTTCTCATTGCATTCACATAATTCCCCGCAAATGAAGATGCTTGCTCCGAAGTATAGTGGACAAATAGTTTCTTACACGTATTTTATTTAATTTAATAAATTAAAAAAAAAATAACCAATATATTACACAGAAAAAAAGATACTACATTCTTTCAGTCCTAGACTGAATATACTTACGAAAGTGTAAACTGCTCCTTATTTTCATTGAAAACTATATATCATTTAATACACCCCAAATGGTTTGAGCACATAGAAGGAGTCAGTTTAGACCCTCGGTGTCTTTGGACAAAATTCAATTCAAGACTTTTTAAGACGTTTGAGCAAAAGTCAAAATTGCTGTGCCCTTTGGAAAATTAAAAAGCTTTTGGTACCACAGTTATTGCGCAAGCCAACCAGACAGGCCGATGAACATGGATCGAACATACACATACAGATACATTTACGCTGTAGGGTAAGTGTATACAAAACGAAACATAAAAACATCATATTTCACAAGAAAAATTATCATAGCAATAACAAGACATAAAACACTTGCTCACATGACAGGAAAACCTAAAGTTTCATAAAAATCTCTGACCTGATAATCAAAACAATCATTAACAGAATGTACATTGAATAAAAATAAAATTTCTTTGTCATTTTCGTAAAAGGCAATTTCTCACTACATTGCCCAGATTATCTGTCGACTTGTCACTTATTCGTATGCCACCACTTCAGCCACTGCAATATTATAATACCCCGATACACTTTCTCCACAGTACTTCTTTTTTGCACAAAGTGCATTTTCAGGTCATTGTATCTCATGCAATGAGTTTTTATCTTTATGGCCACAGTAAATTCTTTTTTACAATTTTAAAAGTTCGTAAATCAAAAATGTGTTCCTATTGCTGTGGCATACATCTTTTCCCCTAGTGCATTAGTGGTGGTGGTGGTGGATGTGGAAAAGTAAAACGTAAGCGAACCTAAAAATATTACATTATTCCGTTTATGCTTCAGGTCAAAGCCAACAAAAAGAAAATTTATTTTATGAGTACTTTGAGTATTCGTACATTTTTTTTATTTGCGATTTTCATTTGTTTCTTCCTTTATCAACACACAAAAAAAATACGAAGATAAAACACATGTACTTGAGAATAAATAAGATTATCTTCAACATTGTTATGTAGTGTAAAGTTAAGCAAGCCAATATATCTGGTGGATGGTTGTACAGGAATGTTGATGGCTTTCGGAATGGTCTTCACAGTTATGGATTTATATGTGTAAATATTAACGTATTCGGTGGTTTCTGGGGAAATTTCAAGAATACCAAAACAAAACAAAAAAAACAATTGAAGAAAAGCTAAAGACGGTCGAAGGCGACACTATGATCTCCTATATTACACTGATGAAGGAAAAGATGGGCGGATTTGTCAAAACAATTTTTAGAGTACCATCACATGAATAACTAAAAATAAAAATATGCCAGGTAGGTAGTGTGTACGACTATCACACAGAAGAACCCGAGTTCGAAAGTGGGTAAGACCATCAAGCATTTATCAGCGGCTGTTTCTACCTCGTAAATGTTGGCGACTTTACGAGTAGGAGAGTAATCTCTAAGCCATGTCAAACTTCACTAGAGAAGCATTAGTCGTTCGGAGCTGGCTTTAAACAGTAGGTCCCGGGCAGTGAGTATACAAATTATATCGTACACAGCTCACTGATTCGAGAGAAGTTCCCCGTTCTTTATACAAAAATGTTCACACATAAATTACAAACAGCTGTCATGTATTTATGGTCGTTACATCTGTTTTTATTTTGTCATATTGAACACAGCTCATATTTACAAGAAGTTCGAAAAAGCAAATAACCTCGAATCACGTAGCATCAAATTTATAAATGGGAAATTAAAAACTCAGCGGATTCACAAAATTGGGAATGTCAGAACTTGGGCGATTATGAAATGACATTCATAAAATCTTCGTTCACTCAAAGATGTGTTTGAAATGTTCTCTGAGTCATATAATTTACGTAACGGGACACCTTACTTTTTCTTAAGTGAAGTGAAAGTGAAAATTAAAAAAAATTCACAGTGAAAACCACCACAAACCCGAATGTATTTCCAATATCACTTATATTTATTTAGGACAATTCTTGACTTTTCTTTCTGTTGGTTTCGTCCTGAATGGTGTATTTCTGATTTATCCAGTCTGTCGCTTTGTATTAATGGTAAAAGTATGGCCGGGCCTTGACTCGAGTTCAATTACCGAAAACATTCATTTCTACCATAACACGATCTATCCAATGTTGTTGAGCGACTTACGCGTCCACCGCTTTCAAAATATGTATGCTGAAAATCTGGTGAACATTTAACGTAAAGTAATTCAATGAAATTATCGTCGATGTACTAAGTGAAAAACTTCTACTGAACATCAGCTAACGTAGAATTATGTCGGTGAACTGAAAGTTTAATAAATTTGCAATACATATGTCGGTAAACGGAAAGTTCAGTAAGTGTGTATGTACTAAGGAAATTTACAGACTTTTTACGATAAACTTGTTTACAAGTACAATTTGTTGAATTGACTACAAATTATTTGTTAAGAAATTCGTTTTATGTAAAGTAAAGAAGTTGGTGGTTTCCACAGAATTCTTAAACGAATCCGATATACGATCATATATATTCGAGTTTGCAAGTTTGCTGAAAATTACTATTTTTGAATAACACAGAAGTGCATACAATTAAAGGAAAATTTTTCTTTGTAGACAAAGAAAGCCGATTTCGGATACGATAATGTTTTGAGCGGAAAATTCCGCAAAATAAATTACATTTCTACCCAATGCCATGTTTATTCGTGTTAAGATTGTTGATACATTCGCAGGGGTTTCTTTAAAAATGCGTTATAACTCTGAGGTTCCTCTATGAAATGACAAAAAAGTCAATTGTATCCTGTATTGTGTATATTTTTGTTTATCTTCGGTAGCGTAGTTTTCTTAAGCTCGATTGAAATTGAAATAATAACAATTTTTTTTTCATTCGAAAGTTCAATACACGGCATTAAGATTTGAAAATTATTTGGAAAAGGATCCGATGATAGCACCAGCGGTTAAACCGCACCAAACGGTTTATTTTTCTGTAGTCTGTTGCGGATTTCACCCATTCCATGTGCGGCAATTTTGTTTATAAACAAACCCGTTAGGCGAATAACGAACCTCGTCGGATGGACGATTATGTGCGTTATAAATAAGTCGTCTATAAGTTGCCGGGACCAATGACTGATATTCAAAGAAAATTTGGATTAATTTTGTAAATAGAAATACATGATTATTTACTTAACCGTTTCCGTGTCGAATATATTCGACAAATCCAAGGAAAGGGTTAATTATTTTAGTTAGAAACAGTTGTCGTTGCTCGGCGATATGAGATAAGAACCAAATGAAATAACATCCCAACAAAAAATTAAATAAACCCCATTGAAGTAACACACAAGAGAAAAAAAACTGTAAAAAAAAACACAAAATGACCTCAACAAAATATAAAAATTAAATATTCTTATTGGGCTTATTTCGTAATGTAATAACCACTAATGAAAGAAGATAAACTAATCCCCAAATAAATTGTTCATTAAGCGCCCCGGTAGGCGAGTTGGTAGCGTGCTTGCCTATTAGCGTGGGGGTTGTCGGTTCAATTCACCCGGTTTACCTTGGACCCAAAACTAGAATATAAATTTATTTTGTATTTTAATTGAATAAAAAAATAAATTTTTTTTTTCATAATTTGATGGATGTAATTTTTTCATTTGTAGCGCCTTGTTTAATAAACGATTTCCAAATGATTAAGTGTGCCTTCTCTTGTACATGGCTTCTTCCACTCGATCCTTCCACCGAAGTCTAGGTTTTCCCTGTCTGCGCCTTCTGTGGTAGTTGTCGCCCAAAGCCTATCTGCTTGGAACGTTTGTATAGTTGATGGTTTCTTTCTTAAAAGTTGCTGATAAACAGAAATGTACGGAACAAGTAGCCGGCGAAAGTGTTACTGATGGTAAACTAGGTCAGTGCTTACGGTTGCAACCGCATGACATGTAGGCGGCAAAGTAGTGTGGGGGGGAGGGGGTATCTGCCTTTAGCAAATATATGGAATATATGGAAGTCATTGGGATCTACTTTGGTTAGTTGAAAGGTGGCGATAAAATATAAACACTTGTTTAAAAAAGTGATAGCAGTGAGACGAATATCGATAATGATATATTGTGAGAATTACTAAAAATACAGTGGCTATCAGAGAAGATTTACGTGGTTTAGAGATTTACGGATTTCCTGGTTTCTATTTACAACAGATCCGAGGTAGACAAATACGTCCTGTATCTCGAAGTAGCCTGCGACTCGATGACAAACTTGGATCGCCCCAGAATGCCAGACTAGTGGTTACAGAAAACTATTTCATTAATTGATAGCTGTTAATAGATGTTGACTGCATAATTAACACCAACAAAAGGACCGCATATGAAGAGCCACTTATTTGACATTGATCTAAAATCGCGTCAATTGCTACTTGGGCGGCCTAATGAATATTGCACTTCAGTTCATTCACTTAGCGAAGTGTTCCATTTACACATTCAAACAATTAAATTAACAATTTAGTTTTGACTAGATATCACAGAATTCATCAATTGTATTTGTTGTAATTTTGCATAAAACAACAATTGATTGATATTTACAAAACAAACAAAAAAATAAATGCTCAATTGAATACAATAAATTAGTTTCTGGTGGTTTTTATGGTTTGGCCAGTTACAATAAGTAAAAAATGAATGCAAAAAAATAACTGTATTTTTAATTTGTATGGAAAAACCAAATGCATATGCATACGTAAGTAGGCACATTAGAGCGGGTCGTGAATGGGATAGCTAATCATGCAGATTGTAATAGTGTCTAAGCAGTTTTGCCGATACGAGTACATACATGTCGAGCCCTTACCGCGAAAAATAAACTTGCTTTCTAATGAAATTCCATTGAAAATCCATACTTACAATGATATAGCAAATTCAATTGGTACGTGCCACACGCCTTTTTGCTTGACATAAAAAAACGCTCCCTTGTAAAATTTTCTTTTTAGCATGTACGTCTTTTCCATACTTATTTCCCTTAACATTCCATGAAGGAACAGACGGGGAACTTCTCTCGAATCTGTGAGCTGTGTACGATATAATTTGTATACTCACTGACCGGGACCTACTGTTTAAAGTCGGCTCCGAACGACTAGTGCTTTTCTAGTGAAGTTTTACATGGCTTAGAGATTACTCTCCTACTCGTAAAGTCGCCAACATTTACAAGGTGGAAACAGCTGCTGAAAAATGTTTGATGGTCTTACCCGGTTTCGAACTCGGGTTCTTCTGTGTGATAGTCGCACACACAACCTGCCACACGACGGCCTTCCACGTCTTTTCCGCGGTCTGCAAAAATATAGGAGATATAGAATAAATCCAGCTTTCCAAAATGGACCATGATCTACGTATAGTCTCGAAATCCGACAAGTTCGAAAATGCCAAAAATCTCTGAATCGATTCATCTCTTCGAACATTACAACATTAGAAACAACACAAGAACTGACAGTCGCCATTACAACCACATAGGATTTGAATCCCACGTGTTGACATCCTCTGTCCATTCAAATCTACCCCGACTAATGTAGTGTGTACATTCGAAGAAGTATCGGGGTTACGGAAGCAAAAACCATGCAGTTTACATTCCACCTGCGGCTTCGCGGCTAATATTGCCCGACTATATTGAATGGTTTACAATTTACTAAACAATTATGTTGAAGATATTTTAACAATTAAATTTTAGAATTTAAATTTAAAAACTAATAGTGCCTGGTTTTTTCTCTGTGTGTTCCCAGCCAAAGTTTTATATTACAAATTAATTGCAACACTGCACATTTAACTCAAGTCCATGGAGAATAAATGCAATGGTATATAATAAATTGGATTTTGGTGGTTTTAACATTATTGAGATTTTATGTTCGGTATAAACAAAGTCGAAAACTAAATTGAATACAAAAAACTGTATATTTAATTTGTACAGTTGAAAAACCAGGTAATATTCGGCATAGAATACCTTTAACCGAAAAAATGTTGATTGAAATTATAATTGAAATGTTAGCCAATTACAAATCAGCTACAGCATACAGTGAGTGAATTACAAAGGAAACATGTAATTGTCTAATTCGGATAAATAAAAAAACATGGCTGTGGGGGATATCTCCTCTTAGGGCTAAGTTCATCCACTTGGTGTTTCCACCAGAGTATCGGTCTTCCCTATTTGCCGCTCCGTGTTCATTGTCGACATTGTTATGGAAAATATTCGCAGAAAGATTTGACTGAAACGATTTCAAATTCTATAGAAATTGGATTGAGCACATTCGGGTCATAGACAATGACACAAATTGACCAACAGTATTTAAAATGACAATTAAAGTTTAAAGAAATGAAAACAGTCAAATCAATTTTATTTCATGCCATAATATTCGATTTCGTATAAAAAAACTACATTGGGCAGTTTCATAATTACGGCTGTTTATGTTTACGATATTGGTGATCATAATTGTTATTTTCATGGCAAACGGCACACGCACACAGACATGTTTCAACCGCAAACATACTCGCACATACAAATGAACGAATGGTATTTTGCACTCCATGCAATAGTGGTCCACAAAAGAAAGGCCTTTAGTCGATTTATTTCAGCGACCAGCGAAATAACATTCACACAGAGCCAACAATAACCACAAATTGGAAATAAAAAAAAAATAATTGAATGAATGAAAATATGAATGGAATTAACTAAAATATTGATTGAGTCCATTTTATTGTACATTTGATCAGAACAAAGAGTGTAACACATAAAAGGAGTCACTTCAGATCCAGGTGTCTTTGGAACAAATTCAATTCGAAATGTTTGAAGTTGTGTTTAAGTTTTGCCATGTCCTTCTGTCTGTCCGGTTCATACGATAACTTTCGAATGAATACATTAATTGCTTTGAAGCTAGAATAAATTAATATTTCCCCAAAACTACTAATTGTATTGCAAATTCTGTCACCTCCCATACAAATGCATCATTCCGCTCACTTTGTAAATCATGTAATAATATTACTATGATTGGAACAATCCTACCCAAATACGGAATTTAATACTTTGTTAAATCGAAAGTTGTTGGCCACTCCCTCTTTTGGATTTCGGATAAATTGGAATATTGAACTTGCATGTTTTTACTGAGAGTGAGGGTATATATAAATCGGTTTACCCGACTGCAACTTGTTCACTGGTTTTTATTTGCGTTAACTAATTGTTGATTTAAAAATGTCTTTATTTGTTGTCTGTTAAAATCAATGGACGATTATTTCCATTGGGTAGATTTTAATGTCCGAAAGGAAACATGCGATAAATGCTTTTGAGCTCTATGGTGTTATAAGTGATCTCTCCCGTTCGTTATTTATTCATTCATTCAAATAT
The DNA here is from genome assembly GCA_958296145.1 of Hydrotaea cyrtoneurina. Lineage (NCBI taxonomy): Eukaryota > Metazoa > Arthropoda > Insecta > Diptera > Muscidae > Hydrotaea > Hydrotaea cyrtoneurina. Next base: position 40,157,853 of record OY282515.1, on the reverse strand, counting down.
TATTTCTACTGGAGTTGTGGTCTTCCGGTCTGAGATTTATACGCTGGATATTCTTGCTGAACCATTTGCAGTCATTCGAGCGACATGGCTCAATGATACACACATCGAATGAACAATGTCAATAGCCTTTTTAACGTATTTTGAAAATCTACTGTAGCTAAACCTTTACGGCTGTTAATTTTAACACTATTCCATTTATTTCAATAACATTTCATTAATTTTTGTATTCAATACTCCTCCATGTGCCGGACTGTAGATTGTGTGCATAGCGTTTGCATGTGATATTAGGTCACACATAAAACTATTAGGGTGACCCCAAAAAATTGGGATGTGCAAATCTGTTGCGATATGACCAGAAAATTTTAATAACTATTAGATAAGGTTAGCATGCAGACTCGTTTTGATCATGGAGTCCATTGTTAAATCACGGAAGGTAGCTAAAAACGTATTTCTAGTACTCCCTATTAAACCATCCTGAGCGCCAAAAAAAGCTCTCGTGTCAGACAATGCCAATATCGGCCAGAGCACCTTGGACCCTAAAGATATAACAGTCCAGTGTTGATCCCCTCCACTTCGCCAGGCCTGGGCATGTGCAGATAAGGTTTTTATGGACTACTCTATCTCTTTATCCATTTACAGCCCAAGCCTTGATGTCGAACTACAACTTTCGTACTATAAACAGCTGATTTCGGAGACACAATACAGCTGTTTATTTAGACAGTCAGACAGTGTCCCACTTCATTATACCTACCAATGCAACAACCTCTCTCGACTTAGGGTGCTGCCAGGGAGTCAGAATATTTATTTTACTTTTTTTGCTCGACAAATGTTAGACGGTGTTCTACTTCTTATCGGATTTAAAAAGACCAGACGTAGACCTTTCGAGCGGTATATAATTTATGTAAGAAAACTTAAGACTTGTATGTGTATTTCTCTTCTTAACACATTATTTTTTAAGTTTCGTGATCATATTTTAACTTTAGTGATGTTTTTACACATTAGTGAAATAAGTGGACAACCTTAGAAACAATTCTGCTACGCATTAAAACGCAATCTTATTTTTTCTAATATATAGCTCGAAAGGTCTACGTCTCTTCTTTTAAAATCATAAAAAAAAAAATTGTGTAAACTTTTCGAGCGAAAATATTTTGTAGATACGCGTTTAATATTCTGATATCCCACAGACAATTAGTGTAACGGGTGACCCTAGTATATATAAAGTGATATTAAGAATTATAATATAGCGTATTTTGTGGCTCATTAGCCATGAATGTGGGCATTCTGTTCGAAAATGAAAAGTGAGAAATATACAGAGAAATTTAAATAATTCGTTCATGTTATTGACCACATTAAAAAAAAATATTCCATATCGATAATCACCGATATGTGTATTTGTACGATTATGCATTTTAATATTGTGATATTATTTATTGTTTTGCAAAGATTTTATTATTTTTGTACTGAATAAATGCTCGTAAGAATTGATTGTCAGATGTATCCGTAATCAGGCGGCTGTAACTAAACTTTTTCCCGATCAAAGACGATATATTAATTAATTGGAAAGCCATAGCAAGAAAATAGAATTGAAGTACATAAGTTGAATTCTCCTAAGTCGAAGCACTTTAGGCGATAAACTCTAAACCCTTTCATAATTAATTCCATAACTCTCAGACTCCATAAGTTGAACTTTTCTGCGGCACAATGGTGGTTCCAGTTATGGAAGTTTGACTGTAGTTAGTACACATGTAATACATGTCATGGGTGTTATGGAATTGTTCGCGTTGAAGAAAACTTTATTTTATTTAAAATTGTAATTGCGCAATTTACAATATTTTAATGAAAAGCGTTTTTAAACAAATAATGCGGTATTTAGCTTTCAACATTTCCGTTGCTCTTAATTATTCGCATCTAACTAATCCACAATGTTGGTATTTTCACTAAATTTGCTATGGTTAACACAATTCTGAATATATTTTGAGCCGATAGGGGAACATTGTTAAGAAGTCAAAGATACAACAAAATCGGACTATACTTGGGAAAGTGTTTAAAGTATAAAAGAAGATCAATGTGGGAATTTGATTAAAAACAATTTCAACAGTGTACGGTTCTCCAACAAGAGGTCTTATTTTGGTAGATATTCAAAGAAAAATTTAATTATTTGAGATAAATGATCGGATGTTCATTTCACAAAAAAGAGGAATGTATGCCGTTAATAATGAAAAGCAACATCAGCTAAATGGCCACCACGACCACGCTTACAGGACCATATCCTTTTCATGCAATTTTCCATTACCAAATCGCAAAGTGGCTGCCCTACGTCCTCTGGCCGGGGCCTACAGTTTAATGCCGGCTCCGAAAGGCTAAGGTTATACCGGAGATTTTTGACATGACTTAGATATTACTGTCATACTCGTAAAGTCGACAGCATTTACTAGGTGCATACAGCCGCTGAAAAATGTTTGAGGGTCTTACCACATCACTGTATTATAAAGGGTGTTTTTTATTGAGGTATACAACTTCGAATTGAAATAAAACACAAGAAAATCGTTTTAATGTCGATCAATTTGGCTTTATTGGAAGGATAATTTTATGCCATTAATGTTTAAATATGATTTCGGGCATGTGGCCGCCGCGGCTGGCTCGAATAAAGCCAATTCTACAGGTCCAATTTTCAACCACTTGTTGGAACCACAACTCATCCACATTCATGCCATCCAATTCGGGAACAAAATAGTCGGTTATCATGGCTCTATACCGGTCTCCATTAACGGTAACTGACTCTCCAGCATTATTTCGGAAGAAGTATGGCCCAATGACTCCACCAGCCCATAGAGCACACCAAACAGTCAGTTTTTGTGGATGTAATGGCATAAAATGGACGGAGCTTGCGGTGAACTTCGCGAACTGAACCATTTCGAAATAAATTTGCACGATTTGCAAGCGTTGTTCTTTTGTCAACCTGTTCATGATGAAATGGCAAACCAAACTAAATATTAATCACTTGACAGCTGACAAAATGGCCGCCAGTTAAGAAAGTGATGCCAACTTAAAGTTCTATACCCCAATAAAAAACACCCTTTACAAATGGATTTTCGTAGGCAACCGCGTCATGGAAAAACCAAAAAAATTTAACCGCCGATTCCAATGAACATTTTATGTTGATATCTGTTATTAACCAAAATATGGTAGTTCATAATTATTTTACTGGGTACTGTGCAATTACAAATAGCTCTTGGTAGATTTCGTGTGTATTGCCCCTTGTGAAAAAGTTTTTGATAACAATAACGACACTATACTTTATTCGAATAACCACTTACAACAAAGTTTTCCATTCCTTTATGCACAATGCATTGTTAGAGAAAATGTTTATTTCCATCAAAAGGTTTAACTTTGAAGTGTCATCTGCATATGCACATGAACAGTGGAAGTCATCAACAAAATATATATATGAAAAACATTAAAAAAAATATATAGGATCGTACGGGCGTGTGTTTGTGTAAAAGTGCGGTTGATATGTTAACAAATACATCCTCAGATCTACGTAAATGTCGGTGTGTGTGTGTGTGTGTGAATAATATAGCACAAAAACGCTTACATACAAGTGCAGAAAAAAAGCTAAATTTAGACGGCACCGACTGCATGTCACTCTGTAAGACATTGTATACAATTCGGTGTCCGTACCTGCAATGAAACGGAAATTGCATTTGAACGGGACGCGACATAGCGCAGAGATAGCTTGCATCTGTTAAAAATTACACCGGGAACAAATTTTTTAGTAGACCTTAAAGAAGCCAACAACGAAAAGCAAAACCTTTTACCGCACCCAATATATACGACCGTATGTACCGCTGCAGATATAAATAGAGGACGAAATGTAAAACGTAGCTCAAAAAACTACATATGAATTACCATATTTTTTATAAACAAACATCAGAGGAAAGTTATTGCTGTTGTTGTTTCGTGTTTGCTTTTTTGCAACTATTGAATATGCATTTTCTACATATGATATGCAGTTGACGTATTGGATGTATTAGGCTGCATCGACAAACAATAAAACAAATGCAAACAATTGGGGTGGTGCTAATTCTTCAGCAGATTCTACAACCCATATCTTAAGCTGTGGAACAAAAACATTAATAGGCATTATTTTTCCTTTATCATATTTCAATATTAACTGGCAATAAAAATGGTATTTATTTTCGAGACGGCCCAATATTAACATTACCGTGTGGATATATGAATATGTATGTCTATGCACTTGTTTGTCTATATTTACGAAACCAAATAAAAAAGCAAGACACACACCACAACTACCTCTGACATAGACACACACACACACCCATACACATTTACTTAAATGCGACAGGACCAATTCACATACAAATGAAAATATGAAAAAGCACACTCAGTTCAGATAGACGGAGGATGTGAAAGGATATACAGTATATTGTGTGAGAGTTTGTAACATATGTGGTAAATAATGTATGCGGTTTTCGAAGTAGAGGTATTTGAAAATTGACACAAAAAGCAAAAAAGTTGTTCTCTTTCTGTCAAAAAAAAAAAATAAAAAGAAGAAGAAAGAACAAAAAAGACAGCAACACACATTTAAGCTAATGAAAAGCACACACACACAAAGGGAAATGGAAATAAATACTAAAGTCCAACAAAATTAAATGTAAATATTATTTAAGTTAAGTTACTTTAATTAATTTGTGAGAGAGGTTGTTGATAAATGAATTTTAAAGCATATATATACATATTCTCGTGTTTAAGTTCACATGAGTGTGTGTGTGAAGTTCTATTTGGTCAAGGGTATTCAAATTCAAGTGTAAATAAATTACAATTATTCATATTCTTAAATAAACATAAACTGGCGCTATTCAATAATGTATGCGCACCACCATACCGAATAGCATATTCAGTTTGTTATATTTTATCCCAAAAACAAGTAACGTTCTAATGAGATCTGAACCCAGTTTAATGAAGATACGCTGCAATATCAACCGGCAATAAACCGATGAATTGCAATACTAGTTTCATACGAATTTTCAATGTCACGATTTCATTAAGGTTTACCTTAATCTGATGTATATTCAATATCAATCGATGTTAAATATCTACTGAATAGCAGAAAAAATGTATTTGAATCGATCATTGACGATAAGAACAATTTAATGATTTAGAACCTGATAGTACGCACCGGTACGTCGCTACGGACGACAAATATTCAGTAAATCAATATATGTGGCTTTTACGTATTTATTTTTTGAAGACCAACACCCAGGGTATGCCCCCTATTAATTAAAAAGCTGATGAAAATTCCTGAGCTCTACCCAACATGCCATTTCGTTACTGATAAAAGGAAAACAACTGACTAAAATAAGTTAAATTTCACTTGAGAACCCTTTAAAAGTAATTGAAATCGACTAGAAAAATGGAGTATCTGGGAAAACCACATTTCGCAAAATTGTGGATTTGGGCTTCAATAAACAAATTAATTGAACAATTGGACTGCCCATGTAAACGACAAAAAACACCAATGCATTTTTGTCCCAGTCATTCAACTAAGAAAAATATACCCATTGGAAGGGTAAGCATTGAAGAAAATCAAAATTTGTCAGCCACCACAAATCGAAATGCTTAAGGAAATGGATCCAAACCATTAACAGGATTAATTGGAGCAAGAACTGATTCGGGTTGTAAAGATACCGCAAAAAGAGAGGTTGTGATTTGCCACAAACTAGGAAGCATTCGTTCTCAGAACGCTGTGAACATATTTTAATAAATTTTCATGAAAATCTGAAAAAATATTCACCTGGGACAGAAACTTAAGCGGTAATTTCGGATGTCGCCAAATATCGCTGAGGGATTATCTAAGCTAGTTGTGTTACGAAAATATCAAAAGAAGAGTAGTGGTAAACGAGTGTGCATTTTACAGATATTAATTATAAATTACTTCTAAAGGGCTTCCCAACAAGAGGTGTTATTTTGAATCACCCGGTATTTCAATAGCTGACATATTTGAAGCTTTTATTCTTTGACATTTGAAAATAGAAACTACGCCATTACTAAAAATGGAACGATACACGCTTCAACGACGCATTGAAATTGTTAAAATTTACTACAAAAATGGTGAAAATCTTTCACAGTTCGCAAAACTTAAGCATTATTGGGCCGCAATACTGAAATTGGTGGAAAAATTCTAGTTGTTGAGACAATTTGGTGATGTGTCAATAACAACTGAGAATATTGCTGCTGCAGGCCAAAGTGTTGAAGAAAACCGAGGTTTGTCCATGCCTTTTCGTTCTTTGGAATTCGGCATTCCACAAACGTCATTACACCGTATTTTGCATAAAGACTTGGGTCTTAAGGGTTTTAAAGTTCAGTTAACACAAGAACTCAAGCCGGCCGATCATCAACAACGTCGTGTCTTTGCTGATTGGGTCCTTGAAATGATCATGAAAATGATCTAGATTTCCATCGAAAAATCATCGTAAGTGATGAGGCCCATTTCCACTTCGGTGGCTACGTCAACAAGCAAGAGTTATTGTTGAGAGGCCTCTCCATCCACAATGTGTCACTGTTTGGGGGGTGGGGGGTTTAGTACGGCGGGGTCATGAGACCTTACTTTTTCAAAAATGAGGTTTGATCAACAATTACAGTGAATGGATTGCGCCATCGAATTATACAAGAATTCTTTAAATTATGATAATTTCAAAAATGAGGTTGGATCAACACTTACAGTGAATGGATTGCGCCATCGCATTATACAAGAATTCTTTAAATTATGATAAAATCTACAAAACGGACTTTTTTATTTATTTATTTATTATTAATTACAATACAAAGTAAATTTATATTCTAATTTTGGGTCCAAGGGTAAACCGGGTGACAAAGACCATATGTTTAGATTTTTGCAGCGACAGACCAAAGCCTCTGGTGGGAATCGAACCCACAACCCCCACGCTGATAGGCAAGCACGCTACCAACTCGCCTACCGGTGCGCCTCGGACTTTTTTATTAATTTTGCTGTAGCCTCATATTGTCTATAACATCTTGTTAAAATCTTAAAAATATTTTTTGAGGGTACACAAATGAACGGAAGCAAGGATTTAGCTACACATAGGCCACAGACTCAAGGAACTTTAAAGATACAAAGCGCAGTTGAAAACATGTAGTGGATGCCCACATACACAGCACCATATACAAAATAATTACTTGTTTCCAGATAGATATGGCAAACACCGCATAATGCATCGCTGTGAAAAAGAAAAGAAAGAACTCATCAGCAATGTGTTTAGCTTCAATTTAAAAACTACAACATTTTCCGCAATGTAATTTCCACAAATGTTACTTAATTTAGTAAAATTTCATTATTATAATACCGCAAAATTTAAACAATGTTTATCCAAAAGCAACTGTACACACACACACACATACGTATGCACTTATGTACGTGTAAACAAACTGATTTCTGGGCAAGATGTGGTGGCAGTACGAAGCACAGAATTCCGGCAATTATGATTCTCCGCAAGTCCTTGCCGTCGAGTCGGAAAGTGCTGCACAATACGGGTAGGGGCATAAGCAGTAATTGGAGACCCTGCGAAAACTTGCCACGGGATGTTAGTGAAAAAGTTCATAAGAAAAAAATAACGCTAAAACAGTTTACTTGTTTAAACTGTTGCTAAAAGATGTGAAAATGTGCTAAAAGAAGAAAATTACGAAAACACACTCACACACTTGCAGCCAAACACAAACAGCTAAAGTTTATTCATAATGGAAGTATGCAAACAAACTTGTTGTAATTGTGGCAGAATGCACTGCATGGTGCTGGGACAATGGAATGGTTTCCCTTCCTTTCTTTTCAGCTGTTCTCTTTTGTTATTGCATACCCTATTATGATCCTTATAATGGTTGTCGGTTGCTGAAACAGTTGCGAACAATTTAAGTGCAGCAAACATGAAGAGCGGCCCTGTGATGGAGGGTAGGTGAACATTATTCGCATGTATATGTTGCAGGAAGGGTCTCTTCCCCTCATCTTGTATTATGTTTTCACTATGATTCTGAAACTGTTCCGATTGAGTTTTCCGATGAATTAATACAATACACCTGAGGTACGCGTTGAAGCGGGTATTATTTTTTTTTCTAGTAATTTGTTAGATCTTCGGTAAGATAAAGCTAGAAATTGTAAAATTTTAGAAGAAACGTAAAACAAAAACCATGCATTTGAGAATTCATGTATTTTTTGTTGAAATAAATCGGACACTGGAAGGGCCAATAAATGAGATCGTGCTTAAACCACGAATACGTAAAACTCAGTTTCCAATAAAACATAGTTTAAACTTCAAATACTTTTTTGAGCGGTCAGTCAAACAAATCCACATTTTCGGTTGTTGATGTGGCAACATTAACAATTTTATAAGAAATCATATGTTTCCGGTAAATAATTAAAATAATAATGAACTTTTGGTCAAACAAGATTTTTTTTTAAAAAAATAGAATTAAACAACTCTGCTAAATGATCTTTGGCACGGGCAAAAGACACCTGCATGGAACTGGTGGTGGTCGTAATTTTATGTAATTTTTTTTTTTGTGGAATTCGGTAAAACAAAAAAGGTTTGGATTCTTCTTCTTCTTTCGTTGAGTGCTGTCGCAAACATATGGATATTAAACTGTGGCTTAAACGCCTAATATTGGACAATTTAACTGCGGTTAAAGTTTGACGGAAAAAATTAACTTGTTTAAACGAAAAACGAAGATCAACCTTGACTCATTTATTGGGACTAAGTAAGACACAAACATCGCAACTTGGCGTTTAATTGGGAAATTAAGACAACCCACAATTTGTTTTACAAAATTGGCCCTAAGAGGCACAAGTTTAGCTGAAGTGTGTTCGATCCTACTGTGGGTGATATGGTGTGACCGAAAACTTCGAACATTGTCCTAAAAAAAATACAATTTTTTTTATTGAAAATCTTGGTAATTCCAAAACGAAAAAAGTGTGATGTCTGTTTACTTTCACGTAAAGTCATAGGTTATACGAATCAAATTATATATAGACCATAAACGCATTTCCGTTTTATTCACAATTGAGTGATGGTATCTCTTTGGAAGAAACGTTGATGAGTTTTCAGAATTCACAATTACATTTCTATTCATATACTGTTTCTATACATAATCAACTGTTTTGCTGTATTCCAGTCGGCGACTTTTTCCGTCTATACTAGAGTTTCTCTCCCGGGAAATCCCGGTCATATTCCATTCCCGGTTTCCCGGTATATTATTTTTTCTCTTTATGCATTTATGACATCAGTTAAAGGTTTAGTCAGTTGAATTAGCGAACGACCAGAATATTCCCTTGGCAGGTGTTTCATTACCAACGATTCCTTTTTCACTAATCGGGAGTTAATACTTTTAGAGATTTTAGCGAGATCTTTATTTGATAACTAATAACTAACAACCATAGAGTGATTTTGTATCCTCCTCCTGTCGATATTTTTATATGCAAGTATATTTATTTATACTTTGAAACGCATAATTTTTTGTTATGTTTTTGTTTCAGCTGCAGTAGTACAAACTATATTTGATCTCATGAATTTAATAAATAACTATATTTTTATGTATATAAACAGATACTGCAAAATAAACTTTGTTCGTCTTATTTTTCGGTTGAGCGACACTTCCCGGGAATTCCCGCGATTCTAATGCTAGTATTTTCCCGGTTTCCAGGGAAAAGAGAAACTCTAGTCTATACATATCTCATTTTTAATGGCATATCACCTTGTTCAAATAGTCCAGATGATGACGTAAATAATGGATATGCAACGACATATGAACACTAATTCTCGAGAACGATGTTAACATTCCTGCGACAGAAACATCGTAGTTGCTAGGACGATGTCTTTCTTTGGTTGCCTTCCAAGCATTCAAATCGGATTCAGTCAAAAGATTACTGAATGCGTCACTTTTAATTAGCTTTCGTATATCTGGACCATTTAGTACGCCTGATGGAAAAAATGGAAATAATTGGTTAAGATGGATAATCATGAAAAATTAATATGATATTATAATTTACCTTTTTTAATTTTGCTTTCGCTTTGTCTCGGGTAAATTAATTCCAAACCCCAGAAACCCTCATTTCTTTTGGGGACGGTTTTAATGAAACTCTTAACAATTCCTAGTTAAGTATGCAGTGGAGACAGTATTATCTTCTCCTTCGGCTCTTTGGGTTTCCATTCGTTGCATGCGTATTGGTCTCCGGTAAATCGTGTGTCTCAATCGCCTGAAATCCAAAATGACCATTCTTCAAACCGCCCAAAATTGTGCTTTTGATAAAATGGCCTAAAATACATGCCTCTGCTAAATTGTACATTTCAATATCCAAAATTTTCAATTTTAATTATATTTCTTTATTTTTCTTTAATACAAAGTAAATTTCCTTTAGACCGAAAATTAGGTCCAAGGGTAAAACGGGTGACACAGAGCATATGGTTAAATTTTTGCAGCGATTGACCAAAACCTCTGGTGAAAATCGAAACCACAATCATCACGCTGATAGGCATGGTATCTGGTGATACAAACTAAAATTTGATGATTATTATCGGTCCCAATTCTGATATAACCTATAGTCCCGAGTTCAGACCTTAATGCATTTAAATAAATTAGGAATGAAATTGAACATGAAATGAAACATGAAATTATAATAAAAATTGTACGATTTTTCGGATTTTGAAAATTAAAAAAAGTCTAATAGGATTTTTCGACTTTCTCGAACTATGGCTTCATCATTAATATAACATTAACCTTTAGCTGTACCAAATTAAGTTTAGCTATATTTTCGGAAAAAAAACGACTTAGGGCCAACAGAATTTTTTTACATTTATGATATGTTAACGAACCAATGTGGAAAGAAAAACAGCACCCCATTTTTTTCTAAAATAAAATCATCATATGCTGCTTTAACGTAATGTTTTTGTTGTTCATAATTCAGTTGTTCTAAAAAGGCGTTTGGATGAATAACTTCGACTTTTTATCAATTAAATACGTTTTGGATTCTGATTAACTTCATCACCATGATGGTTTAAATTCAGCACAGCAATATCCGCTATTATATGATAATATTTCTATAATAAGAAGAAGAAGTTTCCAATTTCCTATGAACAAGGACAGCAGGGTCGCACCAGGTGTAAATATTATTGTACATATTTTAATGTAAATGCACATCCATGGGAATATTTTCGAGAAATCGCACGTACTCACGTTTCCTGTCATAATATTTCAAAGACAACATATTTTGAGTTATGTACACGAAGCAACAACTGCACGGATAGACACTCGTACACAAAATAAATCCTACATCGCGCCAATGTCTCATAGTGTAATGTTGGCTGAAGCTAATAATAGTGAAAAGATATCATGACACCGAATTAATTAAAATTCGTTATGCGATACACTGTTCCCTGTTTTTAGTTTAGTAAAAGTTTATAATTAAAAAAGTTAAATTAATCTTTCAGCAGCGCGCATTCGTCAACTCAACACACAAATTGTAGCTGCGGTTTATTTCTCATTAAATAATAGAAAAAATCACAAGTAATAAATGTCAATTCCGTTTGAAGCAAAAGCCAACAAAAAAAAAAATTACATCATGACGTATGGATGCCATCATCATGGCTTCTCAATTTGTTTCAACACATTTTAATATGGAAAAGGCGCAAACATAATTTAAATTAATATGTGACATACAACAAATCATGCATATAAAATAAAGCAGAAACTTTATGTGGATCAATAGAGTAGAATATTTAAGTTATTTAAACCGGGAAAGTTGAGAAGATGAGACTGGCGTTCCAAATCGCTCACTTTGAAAATAAATCTGGCATGTCATGCTTCACTGCTTCGTCTAGAACAGATTTAAATGTCACTGAAATTCTTTTGGTAACTAATGCATATCTGTGAAGAATGCGATGAGTACTGTTACAAATTTCTGCAACATTTTTAATCGGTGCTACTGCACCACTCACTTTTCTTGTCATTGCTTTTGCTCTATCGCTGCAAACTTTAACACATTTTCCACAGTCAATTTCATGCGTTGTCATAAAATTATCAATGCGGTTAAACAGATTCTCCCCTGTGATATTAATTTTCAGACTTTCACATAAAGGCAAATCTTCTTAAATTTGTTTTATTAAAATAATACCGAACGAAAACATGCAAAATTGCTAATCCAGCAATGTCTGCAGACTCATTTCGTTGTAATACATAAGCGTTACATACTTGCAACCGTGAAATAAGTTATATTTGAATGTCATCGGCAATATCGTGAATATTGTTAGAAAGAGACACACTGTCAACTTGTGTACTATGTGAATATATTAATTTATTTTAATAAAATACAATTTATCTCGCGGTACCCCTAATTTTGTTCGTGGAACCCGTGGATGGACTAACGACATCATTCATTAAAGTCATGTGCACTCAATTAATGTGGATAATAACCGCATGCATTTTCCACCGACATCAGCAAGCTCCCTCATATTCTGTCGGGCACTCAAAACACCGACAGATATGTCACACATACACATAGGTATATACGTATGTATATTATCAAAATAAATTTAATGTTAACGAGAAAAGTTTTATGAAACTTTCGGGAAATATTTAAGAATTATGAAAATTGTATCTAGTTCCAAATGTCGTGCAAAGTTCGTCGTTTGTATGCAAAAGAAACACACACAAAAAAGTCAAAAAAACAAACAAGAAAATATATTAGAAACACAAACAGAAACACAATGAAAGGCCAAAGATAGGCATGACCGACTAGCAGATACGCTATGCGACATTAATACTAGGAGAAATATTTATTGGAAATCCGTACAGATTATGCCAATTCCATGAACAGATCTATGAAGCAGATATTTAAATTACAATTCAGCAGACGGTATTGTTGACATTTCGCGAACAAATGCTAAGACTTCAAACAATGAAAAGTACAGTTGCTAACAGCAAACATTGATCAGAATAAGTATTGGTTTCGTTTTGCAATAATTTGTCATCATAACTAATATGCAATACTGCCATGGCCTTATCTCCAGAAGAACTTTCCTATTAATTAAATTCTGAAATAATTACACACATAATCCGTCTCCGGAGAATTTTTGAAAAACCAACGAAAACAAATTGTGGTTTGTTGTAATTTCCCAATTAAACGCCAAGTTGCGAAATTTGTGTCTGACTTAATGTTAAACTATATTTAGTCCTGATCAGTGTAAAATACCACCCATATCTTCTGACACATTCCAAGTACAGGGTGATTTCTGGTTCGGTTTGGTTTTGTCAAATTAAATATTTTTATTTATTTATTTATTATTAATTACAATACAAAGTTAATTTATATTCTAATTTTTGGGTCCAAGGGTAAACCGGGTGACACAGACCATATGTTTTAGATTTTTGCAGCGACAGACCAAAGCCTCTGGTGGGAATCGAACCCACAACCCCCACGCTGATAGGCAAGCACGCTACCAACTCGCCTACCGGGGCGCTTCAAATTAAATATTTTTTCATCTCTTACTCTGGTTAGGCCACCTATAAAGTGTTAGCTATATGAAGTAAGGGTATTGCAAGGAGAAAAGTAGGAGTAGAAAATTAGAGAATGTCACATCTGACAGGGAAGACACATGCTTGAAGAGTATTCCGCATACGAAAAGTTCTGCTGAAGAACGAATTTTCTCCATAACGGATGAGAGAAACGAAAGAAATCTGAAGAGCAGACAGTATCTATAGAACAGCGATATACAATCCATGTTCCGGCTATACTATAGGGAGACAATAGAGTTCGATACTCTAATGTGCCATATTATCATCCAGCAGCTGTAAGAAAGTATTCTAAGCCCTTGCCAATTATTACTTTTCACGAAATCAGATGGGCTGTTGTATCTTTTGCCCTCATCCAAAAGACTAAACTTGAATGATTTCGATAATTCGAAAATATAGCTATCCAAGCGGCCATAAATCTTCGCAGTTGATTGGTCATTCATTGTACGCCTTTTATCCCGACCTCCAGAGAACTTACCCGATTATCTAATGAATATGAATATCAGAGTTTGCTGTCATCAGTAGAAGTGTAGATGGAGTCTCAATCTGACCCAACAGGTCCCTAATAAAAATAATAAAGAGAGAAGGAGAGAGAACAGGCCACCCTACGCCAGATTCGATAACTCCAGATTTTTGTGGGCGGTTCATTTAACATCTTTAAAAAAAATAATGCAAAATTCTTAGACAAACCTGAAAAAGCATTCTAAAAACACCTATGTCAGATTATTCTTGGACCAATGTGTGTCAAACGAAATACTTCATTTTGAAATTAATCTAAAGTTCGTTTACCCACTATCATTTTAATCACATTTTGTGCTTGAAGTCATAGTCGAATTAGTTGAACCCATCCTCTTTAATTATTTGAACTGACGACAGTCATATAATTCACTCATGTAGAGTGCACCAAATACACGCAACCAAATCAAGTAAATTTCTTATTGTGTAGGTGACAAATGGAACATGAGGTTGTGCAACATCAACAATTGCAACAGCATTCCATCAATTTGCCACATTTGCTAACAAATTTAACGGCAACAACGATTGCTATTGAAGTTAGTTGTGGCAATTTAATATAATTTGATAAACCACCTACCAAAGCAGCAAAAAAAAAAAATATCTGAAAAGAAAAACATTCATTCGCACCTAGTGATGACACTGCCGGTGACAAATCCATATATTTGTCATTTGCCAAATGCATAAAACTTCAACCAACACAAAAGAGACGAGCTAGGAAAAATGTGGCAACGACTGTGTGAAAATGTGTTGCAATTAACGTCACATCAGTTAACGTTGTCTGTTGTCATTTGTTGAAATTTGTAGAAATTAAATGTACTGGATGCTGCTGCTGCTGCTGCTGCCGGTGTCCTTTCACACCTTCGTACATGCCACTTTCCAAATGAAAAAGAAACAGAATAAAAATATTTCTCCCTCAGCATCTCGGAGCATGTTTTCTTTATACCGAAAGTTCTAAATTTCAAGTGAAATCAAAACATTGCAGCGTTGTGCACTTTTGTGCGAATGCACTCACAGAAATCCATGTGATGGTAGATTTTTGTGATGGTTGGCCAGATAAAATTATTGCTACAGTATTGTTCCTTAAACTACCTATCACTTACAAGCATATGTATGTAACGTATGGACTCGAAAACGGCTAGACCGATTTTGATGAAATTTTCAGGGAATCTTCCGAATAACCCCGCGAGTAACATAGGCTATACATTGTTTGGATTTATCTACATTTAGGGGGTGAAAATGGCAAAAGGGATAAAAACTCCCCTTTCCTATATAAATATGTGTAATACAACACTAATGTTTGCTTAGGGCCAGCAACGCGGACCGGGTCAGCTAGTTTTATATAACTGCCCAAAAGTCAGTTTATTTTGAATATACTTTAAGTGCACATTTCACATATCTGCACTCTTATTTTTCATATATAATAAAATATAAAAATAAAATAATGAAATGATATTTTATTATTTTTGCAAATTGCAAAGTGTGATCAATCTAGATGGATCAAAACAAAAAAATTTAAATCAAGTGTGAAATATTTATTTTTCATTCGAAAGGACATTTAATGACATTTATTTATTAATTACAATACAAAGTAAATTTATATTTTAATTTTGTGGCCAAGGGTAAACCGGGTGACAAAGACCATTTGAAAAGAAAAAATATTGTAGGTGTATATCATACGATCTAGTCGGACAACTCACACAAAATTATGGGCTAAAAATTCAAGTAGCACCGATAACAACTACCTTAATGGTTACGTTCGTCATTTAAAAAAAAAAAATATTGACCGATGATTCCATCTGTCCGTAAACCGAACCAAACCGTGGTTTTCTCTGGGTATAATGGCAGCTCTGGATTTTTTTTTTGTATTTAATTACAGTACATGGTAAATTTATATTCACATTTTGGGTCCAAGGGAAAACCGGGTAACACACACCATATGGATACATTTTTGCAGCGATTGACAAAAGCCTCTGATGGGAATCGAACTCACAACCCCCACTCAACCAACTCGCCTGCTCTGCAACTAATTATGGTTACTCTTCCTCCCGGCAATTTTGTTTTGTGCCGTTGAGCCAGAAATTCGCCTCATCACCGAACAAAATTTTGGTCGAAATTAGCGGATCTTCTTGAAGCTTTTGACCTCCACAATTTCCATGATGAAATGGCAAACAATAGAAATGATTACAGACTTTTGGCCGATGGCATTAGTTTCTGGACAAATGTGCGGCTTCGGCGAGATCGACACATGAGCAGCCTAAGCCTATGCCGTCGCCATAACATCTACTTGTCATTAGGGAATTTTTCATAAATTTTATGGGAGGATTTTGGAAATTCTGCATTTGTGCATTTTTTTGGAGGCATTTTTTACAGACCTACTTTTTCAAAACATTTCACTTTTACGAAAATCTTAAACTGACACAAGTTAACACGAATCTATAAAAATTGTTCCTCGAGGTTTTAAGAATATACATACTATTATGAGCAGACTGTTGAATTATGCAGAGAGTATTCCATATTTGTGCATACATCGGTCCAAATCCGTTGAAGGATATACTCTTGTATTTTTTGTATACCCTCATACAAGAAAGATGAATATATTTTCCTGTGACAGAAACTAATCTCAATTATTCTAACGAAGTCATGCCTGAAGGTATTCCATTTCTTAAAAAAGTATCAAATTGTTAAAAAAAAAATTTTTTTGGAATTCCTACACGAGATTTTTGGATATGTTGGAGTTTGTATGTAAGTTTGTAATCTGACTCCAATTATATTACGATTCTATGGCAAATGTCTAAATGAAACCATATGCTTAAATCATAACAATGATAATAACTTGATAATTCAAGTTCGAAGGGCAACCAATTTCAAGTGACCTAGACTATGGCACAACTCAGGGTTATTTCAAGTATAACTTTCGTATGCCCTGTATTCAAATGAAATCTCAAATATAAATGTCTACTTTCGTATACACTTCTGTGTAATAAAATGGCAACCCGCGTCTTCTGCGTCTTCTGCGCCATCTCCAGACCTCGGACTTTTTACCGTGTACACAATGTCTTCACTACTCTTCCCTGGTAACAAGGAAAAAAAAGGCTGCTATAAAACACCAGTTCTGTAACAATGTCAAAGACAGTGGCACTTGCTCATTCCCTTTGTATCCTTTTGTTATTTTCAAGAAACAAATATAAAAACAAAACTGAAGAAAAATGTGGGCAAAAGTAATACCATGTCTTGGATGCCATGCAACAGTTGTAGATTCATACAGACATACATACATGCATACGAACATACCTACAGACATACTTGACTGATGCCTTCTCCTACGGTTGTGTTATCCTTTAGTGACAGAAAATCTTTTGTTACACTTTGTCTTTTGGTTCTTCCCATAGTATTCTTCGTCTTTTTTTTTGTTTTTTTTTTATTGTTGTCTACCATCTTATGGTTTGTATTGTCTTTTTCAGTTCTTTTTGCTTTGTTGCTGTCAGCAAAATTTCTGTGAAATTGTGATACAAATTCCTTGAAGTCGGGACAATACCTCTTTCTGAAATTGGAATTATGCGTGTGTGGATGTATGTGAATTGCATTATTGCAAAGAATGTTTACCATGCCATTAAGATCTTTTAAATATTAAAAATTCAATATAACCTAGAATTAATAAGAACATACGTTTCCATTGGATACAAATATCCAACAGGTGATGTCATGTCGTTGGGATGGGGAATGACCTGAACAATGCCCAAATTCATAAATATTTACATTTTAGTATTATTGATTCTATCCGTTGTCAATAATATCTGAAGCTTGATTTAATCTAAATACAATAAATTATTTGTTTTCTGTTAGAAGCAGAAATAGATGTAAATTTTTTATTGTACATTTTTTTTAAAAATTAAACATTTAATCATTAATAATTTCTTTTGATTTTTCTTCTTTTGCAGGTTATTTTTGGCATATAACAGATCTTCATTTAGACACAATATATTCAACGCAGGGAGATGTTATGCGAAGTAAGTAAATCCTAATTGTAAATACTGTTAAAGAACGTCAGAATGGCCAATTGACCATGCGATTTCAAAGCCAATTATAATAAAAAAAATATAAAATGGAAATAAAAACCTTTAAAAATTGTTGTTCTGCAAATTCGGCTGATTTTTTGCAAGTTGGTCGGGTCTCAACAATTTTTGTCAGCATTTTATTGTATTTCGTTGACAGCTGAAATTGTTGAGAAAATAATTTTTCTTGGAATTAAGACGTTTATCCCTCGAAGACTACTTCGATCAAAACTTCACAGAATTCATGGTTTAGTCTGACATGCAATAAAGTTGTCAAATCTGAAGAGGAGGCGTCGGATGCGAAGTCGGACCGAATTAAGAGTCATGAATTGAATTTTGTTCAAAGACACCTATGTGTTACACCGGTGGAATAGAAATCACATTGGGTTCCATGTATTAGACGGGAATAAACAAGAGCATAACGCTTTAGAGCCGAGGAGTTCTCTTGTCATATCTGGGTGATATGAAACGTGTGAAGCTACCAGAATTTTCAGTTACGCTTTTTTATTTGTTTACGATGACCCCAGTTTGGATCGACGTTAGAGCACCATCTTGTAAAGTATCTAAGTCGAATGACCTTTTGAATGATCGACAGTGTGGCTTCCATAGAATCCGTTCTACTGGAGACCTGATGGCGTTCCTTGCGATGGAGTCGATCCATTCACCCCCTCGGTGAAAGCAAGGTCGTCGCTCTGGATATTTCCAAGGCATTCGATAGGGTCTGGCACCGAGAACTCACATTAAAACGTACTGCATTTGGTGTCAGTAATACCTTCTCTCATATCGAGTTTTCTCAAAATTCGTACTATACGAGTTTTTATTGATGGAGCATAGGTTGACCGCAGGAGTTTGACAAGGTTCTGTCCTCTCACCTTATTTATTTCTTATTTTCATTGACGACCTGTTGGGACAGACTGTGAACCCAATCTACTCGTCTGCGGATGACAGCAACCTCTGCCATTCGTACTCATTTCAACACGTTGAACGACTCACTCAAACGCGATATGGCGGCGATTTGTGAGTGGGGCCAAATGAACAGAGTCGATTTTAATGCACAAAAGACCCAGTGTTGTCACACAAACGTTCCACTGATCCAGCATCGTCGCCAATATTTATGGGTGGTGTAGATATCGACGTATCAGATATTCTTGATGTTCTGGGCATTACACTGTAGATGCCGGTTTGCGGCACCTCTAAACCTTTTCCAAAAAATCTGAAAAATTCTCAAAAATACTTTGGAGCATAAGCTATAATCAAATTTTTGGACAACCCTAACTCCCAGTCGTGCTCCACTTGTACATTTTGCACTGTTAAAAATTTGCCAGCCAGACTTGCTAAACTAGACAGTCAAGTAATAAGATTACGAGTATCTTAAGAATGTAGATGTAATCACATAGTTTAAACCAAATAAAACAATTGCTGCCGCTAATAATGAAACGTTTGTCACAAAGATTTAATAATATCGCTACCTAAAGTCGTAAAGGTTGTAAGTCCACTTTTTGGCTAAATGTATTTTTTGATGTAGAACGCAAGATAAGTTGAAAACGCATCTGGCTTGAAGAAAAAAACCACCAAAAATATATGCCCTGTCACCTTTTATAACTGAAAAGAAAATGTTCTAAGTCCCTATATGCTCAAAAAAGACTACCTAAGACTACTAATGCTCAAAAAAGACTACCAAGCATATTTTTCAAATTTTTTTTTAATATTACCAACAACATGAATAACCTACACATAATTGCATTAAAACTTTTGGAAAAATAAATCGTCGAAGAATAAAATTAAGTTATTTGTCTCTCTTGTAAAATTTTAAATTTTGGACTTACACCCTTTGCGACTTTAGGTAGCGATATTCTATAATTTTCGAATAATATTGACAATTGTTTGTAGTAATGTTGTTTGTTTTCAATAAAAAATTTGCTTTTTTGCAACCCGCTGCAAATTACAAACTTACGTTCATTCGACTATTTATTGTATTACGATTGCTGACATAGCAAAAAAAGTTACCATAACACCCCTCGCCACCCCACTGAAAGTAACAGTGAGCCTGTTTGATAAAAGTTTATTCTGTTCCTGAAACTGTTTGTCTTGACCTATAAAAATTCACTTGAAACCTTAAGGCTTATTTTGATTGTTCGACAAGTAGATCAATATTTGAACAACCCTACACAGAATATCTGGGTACTACTATGGGTAACTGAATAATAAACAAATTCCATAATTGTTCTTTTTTTTTGCCAATACATTTCTTATTGTTAGTATTTAAGTCAAGTAGTTTTAATGTGAAATAACAATTTAAGTCGATTTTTATTTGTGGTGTTTCGTTGCTTTGGCTTTGCGAGAACTTTTGAGAATTCAATGAGACACTGTATTTTCAAACAGCAACAAATATTATAATTGCACAGTGTTATAAAGTCAAAAGAAATAATGTAATTGCGTTGTGAGAGGGTATCATGGAGGATTTTCTTTCAGAAAGAAAGAAAAGTTTTAAAGTCTCGTTCTTACAGTGAGAAAAATCCCATGATTTTTTTAACGTTTTTATTTAGACAAAACAGTTATAAAAAATTAAAAATTCATATAATATGAAGAAATTAAGAACTATCCATGGTTAAACCACCATTTTATATACAGCTTATAAACAAATTTTATTATTCCGAAACATCGTTTCGGCACTTTTCCTCAAGATCATTACTTGAAGCACAACAAATGTTTTTTTTTTGAAGAATTCCTGTCAGAAATAACGGAAATTCATCATAAAAAAGTCGCACATAAAGTCACAGGCCTTCAAGAAACTCGCACAACGCTAACACTGCAAATATTCGATCGAGTCAAACTTTATCGTATTTGCTGTTGTTTATAGAACCACTGTGTCTTCTTCAAACGAATAAAGAAGACAAAAACCAACAAGTAACAAATATTCATTTCGGCATATTTTGCAGGGTAACTTTGTACAGTGTCAGCATATAATTGAGGATATTTCGTTATTTGAGCCGTGCTTTTTTTTTGTGTGGGTCTTTTTTTTTTTTTGGCTAATGGTATTATAAAAGGAGGCGACCGAACGAAAGGCCTTAAGAAAACCAAAAAAAAAAAAAAAAAAATTGTCTTAATTTGATTTTGTAATTTTCTAAGATGCCAAGAAAAATAAACATTAGACGTATATACCTATATAGATATATATACCATATATATCTATGTATAATAGATTGTATGTCGGTGTCTGTGTGTTGTTTACATTTTCAATTTGTTTTGTTTGGTGTTTTTGTACTTTTTCTTGCAGGTTGTTGGCGCATTGAAAGACAGCCACCCAGTTCGTCCACACATTCGCCAGGCCGTTATGGTGATTACCTCTGTGATAGTCCTTGGAGTCTAATTGAGTCTGCTGCAAAGGCAATGAAATCACGACAGGGTGATAATGTTGAATTTGTCCTGTGGACAGGGTAAGTGCAAAATACACTCAGAAAAAAATAACCAAATGTGATTGTTAGTATAATAGAGAACTCATTAACATTTGTTCAACTACTTCATTCACCTCCTAATATGTTTTATAAATCAACTAGTTAAACAAAATACAATATGTCTTTGAAGTATGTAAATATTGAAAAATGTATGTGATGTTCCAGCATTTGTCTGGCTTGGCGTTTTCTTCAATGCCAAATATACGAGCACGATGGGCTCCAGCCCAAAGCGAAAATTTAAAAAAATGCTATGCTAGTGCAGGTGATATTTCGGATTGTTCGACAGTATGGCATCCGCAGCAATGCCGATGACAGCAAATTTTGCCATTTGTTCTCATTTGACCATCGGCCAAGTCCTGTGGAAACGAACAACTCATGAATGACTCAATTAACCTTGATTTGACGACGATTTACAAGTCGGGTCAAATGAGCATTCAAAGTGGCATTCACACTTATTTTCAGTCATCGAAATGGTCGGTCATGGTGAAATGATATCATATCATATCAATTCAAACATTTAATACAGACAGATTTTTCCGCCTGTAGTTGCAACTGATAATTAAAACGGAACGAGACAATTGTTATAAGCCCAATCCCTGGTGAAGACATAAAGCGAAGAATATGCAGCCTAGATTAAGTAAAAAATTATACCACCATAATTGGTTCACCAAATAATTGTTTTCAAATAATGATAACATGATAAATCAGTCAAATTTGTAGTTTATCGTAAACCGGCTCTCAGTACGAACTTAATTCCATTACCAGCATATTTTTCTCGAGTGTTGACAATGCTTTGCAAGTTTGCCGGTTAACTCATGGTCATCCTTTGCTTTCGCCTCCTGACTCGCTTCTGGCCAACAAAAATGCTGAGTAATAATTCAATGGGTTCTAAGTGATACCTAATGCAGTTGCATTTAATTTACGAAAAATAAATCCGTCTTAAAGTCTCCCATGGACGTTGTAAGCAAAGAACATATCCAAAAAAAAAACAACATGTACCTGTGCGAAAAAGACAAAAAAAGGACAATCTCAAATGAGCTTTTTGTTAAGTAACATTTAAACATGACAAAAATCCGACCAGAAGAACCGCATTGCAGGTGAAGAACGGAACGAACAGAATACCAAAAAAAAAAAAACCTCAGCAAAGTAATAAAAGCCAAACTAACTTGTAAAAGTCAGTTGCCAGAGCCAGAGAACCGTTCAGATGGCCAACGCAACCAAAGACCACTGAATACCAGCCCCAACCTCCTTGACTTCATTGCCGGTCACCAAAGCCGATGGAAAATCAAGAGAACCTTTAAAAAAGCATACTGGCATAAAAAATACATGCTGTGCAGGTGAATCTCAGCCAAAAAAAAAAAACTCTGTTAATGTCCTTGGGGGGTTATTTGTATAGACCCACCAGTATTATATCGCTCCGTCCAACCACTCGCAAACACACACAGTTGCACATAACGCTTTGGCCACAATGTCCTACTCGTGCCAGCAGTTAACTAGATTTGCCACAATTTGAAAATTACATTCATATACGAGCGGTCAACAATGAAGTGAATGAAATGTTTCTGGTTGCCGTTTTGTAGTTGTACGCTTTTAATATGGAACATGTGTCGTTCATTGTGGACGTTGTCTGGCTATGCACACGTACCTTTATACATATGTTCAAGACCTTGGCTGAAGTCCGGCATTATTTCAATAAAGTATTATCAAGTATTTTTAAGATTTCTACCGGATTTTGTAAGATTTTACATTTTCCTTTCAGTTTTCTTTACATTCGCCGCACGGTCGGAGTGGGTAGGAGTTTGTTAGTAATATTTGCGGACATAAAGCACAACGGCTCTATCACCGCAACGCATTTTTCAAAGACATCATCCATCCGTCCTCACGCTGCCTGTGGTGATGGGTATTCCCTTCGTGTGGTCCTCCTTTTTTTTTCCTTGTATCTTTTATGCTTGTTCTTGCATCCGCATCCGTATCTTTAGTTGTGAGCACTATAGTATATCCCTGTATTCCCCCGCCATTACCACTGTAGGCGTTTCCATTTCATTTCGTAAAGTCTATAGAGTAAATTTCTTCTATTTCATTCTACCTTTACCGCCGTCTGTGTACGTTTGGGATTTTCATTAACAATAATGTGACAACAAACTCTCTGTTGTGGGCAACACACACACACACGAACACATATTCGTATAATAACACCATCTCCCACGAACGGAAATTAACTTTTTTCCCAACTGTTCCTAGTTGGGTTTTTATTCACAAGAGATGCTGTGTGTGTGTGTATGTGTGTGTTGGTGAATTTTAAACGCCTTGTCCTAGAATTATATTTTATCATTAAGCTGGAAAAGTAGGTAGGATACATACTTTTATTGTTTGCTGCAAATGATATCCCATTATTTATGAAAAAATGAAAGAAAAGAAAAACAGACGAGGAATTATAACAATTTCTTTTGTTGAGCCGGTAATATGATAGTTTTGGAGGACGATTTAAACTTGGTCGATGATTTTCATGGTGGTGCAATTTATAATTAGATAACATTCTGTCTCAGTTTGACACAAATTGTGAGCGAAGTGCTTTCATCACATGAATATTCTGTCGCTAACGAGTTGGAGAAATGTTGCTTTCAAATCCGCAACCATCGATGCACTGAGGAGTATTTGGACGATCTAGGTAGCTGAAACAAAATTTTTTTGATATCTACCGATAAGAAGATAATATAATTTTCGACCAGATTCTGTAATTTTCAAATACCTAAGTTAGTCCTTACATAACACATATCATAGGTTTTTTTGACGACACAGAATCTGTTTAATAAAACCAATGGTAAATTAAAAATGTATAATATTCGAAGAATAATGTGGAAAGTTTTCATTAGGAAATATTTAAAAAATGCTACTCGAACTCCTCGCAACGAAGTACTCACGAGAATTGCATTGTTATTCAGCAACTTAAGCTGTCCACAGAATGTCCATATCTGTCTGTCAGTTCTCGGAAATTTCCGAGTTAAAACCCCTAAGGGGGATATGAGAAAATCTATTAAAAAAAAAGTTCAAGGGCGATCCGTATCATCTTAATATATATTTACCCTCGACACTGATTCACTGATACACTGATTCCCTGATTCACTGACTCTGTCACGCAGTACGTAGGAATTTAAATAGGCATTCTATAATTCTATAAATAATAACAATAAAAAAAATAATTTTTTTTTTGTACAGAAATTGTGTTTTCCCCAAATTTTTTTTTTTGGTAATTTTTTTTTTTGGAAATTTTTTTTTTACAATTTTTTTTTTTTTTACAAAAATTTTTTTTTTTAACAAAATTTTTTTTTTTCCACAAAAATTTTTTTTTTCAACAAAATTTTTTTTTTCAACAAAATTTTTTTTCTTTCAGCAGACATTTTTTTTTTCAACAAAATTTTTTTTTTCAACAAACTTTTTTTTTCAGCAAAATTTTTTTTCACAAATTTTTTTTTTTCCAATTTTATTTTTTTTCGAATTTTTTTTTACAAAATAGTTTTCTCATTAACAAATTAAGTAACAAATACTTTCTCAAGCAAATTAACGGGCGCCATAGGCGCATTACAACTTACTAGTTTCATATATTCATATATGGGTGTTGCCAACAAATTGCACAGCATTATAAGATCCCTGTACCCCAGTGTAGTTGCAGGGTATACAATTTGATACAAATATTGTGCTCATATGTTTTTTGTTTTTGTTTTGTCCATACGGACTGCTCTTGAGTTTGTCGATATTAGTTTTCAAAATAATAAACTGTCCGTTTTATTGTAACTGTATCGTAACTAAATAAATTTCCATGTTTTTTTTCCGAATTGTTGTCCCCTTGTTTCGTTTTTTTTTTTTGTCGTTTCTGTTTTTGCACTTCATCTAGCCATTGTCATTATTTCTATTTGCAAGTGCTTTTAGTGTTTGTTATTGTATTCTCTTGTTGAGTTTCCCTTTTTTTTCATTCACTGTATTTTTGTTCTATTTTCAATTTCAGAGATGGTTTATCTCACTCAGCACATCCTATGTCCGAAATGAAAAAATTGGAAATCCTGCGCAACATTACCGATTTGCTTGGTCGAACATTCTCCTCGCAATTTGTATTTCCGGTATTAGGACATGAGGACGGTACAACAACGAATTTCCGGCACATGGGCGAACTGTGGCGACACTGGCTGCCAACCGAAGCATTGCATACATTCGAAAAAGGTAAAAATGTTCCATTTCATATATCACAGGCACACACACACACATACACGTGGATGCTAAACGTACATTTATATATATGTGTATGTGTGTGTGTAAATTTCAAGTAGAGTTTTTGACGTTTTTTTTTCACTCTTTTGGACTAAGCAAACATTTGTACACCCACTTGCACATCGACATCTACACAGGCCCACACATGCACACTGATATTCAAACTCCGCACCAGATCCCAGCATGTTATGTAAAATGTTGTTTTTGGCTGGGACTCGGATATGTGTGAGTGTGTTGTGTGTGTGTGTGTATTTGAATACATTTTAACATTTTGGGTTTGGAGTGTTGTCGTTAACATTGCATTCTCTGGTTATTGTGTTGAAGTCAGCATCTCTGGTTAAAAGGTATTCAATTGCAAAGTGCCTTTAACGGAAATTGATTTTGCGTGTTGTATGTTATGTGTATGTAACTCCAAACGTACATACACCCACACATATGCATGTGTGTGTTTCACACACCGAAATACAAAACCGAAAGAAAGCTGTTTAAGAAACGGAACAGAACTCAATGGATCCGATAAGAAGTGTAGTTGCAACAACACTGCTTTTAACTATGTCCTCTTTAGACTTGAACGATGAAATTTAAACATTTAAGAGATATTTTCAGGCACTATTAAATATGAATTCATACATTGCCTTAAAGGTCGGCAACCTTGAACGTTGAATAATAAGTTTAATACGTATCCAACAGAAAGAAAACTACAAGGGAAACAGAAAATATTTCAAAGGAGAGCTGCTGCGACTCGGCTTGTAACGATTTAGTTTTAAATTCGAAAGGAACATTTTGAAAATTTATGAAAACACATATTTTTTGGTAATTATTCTTCCGAGGCAATTAAATTCTTCCACTGCCTCAACGTTACAACTGCAAGTCTTTACTATGCAGCCTTTCTTTGGTAGCGACGTTTGCCTAGCAGTGGGGTTGTTTCCTTTGTTTACTGAGGATCTATTATCGCTCAGAGTCATTCTACAAAGGCGTATAAATTTTGATGGTATCTCATACGCAGACATGGTTTTAAATAGTTTTCCTCTAATCGGAATATTGATGGCCAAAATGGATTTATATTTGCGAACAGCACTACACTTACTAACACTCTTCAGCCAACAACAAAACATCTGTTAATGGTAAAATGAAAGAAGAGGCTATTGAACGATCCAATAAACGAAAAAGACATACCTGCAAAAGAATAATGGAAAGAAGTGAACGACGGAACTGCAAGAAGGAAAAAAACCAGGAGCCAGTTCCAGTCGTTCAATTGAACGAGTTCGTTACGGAACGACCCATCTCTACATTGCACGTCTCGTCTATGACAAAGGACAAACTATTTTTTTTTTGTGAAATTGGACCATTTCCTATGTGAACCATACTTAAAATCAAGCTGCTTTTGAATTTTTTTTAAAAATTAAACGATACATCTAAGCCTAATGATTATTTCATACAAATGTTCCTCAAGGCTACGCTTCAGGAGGGTCATTGAGAAAACTCAATGATGGTACGCATTTCGCCCGGTATCGCACCCGATGAAATTGCATGGAAATCTTGAAAAACGTTTTCACTTTGTCAGGAGTCAGGAGTCACGTGTAAACTGACCAAAACATAACACTGAAAACTCTGCCCTGTTCTTATACATTTCACCTTAGCCTTCCTACTTTCCTTAGTTTTTCTAATTAAGACTGGTTATGCAATACTCAACTCCAAAAGTTGGATCATTTGTATCAAACATCAATATTTTCTACGTTATTTTCAACTTTTCAACAATAAGTCGAATAAGTCGATCGGAAAAACATACAGGTGTATGCCTGGGGCATGCATTATAAAAAAAAAACAGGTGCGCGTACGTATATATGTAGAATATGTGTATGTACAATTTACAGTCCCCTCATATGTCTATCCTTGTAACAGGAAAACTCCCAAACGGAAGCACATTACACCAGTCCAATCTGTCCAACAATACGTGTAAAGAAAAACTCACGTCTTGATTAGAAGGCAATGTCGATACAAACAAACCAAAATTCGTAGAATTACATGGCATTTCTCCGTTTTTGTTGACATTTTTGCCAGATATTTTCATTGCGAATGCCAAGTTTTTACATTTCTATTCGTGTTGGTGTGGGTGGGTTCTTTGTACGTTCGTTGTTTTCAGTTTGTTTGATTTTTATTTGTATTCGACTTGTACTGAATTGTCCTTCTTGGCCATATATTGCAGGTGGCTACTATTCCATTGAACAAACAAAAAGTCGTCTACGTATAATAGCATTGAATACAAATTTCATGCGACATGATCCAAAATATGCACAGAGCCATTTGGCAGCTGTACGACAACGTATGCCGCCCAATTCCATGATGAACGGTGGCAGTGGTGGTGCTGGAGGCATCGGTGGCGCGGGCGCTGGTGGTTCCGATTCTACAGAATACAAAAATTATTACTACCATCATCAACATCATGGTCATGCTGGCGACTGGTCATCGGGACATGGTTATGGCTATAATGGACATCATCGTGGCATAAATGTAATGCACAGCGGCGCGCACTACAACAATGGAGTGGACGGTGGTGGACGTGTAAGTGCTTTATCGGAATACGAAAATCAAGATACGGAAAAACAATGGATGTGGCTGGAGGATGTTCTATCCAAATCTAAGGCTAACAAAGAAACGGTAAGTGTTTTTAATGTATTCTTGTTGTCCTATTCGTGATTCTATTTGTAGATGCTGAAATCATACCAAAAACAATTCAGCAAACAAAAAATTGTACGTACGTAATAGATGTAGGAAAAGGAATCGCAAAAGACAATCGAATATGAAAGACAAACATTTCATGCGATATTCTGGTGTCGACAATCAAATATGCTAATTGCCTCAATGTTGGATATCAATTTGTATGACGTCGAATTAAAATTCGACAAGAGTTATTGTTATGGTAGAACTACATACATATGAGATATACTATTTTCGCATTCTACTAAATGTTCTGTAAACTTATAGTAATTTCTGAAGCCAAAGTCTTCATCATTACAGGTAACCCTGGTTCCGATTCGTTTCAGTGGTCCACAATTGGTTCATTGATCATGGGAACAAAAATATTATTTTTCCATATGAACTTCTTTACATGCACTTTGAAATCCTGCAATACCAAATTAAATGACCACTTAGTCTAACTAATTGTATTGAAGTTTCCTAACATTTTTTTTTAAATTAATTTCTCCTTGTGACAACAATTTTCGTATAATCGCCTTAAGTCTTTAATACGTTATAATTACAGTTTTAAATCAAGTAGTTTATCGAACTTGTTTTTGCTTATATACGAAAAAATTGCAAAACTATCAAAACTTCCGGACAATTGTATTTACTTGTCTGCACTGATATTTTAACTTGTTCCTATTAAATCAACACATAAAACGGCACACGATGAACGGCGAAAGAAATGCCAAAATTACCCTCTTTCGCCAGCGGAGGACAACTCTAGTTGTAAAAAATGGAAAGAGTAGAAAAAATTAGGATTTCGTTTGCGTTGAAATGTAACAAAGCTTAAAATAAACTTTTAATTTCTTGCATTTATTGTTAGATTTTTCTCTTTCACTAACTACTTACATTCAATTTTTGCTCGCTGTTTCGCTGCATCCCACTCCATCCGGCTGGGCCAACTCACTGCCATTGCCAACAGCCATCAGTTGGAATTTATGTACGGGTGAAGTAGAGTCCAAGGAGTATAGTTAGTTTAACAAATTGCAATTGTTTTGCAATAGTTGTACTAGAGTTGGTCGATTTTTTTTCTTGGCCAGTACGCTTGATTTAAGTCGTTGTCTGAAAGCGAAATACGTACTATAAAGGAAGCCAAATTAACAAAGAACTGTCGATGAAAGGAAAGAACGAGAAAAAATTGTTTAAACTATTTGTATTTCCATGTAAGCGTTACTAAAAGTTAAATGGACACTCCAAACACAAAGTATCGTTAAATTGACTGTTGGTAATGATGGCAGTCGTATAGTATGTATTAAGCAAAAAAAAAAAAAAACATACACAACTTCAAACATTAATATGAGGTATTATTTTGGTAAAGATAACATTTTCAGGTTATCTACTACTTGAAGCGCATTTCCATACTGGCTGTATTTCTCCACAATTCTCCTTTTTTTATTGGACAAACAACTGTGCCCTGAGTATGAAAGACTATTGAAAAGGCAACGACGCCTTAATTAGTCCCATGATGATCAAGGAAAATTTCAGAATCTATACAATTGAATTTGTATGTATGTATATTCAAAATGAGCGCCTTCATTACTGGTCCGAGCATCATGACATATACGAAATATTAAGGTCACAATTTGTCTAAGTACATAATTTCACATGAATCCGAATACTTTGTCAGTTTTCAAAGTTCATTCAAACATTGCCTTAATGAGAATATATTTACACTAGTAAGTTGTAATGCGCCTATGGCGCCCGTTAATTTGCTTGAGAAAGTATTTGTTACTTAATTTAAAACATTTTGTAAAAAATATTTTGAGAAAACTATTTTGTAAAAAAAAATTTCGAAAAAAAATAATATTGGGAAAAAAAAACATTTGCGGAAAAAAAATTTTTGCAGAAAAAAAATTTTTGTTGAAAAAAAAAATTTTTGGAAAAAAAAAATTTTGTGGAAAACAAAAAAATTTTTGTAAAAAAAAAAAATTTTTTAAAAAAAAATTTTGGAAAAAAAAATTTGGGGAAAACACAATTTCTGTTCAAAAAAAATATTATTTTTTTTATTATTATTATTTATAGAATTATTATAGAATGCCTATTTAAATTCCTACGTACTGCGTGACAGAGTCAGTGAATCAGGGAATCAGTGAATCAGTGTCGAGGGTAAATATATATTAAGATTATATACATATGTAAATACAGATATTAACCGTTTAAATTTTCAAAACGTATCTAATTTTTTTTATAAATTAATTTAAATTATCAGCTTAACATGACCCAGCACTATTATCCATATCTTCATATACAATCTCTAAATTGAATAACAAAAAATACACACAAAAAATTCACCAAACAACCGGCAAACTTCTAGCAAAACCATTTTGCAAACCATCTGTAACTGTGCCCCACCTCTCACTTGCTAACACTCTGGAGGATACGAAAGGATATGCACAAATAGCTTCGAGTCATGCCAACTTGTAGTAAACATTACCTCAGCAATTACTGGAAAGTTTCTTTTTTTTTACAGGTCTGTTGGTTGGTTGGATTGTGTCTTGCAAAAGACCAGAATGAAAGTTGAAAAGTGAAACTGATGACCAAGCATGTCATCATATTTAACACAATATTTGACACATAAACAACATTTACGAAAAGTAAATTTGATAAAAACAAAAACGAAAGAAACACAACATGATAACGACGACAAACCTGGCAAACAGACACCCCATCCACGACTGCCGTCATGTCAAAGGACAGCGTAACAAGGGTCAGTTTTAAAAACAGACATCGGGGGATGAGGCATAATATGAACAGGGAGGAGGTTTAAGTCATGCTTAAGATAACATTGATGCAATGACTGTGATATCTTTATTTATAATCATTAGCCGGCAAAGAGAACGCCACCACTCTTATTAAAAATGAAACATACAACTCAAATAATTCGTATTTATAATACAAAGCACGTTATTGGCCTTAAGCATTTGCTAAAATGCCACATTAAGAGCAACAACGATGGGGGGCCACACACACCGCTACTAACACTACCACAAAGCATTAGCAGTACCAGCAAATACACGAAATCACTCCTGTCAGAGTACACCCCAAGCAGTAAACTCCGTTTAACTCGCAGACGCGGACAGACGCATTCTGTTCTTCAGCTATTTCCTCGTATATCTATCTAGCTATCAGATGTCGCACAGTGTCAGCTGGCAAAGTAAATCGTATCAGCTTGGAAAATTAAATGGCGTTATAAAAATATTTCAAATATGTTTAGATTTCATTTTTATTAATTTTATTATTTGTTTTTTCATTTGAAACATTTGGAGATTTCGGTTTTGAATGAAATCCTTAAAGAATTTGAAATTTGTCTATGGATATGAACTGAATGAAATACCTAAAGATGTTATAGATTTTAAAATTATAATATGAATATGAACGGACTGGTTTATGTATTGTTCAATGTTTTCGAAATCCGGATATCAGGAGAAAATTTTATGGACTTAAATTTGTCCAACTAATATGACTATTAGTATGGAAGGAGGGAATAACGAGATCGTGGATATAAGCGGATGTTTCAATCTGTCGAAGGTGGTTATTTTATCATACCGAAAGATATTATCAAAACCTCACAGTTAATAATCAAGGGCTCACCCGGATATCAACTGTAGGCTTAGTGTAAGAGTGGGCAAGGAAATTTGAGGGGTGGGAGAGACGTTCGACGTCGACATTAAACCTATTCCCAAGATTAGTGACTAGAAATGTTGGAATGAAATTAATTTGAAGAGATGTGATTTGACATTTAGCATACATCACCTACAAGGGTGGGGCAATAGTAATCACCCTAATGGAAAACGCTATAACTTTTGCAAATGGCGCCAAATGTCAATTCGCTTTTGACATTTGTGAAGTACACCAACACAGAATACCAATCGCCAAGTCATTAATCGGTTTTCTCCGAAAGAACATAATTGCTTCCATGTTTTTGAGCTTGAGATTTTCTGGCCTTTGGAGATTTCCTGACCGTCCGACAGCAACTGAATAAACATTGCTACGTTTTTCCACTCGCCTGAGACAATACGTGATCTTCCCTGGGCTAGCCGGCCCCGTAGCAACAGTTCTGTTAAGAATATTGGATTTCCAACTGCTGTTGGACGTGTCACGCAATTGGTCAGAATTTTTGTGCATTTGAAGATGTTCCCTTACCAAGTGCAAAGTGTTGACCGACAGATTACAGCAAAAAAAAGTTCATTGGGTACAGCAAAAGAACATTTAATAAAATGTCCAAATATTGCAGAGTCTGTCCATTGAAAACATATTTATATTACAACCATAAGTAACCATTAGAATTTAATATATGGATTTATATGGATTTTCCTCTGAAAAAAAAAAAGATTTTTTATGAAACAACCATGTGTTTCATCAAAAATCTCCTCCGATTTAAACGCAACAAATTTGATACCGTTCTTAATTGCCTGCCTGTGGCCCATTGAAAACTTAAAACGACTCGAACGGAACATGATTTTTCTTCCAAGAATGTTATAAGAGATTAACGAAATTGTTTCTAGAAATTCGAAGTATGAACGTTGTGGAAGTGATGCTTCAATGGAAAAACCACACTGTGCATCGGAGAGGTGGTAGGACTTTTTTTTCTTCGTCTTCTTCTTGTTAATATAAGTGACAGTTTTATATGTCTGGCTGTGTGTATGTTTTTTTTTTTTTTAAATTACTGTTTTTGTTTTACTCTGTTCGAAAATGCTCGAACAAATAAAACAAAACCAAGAACAACAAGAAAACGAACGGCAACAACGACTTTGTTGAGTGTTGCTGGAAATAAGTATAATCGCTTTAAGGATTTTTTAGTTTTCCTTTTTTTTTCAAATGATTTCCACTTCCTAAGCTTCATTTTGTATGCCATTTAGTTTGCAACACAACACACACACACTAACTCACTCAGTCACTCGGTGTTCCACTATTAACTGTTGGTTAAAGGGTCGTTCGTTGGTGCGCCAGCCTGTAGAACCGTCTGTCCATTTACACTCTGCCAATCTCTCCAAAACATCCTTCCATAAGGGGTTTGTTACATATCCCTCCTGTGTATAGGTTAGAGTCTCTGTGTGTGTGTGTGTCTGTGTATATGTTTGCTGTATGACTACAACTAATGCATATTGGTGTTAATACCACTTGTGTAAAAAGGTTTTTAGTGGTGCTTTACACAGTTATTGTTGAAAAAAATCAGCCAAAGAACTGTATAAATTTATATGTCTCCACGTCTGTATGGGTAGAGTGTAGCGCTGGGTTTGCATGTGAAGGTGTGGGTGAACGCTTGCATTTGCGTGTGTGTGTGCTCGTAAATGTGTGTTGTCGTTGGCTTAGTGTTTTTTTTTTTGTTCGTTATGCTTTCCGTCTGAATTCAGCGCGTTTGGTTATTTGTTCGATTTAACTGGTACATATGTATATTTAAACATGCTGTTGCAGCAAAATGTTTAAAATTGAAAATCACCTAAAGAATGATGGGCCACAGGGTCATGACATACATATCCATTCACATATGCATGCACACACACACACGCTTACATACAGATATAATGCAAATCAATTTGGTAAGCGAAACGTGACTAAATTGAAAACTAAAATCTTTTAGAATTTGTTATGTTTTCCAACACATCATACCCTACTTTCTATCCCCTCCGAGGGTAGACAATGCTGATGTGAACGTAGACTTGTCATTCAGATTAAGTAATTGCTTACTAAAACGATTCACTGCCAGTAATAGAGTGGAAGCGTACACAAGTATGGTGACTTCTGTTCAATACGTCGATTGTACCGAAACCGACGAAACATCTATGGCAGATACAAAATCATATTAAAAATTAAAGAAAACACCTTCGATAAAGAAAAACATTAGCAATAAAATATAGCCCGATGATGAGAGAAAAAAATGTTTAGGGCACTTCCACTTATTACCCCTGACATTTCATGTATTAACAAATTGTTTTATTTATTTATCTTATTTAGTTATGTTGGCTCCTGCCTAATAAATGATTTACAAGCACTTCGGTCTGGTGTCTACTTTCTCCACTTCCTTACTTCCATTTGGTCTCCGTCTCTCTATCTAAGCTTTTCGTGGTAGTTGTTAGCTAACGCCTTTCTGCTGCAGAGTTTGTATTTTATATGAAAAATGTAAAACTACTTTTTAAAAATCTAGTTAGGCATGTTAGTCTGCCTTTACATTCATGCCATCAAAGCGCAGATCGCGAAGATTTCCACATTCTTTTAGTTCAGGTTAAGGAAGAACCCAATTCAAATTTGCCCAGATCAGGATAACCCCTTCCACAAATATATATACTGACCTGACAGAGAAGTTATTTTTTTGCACATTCAATAAAACTAAAAAAAAAATAGTCGGATCGGTTATTTCACATTAATAGTTTATAATCGACCAGAGAGTGGTCGTTTAACCCAATGTGTAAATGGATGCCTACAATTAAAAAATCGTTAGAAAGGTATTTTCAACACAACACCCATTTTATCCAGATCGGATGCTGAACAACAAAGATATATGTAACAGATTATATGTCGAAGATTTGGAAGCTACCGAAAAAAAAGAATAAGAATAAGAACATGAACTACTGTTATAAATTTGAACCAAATCTGAGCCTTTTTGTCAAACTGCAGTTGAGCCAAAAAATGCAGGGTTCTCCCACAAGTGGTGTTATTTAGAATCACCCGGTATTTCGGTAGCTGTCACCTTTGAAGCTTTTATTCGTTGGCATTTGACAAGTAGAAACTACGGCATAACTAAAAATGAAACGATACACACTTAAGCAACGCATTGAAATTAATAAAATTCACTAGAAAAATCTTGCAGTCTCAGTTCGCAAAACAAAAAAGTTTCCCGGCCGTGTTATCTCTCGAAGAGGTGATCACAATTGGCCACCGAGATGTTGTTATTGTTATATTACATGGTCCTGTAAGCGTGATCGTGGTGGCCATTTGGCTGATTTTAATTTTCATTATAAACGGCATACCTTCCTCTTTATTATGAAATAAAAATCCGATCATTTATCTCAAAAAATTCCATTTTTCTTTGAATACCAAAATAACATCTCTTGTTGGAGAACCCTGTATAAAAAAATATTGCCGTGTGCTACTACGCTAAAAAAGGAATACAAAAATATTTATTTTCTAAGTTCAAACCAGTCCTCGCGATTGTCCCTGAGCCGACCAAATCGCAGGAATAGCTTAGGCTCGGTGTGGAGTTGCATTTTCCACCGGGTGCCGTGACCCACAGAATGGTAGAAGTTGTAGAAAGGCTCAGTCCCTAACCAATGAAAATCCCATGCCAAATACATGAATCCAATTGGTTGCATGTGGGGGGGAGGTTAGGCCATCGTGGCAGGCAATCACGTAAAACTCGACGAATCTGTCCCTGAACCTTGTTGGTTGTTATGGCGAAAGCCAGACGCACAGGGTCAAGTGGTTGACATCATTGGAATTCATGGTATCAGCACATCATCTGCTTTACTATTAACAGACCATGGACAAATTTACACAATTCATCAGAATAATATTGCCGCTCATGTACCAAATCTCTGCCGTAAACATTGTTTGCATTACGAGTCGGTAGTGGTAGTCCATCGAAACATATCTAACCTCCAGTAGTATGAGTGCTTCATTGAAAATGTGAAAAGTGGACTTACACATTCGGAATCGTTTTACGTGGTTATTTCAGCATGTCTTCAATCATGCTTTTCTCAACGATTTTTTGGATCAGATTGTGGGCATATCTTTAAAATAATTGGAAACAGTATACGAATTTGTGGCGGAGATACATGGGAGCTGCTTATGACCTAGTGCCCCAAAGCTGGTCGGTTTCGAGTAAGCTTCTCTGCACCTGTCATAAATTTTACCATTAGCAGCCTTTACATTTTGGAATATTGTTTTTTATTTATCATTTTTTTATATTTATAATATTCAAACGAAACTTTGTAACCTCTACTTTTAACAAATTTCGACACCTTGTGACATTTCTGTACAACGCAGCCAAAAAAAGTCCTGTGGTCGATTTGTGAATCACTCCCAACAGGTATTTAAAAAAAAAACATTTATTTTTTTTATCAAAACTCGAAAATTTCTTTTACATTGGTATTTTTGAGTCGGTGCACACCTGCAGGATTTTTTTTTCTATTTATTCCATGTTTGTTTATGATGAAACAAGAAAGGATAAAGTCATTTGAATCACGCATGCGGTAAAATATGTAAATATGTATATGTAAATTCAGAAAAAAAAACTCATAAATTCTTTGTTTTATCAAAATTCATCTGTAAACACTTTCAAAATCCTTGGCAAAGAATATAATTTTATGAGATGAAAATAAAGTCTTGAGTAAGAGATAGTAACCGCAGGCCGAATTATATGACGTGAAATGCTTAAACATGCAATTATCAAGATTTGCGACAAATTTGCGGAGAAATAGGTAATTTAAATGTTGTAGTCGGCAATCAGTTAATGATTAGCATTCCAATTGATAGTTTTTTTTAGCTAGCATAGAATTTTTTTGCAATACAAATATCTTTGAGGTCTTTGGTCAGCAATAACGCCCCCAAGGCGTCAATCGTGTAGGGCTTATCTTTATAGACACGCGACTTCACATAACCCCACAAAAAATAATCCAGCGATGTTAAATCGCACGATCTTGGAGACTGGTCCACGACGCGAGATAATTCACTCACCAAATGTTTCCTTCCATAAATTGATTGTTTCTGTGGCTGTATTGCATGTAGCGACGTCTTGTTGGAACCGTCCACGTCAACATCCTCCAATTCAGCCACAAATAAATCATTAGTAATGGCTCTATAGCGTTCCCCATTTTTTGAAGAAATATGGACCAATGATTCCCTCTGCCCACAGATTTCCCGATTTCCCGAAATAACGAAAATTTCAATTCTCGAGATACGGGAATTCCCGAAAATGTTTTTTAAGAATTTTCGAGAATTCCCGAAATATCGGGAAATATAAAAAAATCTAAAATCAGTGTAAAAGCAATGAATTTCATAAAATATTCTTTTTATTTAAGTGTATAGAAATGAGTAAGAACCAGTTTTTCAAGAGTAAATAAAATTCCGTTTAAATTTAAATTCCGGCATCTCTACACTGAGGGAAAAGTGTATTAAATTTAAGCCAATTTATGCTAAAACTGAATATATCTGCCGCTGAAAAAGAGCTTGCGTCAATTTCGTTTAATTTAAACAGAAATCCGTTAAGAAACAAAATTAAAATCGATGTTTTAAATTTTAAAAGGTTTATGTTTAAATCCAATTTTAAAAGAGATTTTTTTATTTTTATAGTAATTGTTGTCACCATGGATTTCTCGAGAAATCTTGAGATATTCTCGAGATTCGGGATTTCCCGAAATGTTAATAATTTAAATTCTCGAGATTCGGGATGGAAAAATCTCGAAAATTTCTCGAGAATTCCCGTCGGGAAATTCCCG
Source organism: Hydrotaea cyrtoneurina (assembly GCA_958296145.1). Taxonomy (NCBI): domain Eukaryota; kingdom Metazoa; phylum Arthropoda; class Insecta; order Diptera; family Muscidae; genus Hydrotaea; species Hydrotaea cyrtoneurina. Next base: position 40,119,798 of record OY282515.1, on the reverse strand, counting down.
AAACCCAACTCTAAACGTACCTATTTCACCATAAGTGACCTTCTTTCAACAACATTTTCTTCTGAAAATCGGAATCGGTGGCCATCTTGTTTGGGGCGCATTCACCTTCAATTCTTGAAGGAGTAGGAATTTGTAAGCCTGCAAACAATCCTTCATAAAGTGAATGAGCACAGCTCAAATTGCTGAGAGCGATGGCGGATGGACTCATTCGGGTCATCTTCGATACTCTGCTTCACAGCAGCAATAGCGTCTTCGGTTCTCACTGTATGGCTGCTCTGAGGATGCGCACTATCCACAAGAGTACACGTGTTGCGAA